>CM062820.1:1705155712-1705500712 GCA_031772625.1 Pinus tabuliformis
TGAGTTTGTTAATTCGTATTTTGGCACACAAGGCTTCGTTCAGAAGTTCTTGATTTTTTTGGTCCTCCAGAACATGAGATTGTTTTCAGTTTCAGTGTCAAGCTTGGATTTCGCACCTACTTTCTTTGCTTTCATTTGTTTTGTGGCCTTATATCTTTTCTTGCTTTTTGAAACTCTTTTTGATGAATTTGGAAGTATTTCTTTCCTGGCTTCTTGGTTAATTTATCAAACTCGTTGCTGCTATTTGGGTTGTTTGGTACAAGTTGAAGTCTTTTTGCTCAATTTTCGTTCATTTTCGAGTTTGTAACTTGAAAAGACTCCTTGTGCTCTTTTTTCGATCTTTTGAGTATTAGTAGCATATTGAGTGATTTCCAAAAGATGTTTTAGTTGTTTCTTGAAAAAGAAAAGAACTCAAAAAAAATATGTTTTTGTTTTCTTTTTCCAAGTTTGGATTTCGGTTTCTTTTGGTTTTTGAAAGTAAATTGCGATCTTTTACAATTTTTCCTTCTTGTTTAGAGAGAATTTTGTGTTCAAAATTTGTATCCTCTTCAATACTTAAGTTGGCTCATTGATAGTTATAAAAAATTACTTTCACATTTTAGAGTGGTTTAGGATCTTGCATCTCCATTATATCTTGCACTAGGGTAGTTTTCATTGTTAAAACATTCGTAGCCTTTTAGTTTTTGGGTGTGTGATGTGTGTTTCAAGAAAAGAAGAAGAAAAATATTTTTCTTTATAGAAGTCTTGTAGAACCCATGTAGAGATGTCTTTTCATCGAAGAAAAAATTATTGCATTCATGTAGTTAGTTTTTCATCGATTTCTTTTGCATCATACAAACACCATTGGTTTCATTTCCATCAATACCCTTGACTTAAAGAACAACCATTAAAATCAAGCAATTAATTAAAATAAAATAGAACTTTTGTGTTGTCATCAGAATACACCAACAAGTTTAGGTTTATTAGGGCCTTGGATTATGCAAGAAGAGAGTTAACTCTCCAAGGCCGCTCTAAATTACAAAACGTAGAATTTTGATTAATGAGTGAAATCCAATAGAATTAGGAAGAATGGGAAAGCTCTGTAATTGAGACTAAAGCATGAGGGTGAGTGAAGATAAGGATGAGACTTGTTAGATCCTACCTCATGACTATTCTTCCCTGCTTCTGATACGAGTTGGTGACCATAGTTGCCTATCATAGGGATCACACAGGTGGTTGCGGATGGGAATCATGTGGCACTTGAGGTTGACATTGTATCACGTTCAACAGTACTTCTAGAGGGCACCCTTGCAAAGCTTGGGTACTTGCACTGGCAAAGGTTGTTGTCTGGAGGTCAGCATAACTACCTATGATACTTTCACCAATAGACCTAGGATGTAATTACCCCAATCTATTTTCGGAAGGCCCTTGTTATTAACTTTCTTGTATTTTGGTGTCTGGTCCTAATCACCCAGTGCAGAAATACTTGAGATTTGTTTGGTTGTTGATATCTTTATGGAATTTTTAGTGAGTGTTCTTTGCTCCTAGTCAACCTAGCTTTATAATTTTTTGAGTCTTTAAGTAGAACTCTTAAATAATTCAATGTGGTTGATCGACCATCTCGATGGTCTAGGAGACTTCATGGGCTATCACCTACGAGTCCTAAGCCTTCTCCTAGAAGGTGTAGGAGCAATTCTTCTAGTGGTTATCAACCGGTGGCAGTAGGCGCATTGAAGATTGATCCTCTGCTTGGGGGAATTAGTTCACAAGGTAGACCTAGCACCAATACAGAGTTAGAGAGGAGCACACCATTTCTTTCTCGAGTAATCTTTCAGTCGAAGATAATATCGAAGTTGAAGAGCTTTTAGAGTCGGTTGCAGCTCTGGATTCTCCTCTTCCTCCTGATCATCCAGAAGTTTTATTGTACGTTGGAACCTCGACTCATAGGCCTTTGAGCCTAGGTTTACATCCATCTATTCCTTCGATGACCACTGTTAGAATCATGGCATCTACAACAAGTGTTGCGAGCATGCAGACTCCCATATCTGTACAAGGGGGAGGAACTATTTCCATCCCTTCTATTACTCCCACCATGACTATATTTGGGTCTACCTCCATTCCGTCAACTAGTGGAAGTTCTCAGGCTACTGCATTCGGTTTTGGATTATCCCTTTTGGAATACTGTCTCATGGGATTCCTTTAATTCCTTTGAACACACCATCGACCGCCTCTGCATCCATGATGAGTGGATCGGCTTATTTTTAGCTTTTCCCATTTGGAAGTGGTCATATACCACATTCCAATCCAACAGTAGGGTCAATGCCTTTTTCTTTTATAGGTCAAGGTAATAACCCTTTCAGAGTTCGACAAACCCTGCGATTAGTGGGATAGGAGCTAGGAATCAATTTTTCGTCCAACAAGGAAATGTGTCGTATGCTTCAGTTAATTCATTTTAGAATTTTCCACCCTTTTCTAACGCATGGAATCCTATCAGGGGCTATCAGCTCCTTTCAACACTTCGTTAGGTGGTAACTTCACTGGTTATGAAGGATTTTATGTAGGAGTTGGTCAAACGTCGAATTTTTCTGGACCACAAGGATCACCTTTTGGTTCAGTAGGCTCTACGAGTTACTTCGGGAAACTTGGTGCCTTTCAAAATCTAGATCATTCTTTTTAGACCTTTGGGAACCCTGCCCACTATGGATGGAATTCCCAAGGTCTGCCACGACTTCCTTTTCTGGCCACGCTAAACTTGCAAGACTTAACTAAATTGATGAATGATCCAATCAGTACAATCCAACTTGGCCTCTGGTCCCAACTAAAATTCCCTCAGATATCCCAAAATTCAAAGGGAAGAGTGGTGAAGATCCGGGAGACCATGTGACCACATTTCACTTATGGTGCTCATCCAACACCCTGATAGACAATTCGATCAGGTTGAGGTTATTTTGGTGCACCCTAATCGGAAATGTAGCCATGTTATATAGAGATGCTAGGGGGCACCTATACTTCTTTATGTGATTTGGCTAATATCTTTTTGAACCATTTTTAGTTGCCTGTCCAATATGAAGCCAGAACTGAACTTCTAGCTAACTTTCAACAAGACACCGCAACTCACATTTCAGATCACATCCAGGAATGTAGAAGGAGAAAAAGGCTTATCAAATATGAAATCCCACCAAAGTTCCTTCTCGAATGGTTTCTCAAATAATTACAACCTGAGATCTCAAAGGATGTGTCTCTTTCCGGCATTTATTTCGGAAGAGCAGACCATTTTCCGAGCCCAACAATTGGAACTGATATATTCTCAGTCTAGGACTCTCCAGAAAATTCTACCTGATGCTCCTAGATTTAAGGTTGATTTAGCCAACCGAAACCAGGTCCCCACACCGATGGTATACTTGGATCAATTGATATTAATGTGGTGAAACTATTGAATCAATTACAGCAGTTGTCTCTACAAACTACTTCTTCTAACCAGGCAACGCCATCTATACCTACAGCTTCCCAACCTACCTCTATAAAGACCGTCAAAACCTCTAACCCCAAAGGAAATAAAAAATCTAATGGGAAGAAGAAGGGACCAGGTAAGAAGAAGAACCAAGAAGGGAAAAGAAATGCAAACAAACTCGGCAATGGTGTCGGTGAGGATAGGAAAGAGTCCAAGAAAAAGGTAAACTTTACATGCGAGTTATGCAATGGAGATAATCTATCTCACCTCTACCTTAAGATGCAAGATGCTCAGCGCTTATTAGTGTATCAAGGGTCCTCTAGCTCCCAATTTGTTCTGATTAACCCTTTTCCCCAAGGGCAGCAATTACTTGGTAGTGCAAATTCAAACGCTGGTACCTCCGCAGGGGGAAATGACGAAGGGGAAAATTCTTCAAATTTTATATGATGAGCTCTCATATCGATGTTGCTACGCGAGCATGTGATTATGGTGAAATGGAAACATCTAAGGCTAAATTTGTTCCCGAAGCCATAGACCCACTTCATATTGAGCGACCCTCTGTTGAGTCTATACCTCAGATACCGAAAGGTTCCGCAAAGCGCTCGACTATTAACCCTAATGCTAGGGTAGCCCAGAACTACTTGATTGTAGAAGATCTAGCTCAAAGTCCTTGTGCTATGTCTAAATTGGAGGTACTCCTGTCGTGCACTGCTCAGAGAAGTGCTTTTCTTTCTGCAATCGGTGCAGTAGATCCAAAGAATTCCTTAGTGCTCACTTTTGATATGTTGAATGTCAAAATGATACTTCCTCACCATGTCTTTCTAGATAAAGTCCACATATCGAAATACCAATATTTTTCAGACAGTTATAGATGAGGGAGCTTCCACATCTGTGATGTCTATGTGATGTTGGAATGTTATTGGATCACCTTTAGTTGTTCCTTCACCGACTCTCTTGACGGCATTTGATGGACATTCTCATAGGCCGCACAGGATTATCCCAGCCTTTTTTATATGTGTTGGGGGGAAGGTAGTGAATATTCAGGTAGAAATCATTGATGCAAACCTAGAGTATAAACTCCTCTTAGGCAAAAATTGGATTTATGAGATGGATGCCATAGTTTCATCGTTATTCTACATCCTTTGTTTTCCTCATGAGAGGAGGATTATTAAAATTAATCAGTTGGATTATTCTCCAAGTGACTCCCATGCAACTTTGGATTCTACCGTTCCATTGGTGGACAATCCCTATCAACCTGTTGGGAATTTAGGAGTTGGGATGTACTCTTCATTAATCAGTATATTTGACCTTCCTGCTCCTACAGCTAGAATTAATGCAATTTCATCTTCTAGGTGACCTTATCGGAAAGAGTTCTTTCGAACTCATTATTTTTCGGACCCTTGGCCCTTACCTTCATCTACCACCACAGATGGAGGGTAGGTTGGTGGAATGGAATTTCCCATGTCTACAGCGGAACTTAGCTATCAATTTATCGTTTACTCTGCATACAACCATCCCACTCCTTTTCACAAGAGGAATTAGATGGTGATGTGGCCCCGACTTGGACCCTCGATTCTACTTCAACTTTGGATTGCTTGGATACAATATTACCTTCTGAAGAAGCAATTTTGGAGGAAATGATGGGTTTGGATTGACCACGGGAATATTTACATCATCATTCATGTTTTCTTCCTCCATTGCATGAAGTTGAATCTAGGTTCTCCAATCTATATACTAGTGATGTTTGTATAGTTTCAAACCCTTTGGCTCCAACACAATTTTCTGCCAAAGGTAACAAGTCGATTACCTCACGAACTGTACCTATAAACATCTCTAGGAATCCTAACGTGATTGAAAATGTCTTCATTGGAGCTGATTGTTCCTTGAAGAAATCCAAATCTACACTAACCTTTTTAAAGAGTTTTGAGATGTGTTCACTTGGTCTTATGAGGAAATACATGGAATCGATCCATCTATAGTCCAGCATGAGATCAAGAAATACGAAAATGCCAAACCGATTCGTCATAAACTTAGACTGATCAATCCTCGAAAATCAGCAACTATTAAAGCTGAAGTTGAAAAGCTGCTTAAGGTGGGTTTCATATACCCTGTTCCTCTAACTGAGTGGGTTTCCAACCCGGTCCTGGTAGATAAGAAGAAAGGAACGATCCGAGTATGTATCGTCTTTAGCGATTTAAATAAAGCTTGTCCAAAAGACAATTACCCCACACCTTTTATTGATTAAATTGTTGATGAATGTGTGGGAAATGAAATTTTTTCATTCATGGACGGATTATTTGGTTACAATCAAATTACTATCTGTCCAGAGGATCAACACAAGACAACCTTTACTTGTCCTTGGGGCGCGTTTGTATACAAGAAGATGCCTTTTGGTCTTAAAAATGCTTAAGCTACTTTTCAGTGGGCCATGTCTTATGCTTTCCACGACATTAAACATGTTATCGAAGAATACTTGGATGACTTAGCTGCTCGTTCTTGCAAGAGAATTGATTGTCCCATCCACCTTTGGTTAGTCTTCGAGAGATGTCATTTTTATAAAATCTGGTTGAATCTGAATAAATGTGTTTTTTGGTCACATCCAGTCGACTATTAGGATTCATCGTATCGACTGAAGGGATTTGGGTTGATCCTTTCAAGGTTGAGGCAATAATTCAGTTGCCTCCCTCGTCTTCCATTCATCAACTTCAAAGTCTCCAAGGAAAGGAAAATTTCTTGAGGATATTTATAGAAAATTACATCGAGATTACCAAAGGATTTATACATTTTCTTAAGAAAGGAGTTCCCTTTTTATGGGATGACTTCGTGCAACGATATTTTGATGCTTTGAAAAAAACATTAACCTCTGCTCCATTGTTGAGTCCACTAGATTATGGCAGAGATTTCCTTTTGTATCTCACTGCAGCAGAGTCAACCATCAGTATGGTTCTGGTTTAGGAGGATGATGCTCTCAGTGAGCATGTAGTCTACTACTTGAGTCGAGGCTTAGTAGGACCTAAGCTACACTATTCTCCCATTGAGAAATTGGTCTTGGCAGTTTCCCATGCTATCCAGCGGCTTTGTCATTATATTCTGTTATGCAAAACGTTCGTCTTAGTTACTGTCAATCCTTTTCAGTTTGTCCTTAGTAGGCAAGTGATTGGGGGCAAGTATAATCAATGGATTCTCATTTTGCAAGAGTTCGATCTCGAATTCTTGTTAGCTAAATCTAAGAAGTCGTTATTTTTTGCGGAATTGATTTCGGAGCTACCTTGTGAGGAAGCCATTATTTATGAGGAGAATTTTCTTGATGAACATTTATTCCTCATTTCTTCACAAGATCCTTGGTATGGAGATATCATTATATATCCATACTTTGAAGTTTCCACCTACTTTCTCCAAAGATGAGCGTCGAAAGTTACGTCACCTTGCCAAAACCTATGTTATCATTGGTGATACATTATATTACAGGGGGTTTGACTCAATCCTTAGGCGTTGCTTAACTTTGGAAGAAGCTAAGTTTGTACTTAATGATTACCATAGTGGAGCTTGTGGTGGTCATCTATCAAGGCTTGCAACAGCCCAAAAAATTTTGCGTGCAGGCTAATTTTGGCCTTCAATTTTCAAAGACTATATTGAAGTGGTCAAACATTGCCACCCTTGTCAAACTTATACTCAGAAAATACTCACGCATCCAGCTCCTCTTTTTCCTGTTATCACTGTCGGTCCATTTACGAAGTGGGGCACTGATTTTACTACTTGTAATCTACCTTCAGCGGTGAATCACAAGTACATCATTATGGCCATGGACTACTTTACGAAGTGGACTAAGGCCATGCCTACTTACAAAAATGATAGTGAAACAACAACCTTGTTTCTCTTCAACCAAGTTATTTCACGATTTGGTATCCCAAGAGAGATTGTCACTGACCATGGTAGTCACTTCCAAAATCAACTGAAGACCAAATTGGCTCTCAAGTTGGGCTTCTGGTAGGAGCACTCATCTCCATATTATCCTTAGGCTAATGGGAAAATCAAAGCAGTGAATAAGTCCCATAAGACTATCCTGCAAAGGGCAACTGGTAAAAATCGATCCAATTGGCACATCATGTTGTACCCAACACCCTGGCCATATCGAACCTCAGTTAAGACTGCCACCAGTTTTACTCCTTTTCAACTACTTTACGGGCTGGAATCTATTTTCCCTATCAAGTGTGAAATTTCGTCCCTTAAGCTAGTTGTAGAACATCATGACGAGCAGTGTCGAGATGTAGCCATAATTAACAAAGCCCATAAGAAGAGGATTAAAACTCAATATGATAAAGCTATCCGTCCTTGGGTTTTTCTAAATGCGACCTTGTCTTAGTCTATGACCAAGACAAAGATGCCTTGGGGGCAGGAAAATGAAAGTCTATGTAGTATGGTCCTTTTATAGTCAAGTGAGTTTTGAGAAAAGGGGCTTATGAATTAATTGATTTTGAAGGGAACACGCTAGCAGAGCCCTGAAATGGTCTCTACCTAAAGAAGTATTTTGCTTAGGCTTCAACCGAGAAATTGCTTGTTTGTATATGTTGTATTTTTGTACATATTTGTATGGAATTTTGTGATATTGACATTTTTTTATCTCCTTTGGAAATTTTTGATGGATGATTCAATGTATTTCATACTCGCTGATGGTGCTAGTAGGCACACTCAGAATCTTGCTTCCGCAGCTTAGGTGATTTATTATTCATCTGGCCAGATGATGGCGTTGAGGGGAGTATGTATTGGCACTGCTTCGAATAACATTTCCAAATATACTTCCGTTCTTAATTTACTATCCAAATAAATATCTTATGGTATTGATTCATTGGTAGTTTATCTAGACTCACAACTGGTGGTGTCACAGTTAAATAACACTTATCGGGTTCGTGATCCTTATTTATATCGCCAATTTTTTAGAGTGAGAGTGTTGCAACGATAATTTATTTATATTACATATGTCCACATTCCATGATCTGAGAATTCATTAGCAGACTCTATTGCTAATCAAGAATTATATTGGCACATTAATCATTCATCTAATTAAATAACATAAAGAAATTTAGATCTGTATATATATCATAAAATCGCATGTATATAGATGGAGTGTTCAAAAATAATATACAAAATTGGGACAAGATGCCCTCAAATTTGGGTCCATGCCCATAATCATGTCTAGTCATACATAGGTCTGTCTATCAACCGGCTCAGGATGAGTGGCTAAAAATTTAACCACCGTGTTGGCTACATGCTAATGTATCCTAACCCAATCCCATGGTACCCCTACCACGCGGTGCTGCATCTCCTAAGGGAGATCCTCTATAGCTACCATAGGTACCTGGTGAGTTAGTATCACCAAGTTTCTCTAAACTACATATAGGACTCTCTCTGTCTTAGCTATTGCCTCTTCGGCTCCTCTTCCGCGACACCTGTGCCTAAGAAATCCATCTGGTCTCACTGGACCCACATCTAGAACATGGTCATTTTGTTAGTATTTTGTCTCATCAAAAATATTTTTTTTAAGTCCATTTCATATTAAAAAATCCAAAAAATCTTAAAAATTCACAAAAACTTAAAAAATTGTTACCTATGTCTCCCCATGCCGCATTTGGTGGCAACACTAAGTCTGGCTCTCCTCAGAAATCCATAACGACATATGGGTAGTCGTCGACTGCGATGATCTGTTGGTCCCACTAGGTCAAAAACTCATCATCAAAAGTTGTTTTAGGCACATCCCTGCCTCCAAGGCATTTCATCAAGTCCACACATCTACCCATTCATGGATCTCTAGGGCTGCTGATGGACACTGATAGTTTGGCACATAGTCGAGGTACCTTCTCGAAGAAGAATGAACATAAGATAGTCCCATATCCAAAATTCTTCATCTTACCCTTCCGTATAGAGGTCAATTGGCTCTTAATTTTGGTCAAAAGAGGCATGCACCAGTCAAACACCATGGTAATACATTCCACTGCCAGACTCATACATACTCGTGATGCCTGATGCAGGGAAGCTGAACCATTTACCCGTGTAATGGTAAATAGCAAAATCCTCAGAGATAATCTTTCCACATGTTCGATTGTAATTTGAGTTTCAATCTTCTCTAGATGTCCAGAATAGTATATATGGACATAGTCTTCTAATAAAAGACTACTTCTTGTCCTGCCAGTTGAATGCACAACCTCCCCTCTTCGGGAGAGACTGGTAATAAAGTAGATGTCTTCGACCTCAATCGGTAGAGGCATCTGGTCTATCATGAAATCATCATCCTCTGCACTCTAGTAGTGGATCAATAATTTGAACAAGCGCGTATTGGCTTTCATATTTGGCATTTTGAATAATTTCAATAAGCCACAGCCTCTCAGAGCATCTAGTGCATTTTGGTCATTCATTACCTCATTATCAATAGTGGTATGCTCTTTTTCCATCCAAGTGATAGTCATCCTGCAAAAAATTAGAGTTTCAACCATTAGTTTTTATGTTTAAACTTTAACTCGCGTACACGTGGGTTCCATTTACATACAGTCACATGTAGGGCTGTCGTATACGCGGGTTGATCACATCCAACTCGTGTGTATGCGGAGTTGGATTTTTGGGCATAGTTTCCCACGATCAAAACTTTGAGAAAAATTCTAAAAACTATCACAAAACATTACAAGTATGATTTGAGGGTTACCTGATAACTTTGGTTTGATTTGAATGATCCAACTGTTCAGAGGAAAGCTCACTTCATTTTGCTCCACAACTCTTTGCTCCAAATAGAAATGAAAAAATTGTAAGTCCAAAATTCATTATATACTTTGAAATTGCAAAATATTTTTTCAAAAATTGATTTTTGTCTCATGGATTTTTTGACCTATGGGCTTGGTTTGTCGAGATTGGTTTGTCTTTTCAGGATATTTTGGAGACCTTCTTTGATATGTTATTTTTCTCCCATGACCACTAACCCGTCATGGTAGTTTTGTTCACTCACTGGCATTTAGGTTAGGGAAAACCATTTTCTGCTTCATCTTGCATACAAGCCTCCATTCAATGATACATTAGCCATAGGGTCAACCCCATCATATCTTGGTTAGCAAACCATTTTCACTCGGTGATTTTGAAATCATGATGTGATGGTAGAGTCATCCTTTACATGGGCATCTTAGTTAGAACCTCACTGACATTGGTTGTCCATGCTGCTATAATGAGTAGGCTCAAGAGTCCTCTTTAGTCCCGCCATGAGTGATGCATTGAAGACACATTCTCCTTTCTTGCGCACTAATTTTTGGCCTTATACTCTAGAGGCTCCTTTGTGTTGATTTATACTTCTGCATTGAATTTTGGCTATTTTCACCTTTTGGCCTTAAGCCAACTTCACTTAGACTCATGTTTAAGCCACTTATTTGACCATGTCTTCTGCAAAATCAACCATGCAATCACATAGCTTCTGCTATTTGATGCATCCTTTTACCCATGGAAAGAGCATCCCTTTGAGTGTCCTTGACTAGTTTCGCCTCCCTGCATTGAGCATAGGAATGTTCCCCTCCTAAGAACTAGATCATCTGTTTCTCTGACACTCGTTCTTTCCACTATACTATAACATTCTTTTATTCTTTTTCCAGCTTAAAGAAAAAGACAAAAAAACTATATGTTCCAAAAAGAGCGGGAACGGGACAACATTTCCATATTTCATTTGTAGCTATAGTTAGTCATGTCACCCTTGAACAAAGCACTCAAAAGAAAGTCTCTCCTCCATTTGGGCGAGATTTAGTTTGACTTAGGTGTGTCTTAACCTTGTTATTGAGTCAATACTCCTCTGATTGGTTACCTCTTCCAATCATATGGAGAGCTTGTTCATGCCTCTTGCATGACAAACTTATACAGAGTTATCATATGTTGCCATATAGTCATCATTGAGTCGTGTTTTTGTTCAAGTGAAGTAAGCCTGAGTCAACCTCTCTGCGGTGTCTCTTGACCTATTTTTCAGTTGGTCATCCCTGGTTGTCAGTGTCATGTTTTTCATCACATTAGTTATATTGGTCCTTTGCTCGTGCTGGTTTGAGAAGGTCTCCATTGACTTCTTGTTGGTGGGTCCTGTCCTTATCGACTACGACATATTTCTCCGAGGGCAGACCTAGAGCCACACCTTGGCCCTATTTTCATTATTGATGGATCACCTTATGCTCAGCATCGATCAGTATCATGGGTCCTTGATTGAGTGGTTTCCCTTGTGTTCGACATCAGCTTTTATTATCACACATTAGGATTCATGTAGTGCCTTGGTTTCCATTTGACCCTATTGGTGGATTCCTCGCCTCTATGTCAGCTTTCATTATTGGTTGGTTCAGAGGGTTTCTATCGTGCACTAGCTACATCTCGTGTATGCCAAAAATGTGCTTTGATTGGGTTACTACATCTTTTTCATTCTATTCCTTCCAAATTGTTGGCCTACAGGTTACACTCACACTAGATTGATGAAGGATGCCTTAATTCCTTCCTTCTAGTGGATCTTTTCCTATCGACTATAACTTATTTTCTCTGGGAAAAAAGATCTAGAGTCCATTTGGCAGTACCTTGGGGTTTGCAGTCATCAGTGGTAGATTCCTTCACTACCAACAGTGGGAAACCATCATTGTCCCCTGATTGATAGATTCTTCTAGATGTTCGACTTCAGCTCATTCATTCGCACTTGTTAGATTGTACTGGGTACCTTGACTCTCATTATCATTATGGTGAGTAGTCTCACGCTTGTTAACGGTATACATCAATGACTGGTAATCAAATAATTTATCACATGGTCGGCCTCAGATCATTTATTCCCATTGTGTAGAAATGTACCGCAGCGGTCAGTGAAGACCTCAAGTTACATCAACATCTTTTGGTTCACTTGTCAGTTTCTCCTGTTGCTGCTAGTTGACACCATCCACCTTATATGTTGCAGTTATTCACAACGACATCTTATATGCTGGCATTTGAGTTGCGATGTAGTATCATTTTATTCCATCATGTTCATTTGGTACCATTGGGATCAATTTTTGACATTAGTGACCAACTTCACCCTTCAGCATCATTGATCATCTTCTTATATGTGATATTATGACATGTATTTTTTCGATCACAATCAGACGATCTATTATGTACTTTTAGTTCCTTTATACTTATATACATATTGGATTTTCTTGTACTTGATATGGGGACATGCTTTAATTTCTCTGAGCATGGGTATGCTCGCCTCAGACAACAGTTTCTTTCTGATCTCTTTTGATGGCTTGGTAGGTTGAATTCTAGTGAAGTCCTTCTCAGTCTTGACAAGATTCTTTCCATAAAATTAATACATTTCAACCATCATGTACCCCTTATGACCTCATATATTAGGGGGCATCTTTTATAGCACCATTTACCACTCTTGGTATTTGTGATGCTTGGTTTATGGCCTAGGGAAACCCCTCCTTCCAGACTTGGTTCAAATATATAAAAAACAATGTTTTATTCCATGTATGCTACTTTGCCCTGAGATAAAAGCGCGCACACATGGGTCAGTCAATACCCAACCCACATATATGTATTAAAACACTTTAAAAAATTAAATTTCCTTAATTATGGGCAGAGTTCATGGGTTTTACCTGTTGATTACCTCCTAGTGCCCATGGCCCAACTATTTCCCAACTAAAAAACTAATTGGGAGAGGTATAAATACACCTCTATGGGAAGGCCTTAGGGGAGAAGAGATAGAGTTATTATACTGAGATTATCCCTAACTGAGTTTGATGAATCCCTTTGCCTCATGCACTTCCCCAAGCTTTAAGAAACCCTTGTTTCCTTGATTATAGATATTCTCCCTCTTGCTTGAGATATCATGGTGTTGGTTATGGAAGAAGATTGTTGAAGGCTAGGATAGGACGAATGCGGAGGACGGTTCTGCTTGGAGCCAGAAGAAGAAGACTCAGGTGAACTCTCTCCATGTTATTTATAGCTTATTGCAGTAAAATAAATATTATTATGTTTCCAAAATTAACTATGTTTATGCATCAAATTATGTTGTAATTCATATATTAATGTTGTTTTATGTATGATCAATCATTTGTTTATATGATATAAAGTCAATTTCGTGAATATGCTTTACTTCTATACAAGTATGTATGTTCAAATTGAATGATTTGCAGGTTTGAAGAACTATGGATGTTGCAGAGGGTTTGAACCCTACGGGACCTACTCAAACGATGGAAATCCGGGTACGGTCGCTCTTACATTGTTTGATTATATAAGCATTTTGCCTATGTTGTATGAGTCTTTCTTGTTGTAGTTTGCTTCTGCTCTGTTCGAGTTCTAACCCAAAGCCCTAGGGTACTTATTCCTGAAACATGATCATGCCCTACTTATTGCAAATATTCCCCATGGTTTCAATATCCCAAACATTGACTATGATAGTGACCCTTATACTTATCAAGCTCTCAGTAAAGTGGCTGCCGGATTTCTAGAATTCACATCATCACCATTATGGATATTTGTGACATTTCATTCAGACACACAATTGGCAATGTTATTATCAAGCTTCAAGGGGAAAACAAACTCAAGCATGCAACTTACATGGTAAGACATTGAAAATGTATATTTCATTAATGTTAGAGAATTCATTTATGTACAAGTTAATTGAACTTTATTATTTCATGTGTTACATGCAAAAGTCAAATCTTCTTAACTGTGAAGATCAACCATTTATAAATGGCTGTGAGTTAATCCATATTGATAGCTAGGAAAAAGATGATAGCTATATGTCTATGATTTTTAATCAAGTAGATAGAAAGAGTCATAGTCAAGTACTGGCTTATGATGTTGTTATGAGAAAACTAACATATGAAGACAAAGAAGCAAAATGAGAGATAGTTAACATTTATCAAAAACCATAGTTATTGATTAATTACCTTATAGACATATGTTCAAATGAAGCATATTGGATTCTGGATTTATTTTCTCGCTCAGGTAAGTTTTATTATACAGAATTGAATTTCAATATCTTCTTTCTTAATTTATATGTCATGATACTAATTTACTTTATTATTTCTTTTGTGCTTGATAATTAGGTACAACACTAGCATGTTGCCTTCAAAAATGAAGAAATTGCATTGCCATTGAAAAAGATCCAGTATAGTGCAATTTTTATCAGGAAAGAGTTAATGCTCTTCAATTTCTTCCAGATGCAATGCAAGAAATTGGGTTGAAGAAAGGGGATTTTAGTGAATCATGTGTGGAAAAAAAGGAAAATGAACCTCAACCACCATTACATGGAATGATTGGAAAGACATACATTGGGATATTCGCAGACATCAAAGATCCATTACAAGAGGAAAATGAGAAAAATGAAGAAGAAAATATTGTGGAAGAAGATAATGATGAAACTCTAGAGGATGAAGAGTTTGGATTATGTGTTATTGTTGATTAAATTTAAGTTATGCTTGGAAATCAAGCTCATTTTTTTGTAACTATTAATTAGTTATACTTGCAATGTTATGACTATGAAATTATATGGGAAGAATAAGAATTCAATTAATGTTGTTATGTGTTCAATATTTGTATTATGTGATTTTTGCATTAATTTTATGTTAATCATTATTTTTTGAAAAAGCAGTGATTATTATTGTTTTTTTTTACATGAAATTCATAAAAAAACTATAATTTAACCATTTGTTGTTAAAATTTTCCTATAAAAATTGTGATTTTGACATGTCATTTCTAGCAAAAAAATAATAAAAATGTGTAATTTTTTAGTTATATTTATGTTAAAAATTGTTATTTTTATGTCAATTATTAAAAATTATTGTTTTTTAGAGACAATTATTTCATGTTCATTGAAAAATTAATTAACGATGTATAAATATGTAGAATATAGAAACTTTAAAATATCGACCTTCTTCTTCAAATATGAAAAACAATAAAATCCTCACTACAAAAAAAAAAAAAAAAAAAAAAAAAACAAGAAAATATGAAGAAGAAGACCACTTCAAAAATTGTTAATTTAGAAAATAATTGTTTACATTTCATACATTAGAAAATTTAAAGTAAAAAAATAGGTCTTTTAAAAAAAGGGCCTAACATAGAATCACCACTTTTCTAAATCACTATGCAGATCACTAACATTCTAAAACTTAATGTACATAAATAAATTTGAAGTGCCAAAAACTATGCTAAAAAAAATATGTGTATTCTGCATCGCCCCTTTTTAAAATCGGGTCACTTTTTTGCTATCTCTACAAAACGGGTAATCGTATTAGTTCCAGTTTCAAAGTTTACATTGTTATTATTAACTAGAAATGCCCTCCATACATAAAAATACATAACTACCTATATATTATTATTCCTCTTGTGTACTCCCTAGGCACCCCTTATTACCTCCTTACATACAATATATTCCATTTGCCTTCACATGTTCCATCCTTGAAACATTGGGAGAAGCCATACAATATGATTCACTAAGGAATACAGTGAGTTGGTACTAGGCACACACATTCATCAATCCTAGTGAAATGTGAACATGGGATCTTGTTGTAGTGTTCAACAAGCCCCCATTTATTTTTACTTACTTATTAATAAATAATGGGGACCCTTATTTTATTTTAATAAAATTCTTCAAAATTTCAATAAATTTAGGACATTTTTGGATTTGTTATAAAAAACTTACAATAAACATAAGTCCTAATAATTCACACTTACAAATTCAACGCTCCATCAAAAGAATCATATCAGATCCTTCTTATATCGTAAGTTCCCTTTTGAGAAAGTTACGATAAAATATGTCTATGATATGAATTCCTCCCAATGAATGCTTTATTAATAAAATCGCAAAAAGGATTTTACTAAATTTTATCACAAGTCATGTGCTCCTTTATATAAATAAATATTATAATCATTCGTTGGCCCCACAACTCTCATTTATTATATTATCGTTTCCATTAACTGTAAATTTTAATATGTGACACCTCTAATATCATATACCTTCCTCTGATATCCCTCATTGTCGATACCTCCAATATTCCCATTTAAGTTTTCAATCATAGTTTTTACATCAGAAGCCTATCCCTAAAACCCCCAATATGCCATCTCTGATATGACTTCCCCAATGTCACTTCATCCCTTTTTTCATCAGAGAATTTTCTCCGACATCTATCATAGTTGTTACTTTATCGGAACTCTCAGATATTGGAAGTTCGAACTATCATAGCTTTCCAATGCATCCATATGAGTGATTTCTCCAACATTAAACCTCTAATATGATGATTGGGAAATCCCACATGACTTCACATTTCCACACTTAATGTTTGAAAGTGGAGAATTTATCATTTTTGAAATTATAAACTCTTTCATTTGTTGTAGTTCATTTGCTTTAAAGAAGAGATTGTTGTTGTAAAGCCTCATTATTTGCGCTAAGTCCTCTGGGAGTAAAAATTGTTTTCTTATCCCTATTTTTTCTGCTACAAGCTAGCCCTAACCGTTGTAACATTGAAGATATGTCAAAAGAAAAAAAATGGCAATAAGAAAACCAGAGGGAAGCAACAATATGCCTCTCCTCTAATTGAAAGAATTGAAGATAAGAATTCTACACTAGGGTTGTTCTCCAATATAACCTATTCAAAATAATCTATACAATACTCATGGGAATTCATGTATAAACTCTTTGAAGATGAAGAACCTAGGGTCATGCAAAGGACAGTGACTATTGACAATTCTACTCCTATCTCAAACACTACCTACAATTCTATGGCTAATTCCTTCCTGCATGGGATTGCAACCATGCCCAAATGGTTCAGTGGGTTGTAGATCATTTAAGCATTGCTAATAGGCAGATTGTCACAAATAAGAAAAAATCCATCGGATCTTTTGTCAGTGTAGACTTGAGGAGGATGTACCATTTTCTGAAGGCACAATGTAAATATGACAAGAAATTTGTTGAAGCATTTATGAAAAAACATGATCATCCATCAGATTTGATTAGAGGATGGAGGAAGGATCCTAACAAACACAAGTGAGAGGAAAATGATAAGTATTATGTGGATTCCCATTCTGGTCTCTATTGCTAGCTAGCTGCTATGATGTGTAGACTTTTTGCTAAGCCTAATACTTAGAAATTCATTGATCAACGGGTACCACTTATTGATTGGGATTCAAAAGGTTTTATCTTTGATGGGGGTAATATAGCATTATATAACCTAGCGAGCCATATCTTGCCTTTTAGAAGTAATCACAAAGTCAGTGAAAACATAATCCCCCCCTTATACATGATCAGTTATATCATGTATGCCTTGTGTTTCACCATGGACGTTTCCTCTATGGGTTGGAAATGGACCCCAGAGGACCCAACACCTATTCAAATCTACCATGATATCCTTTGAGATTCCAAATTTCTCCCACATTTCCACAAAATATGTCATGGAGTCATGCTACCCATTTACCATATTAATTTTGATAAAAGGGCTCCACGAGTATCTCCAGAAGTCGAAACTGACTTTCTCCGAGTAGGAAATTGGTTTGGAGAAGAATTTTTCACGCATGTTAGAGTCTATGGGTGTTTAGCTCACCCTCATGTGTTACCTCTATTCATTCCTAACAAACTTCTTACCAGAGAGATAGTTATCAGGCGTTAGAAAGCGATATCTCTAAAGTTGTAAAAGAATCAAATAAGAAGATGTGGAATGTTTTTATGGTCCAGTGTAGTATATATGCCTTGGATAACTACAAGAATGCAGTCACTGAAATTAATGCCATTCAAGAGATTTGCTTCCCCACTCTTCCTAACAAGCAGTATGACCCTCATCAATCTATAAAAAATATTACAACTACATCAAGCATTAGGAAATTTTCCCATGAGCCAGATAAGTTTGACGATTTATTTGAGAAGGCTTCTACTTATTCAATGGTTATAAAACAAACAAAACAACAATTATCTCTAAGATAAATTATGGAGTCTACTCACTACAAGGCCTCAAGGCTAGTAAAATTGCATATCGATTCATTATGGATGCCTTAAGAGAGGGAAGTTCCTGAAGAGGTTCTAATTGTTGGTTCTACATGATCTGTTGGTGCTTCTCAATCAAGAGAAATAGTCGCCTCCTCTTATTGTCAATAAGAGGTTTTTGTACCTAATCCTAGACTGGATTATGGGAAAAATATAATTAGGCTCTTAATGATAAAGCTGATGAACCTCAAGTTGTTAAAAACCCTCCACAGGAGAAGATTCAAGACACTTCCAAAAGCCATGAACAGACTCTAA
This sequence comes from Pinus tabuliformis, assembly GCA_031772625.1. Taxonomy (NCBI): domain Eukaryota; kingdom Viridiplantae; phylum Streptophyta; class Pinopsida; order Pinales; family Pinaceae; genus Pinus; species Pinus tabuliformis. The sequence continues at coordinate 1,705,174,405 of CM062820.1, forward strand.
TAACAACAATGATTCCTGAAAAATCCTTTTGAGGATAAAGATGTTGAAATTATACCATATTTCCCTTCTTTTGAGGTTGTGTTAAGAATTAAATAAATTCATCCACTGGATATCATTTACAACCCTCAGCATAAGGATGTGGTCAAAAGGTAGAGGAAGAAAATAAAACTTAACCAATCCCAGGATCTCGTACCTAGAAAATCATATTTTGAGGTGTTGTGGAAAGGTTCTTTGGGAACTCATACATAGGAATTGGGTAAGCTTACCCAATTCACAGGTGCCTATGCTTCAACTACTATGGGTAAAACTATAGTGGTGTAACAATTGATAAAGGTGAAAGAAGAAAAGATTGTATTATTAGAACAGAGCGTTGAAGCTGAGAAACAAAAGGTAGCAAAACATTGGAAAGGATAGGTCACAGAGCACCAAAGTAGGTTTAAATCCCTTCGAGTTTAGTATGATTTTGATTTACAGGCCCGAGACACTCAAATTGAAGAGCTGCAGAGAAGGATTGAACATCTGAGTGTCAATCCTAAATTAAATGAGTTTCATAAGGAAGAAAAACGAGTTGAACACTCTTCTTTCTCAATAGAAGATTGTGTTTTTCCAGATATTGGTAAACATTCATGATCAATAAAAAATAACTATTACCCTAGTAGACTAGCTATCAGATGTGAAGACTTACTTTGAGGACATGGAAGAGAAAATTTTCAGTTTCTTGACATGGCAAGAAATCATAGATGAAATATTGGCCAATCTTCCCAAAATTAAATAATGACACAAAGAAATTGTTCTTAGAGATGGGCAGTTTGCCTCAAGCAAGTGGAAGAAGCATTATTTCACACAAGGGATATTTCAAATAACCTCATTGAAGCAGTTAGTGATAACTTGTTTCAAGAAAATATCATGTCCAATTGTCCCGAAGGAGAATTGTCTGATATCAAATTACTTACAAAAATGTCACAAGAATCCTCCAAGAAGTGAGGTGAGGTTATAGATCAGCTGACCAAAATTAACTTACAAAGTCATTGGAAATTTTTGGTCAATCCACACAGTGAGTGGTTGTTCCTCCGATGTTTATCAAATACTAGCACTCAAATTCTTCTAGTGTTGAGGGATGTTATCTTCATCAATGAAATGCAACTACAACTAAAGTCTCCACCTGAGTTAAAGAATATGGTAGATATCTGAGTTGCAACAAAAAATTAGAGGACAGTCTTCCTCCCAATCTTAGACAATTTGTTGCAACAAAATCTAAATTTGTCCCTTTTTTGTCATTTTTTTTTGGCTACGTTTGTTGAAACTGCCTGAAGTTGTTATTGTATTTTCCATATTTGTGTTTCACCATGATACTATAAATCTTGTCTATGAGATATTATAAGCGGTTCTAAATCTTTGAAAGAAGGCTTAAGATGCACTATTGTAACTCAGGGTTTTCTTAATATATAGTTGAACCATCACCATTTCTCTTATGAGCAGAGCAATGATATATTGGGTAATATTATCCTTTTGTTATTCTTTTGTTTAGAGTTGAATGGAAAATTTATTTTTTTCATAATATATGTGCTTAAGAAATCGTGCATTATCAGTACTAACATGTTAGACTGGAATAAAAAAATTATATGTATGAAAAATGAGATCTCATATATGTGACGAATTCATAATCTAATTTAATTAAATTAGTCATATTTCTCTACTTTAACATCATAGTTAGACAATAATCTATATTTTCATGTTTATTATGATATCTCTCTAATCACATATACCATCAGCATTCGTGGGATAGATAATAATTTTAGTAATATTTATTTTCAATTTTAGTTATATCATAGATTTATACTTATATTAAATTCATTTCATTTAATTTCACATAAGGGAAATTGGTCACATAATTCCAGTCAGATCCATCATCCCAAATGGAAAAGGATCTTCTCTAAGGTCTCAACCGAGTGGGTTCCCCTAATGTTGATGCTGACATTTCAGGGTATCAACCTTTCTAGGGCTATATGGAGGGCCTCAAGACTGTGATTCACAACAAAGACATCCCGTAAGAAAAATTCATTCTAAGGGTCAATCTCCCTCAAAGTCTCCATTAATCTGAAGATCCCATTCTAAATATCATAGTCATAGTTATGAAGTTTCTCTAACAATCACTAAATCTCCTAGCTCACTCCCAAATTTAGTTGGTCAAACTTCTAAAAAATCACCTGTAGAGTCCCCTGAAGTGGAGATTTTAATTTAGAGACTGGAAGGAATTTCAATTTCTAGAGAAAACCTTGATCAAACTGATTTATATGAAGGAAGTGTTACTTTATCTCCACAATCTTCTAGAGTTTTAACTAGATCTCAAAGTGAAAAACTTGGAATCAATATTTTTTTAATTTTCATTACCCACTCATGGAAAAATGAAAAATACTCTAGATACTCAATCTTTGGCTAGTGATATTAGATCATCTTCCCCACCTCATACTCCTTTTGTCGATCCTGCTTCTTATTCTCATTCTCCTTTAGCTTCATCTTATCATCCTTTGATTCCTTCCATTCACATCCCTCTTTCAAAATCAACTAGTGCTATTGTAATCAGTAGTGCTACATGGGAAACCTCTTCAAATGTGAAATATCCTACAACATCGACATCATCTGCAACTTTTTCTATTCCTATTACTCCAAGAATGGAAAATAGACCATGGAATAACCTAGGGATAGTTACGAGCACACCACCACTACATCCTCTTCCTAAACACCTAGAAATATGGTTATCAAATTATAATCTTGATGATGGTTTTCTTGAAGTGGAACACCTTCATAATTTTATGTTGGCAATCATTCTCAATGGGGTTTCAAAAGAATATTGTGTTTGCAAACTTTTCCCTTACACATTTGAAGTATTTGTAGGGTCTTGGTATTTCGCCTTACCATCTGGCTCAATAACTAGTTCGTATATATTTGAAGAACTTTTTTTGTTGAAATTTGGGGATGATCGAAAAACAACTACTTTAATCAATGATTCAAATCTAAAATAAAAAACAAATGAGAAAATTAAGGATTTTAGCTCGATATTTGACAAATTGTTAAATAAAATCCTAGATACTTCCATACCTAGCATTGATGGATAGATTGAATGATATTTTAATGCTCTCCCTTCAAATATTTCCATGTTCATAGATAGAGCTCAGAAAAAACTACTCTTAAAAAACATGAAAGGAGTTTTATATATTGAAAAAAGAGTTCAATCTCTTGAGAAGAAATATGCCATTGAAGAAAGAAAGCAGACCAAAAAAGTGACTTTTAAAGATGAAGCCGAGAAAAAGGCTTCTAAAGATCATTTTGATTTAGAGGGAATACAGAAAATGTTGAAAACAATGTCAAATGAGATGGTTGAAATTAAAAAACAAGTTGTTGAGTCATCAATGAAATATTTTCGACCATTTAAAAGGAATCAACCATCACAATCACAACCTCATGTTGATGTATCAAATGCAGAATATGATGAAGATGATAAAGAGGAAGAAACATCCATATCCATTGATGAAGCACAAGAAGAAGAAATAGTTGAAGCTCATGGCTTATGGGACTTCACCTTGACCACTTCAGAGAATAAATAAGAAGAAAAAGTTTTTCCAATGAGTACTAGAAGCAAGGGGGCCATCAATACTACTACAACAGCTAAAAATTGAAAGTATCCCACTCCTTCTACTAAAGAGAAAGGTATGATAAAAAAAAATTCTACACAATCATCTGATTCTGCTCCGACTACTTTTAAGTCTTCCTCATCATCTAAAACTTTGATATTTTCATAAAGCGTTTAATATAATATCATAGAGGACATGAAAAATATCAAATCTAAAATTTCCTTATATGAGGTCAATAAATTAAAACAATAGAAGAAATTGTTACTCAATGAATTAAATTCAGTCCATGCATCTCCATTACCTTCTATTGTTATTGCTTCAAAAGCCTAAAAAGGAAAACATAACCCCCAAATGTACATACTGATAAGATCAATTATTTTGATGCTATTGTGATTGGAGATAGATCAAATTCTCACACTCCTCCTTTTCTTTTTACTTTTGAAATCTTCAATAAGAATGTCCACAATTGTTTAGTGGATCGAGGTGCATCGTCAAATTTCATTCCTTATTATGTTTGTATTAAATTTAATGTTACTCCTGTTGTACCTTAAGAAACCAATTTCCATGTGTAGAAATTGTGCTTAAGACACTAATGATTATAATGATTGTCACTTATTTGTCACTTAATTGTATGTTGTATTCTGAAATGAAGGACCTCGGAAATCTAGTTCTTAACTCCCAATACTTAGGTGACAAGAAAATATCAGAATGGCATTTGATTGATGAATATAAATGATAAATGAAGAAAGATTGAATAAGTCATAGACAATATGTTGTTTTACATAAGATCTACTATCTATGACACTTGGAGAAGTTATAGATAATATGTTGTCTTACACAGAAACTACTATCCGTAACTTAGAAGAATTGGAGAGGTATGAACTTCAACTATAAGAGCGCTCTTTCAAGGGATTTTACTTAATTTACATAAGAAAATAAAGACCTGCAGCTTCGTTACCATACATAAAGGAAGAAAACATAAGATGACACATAACATAGAGGTCACAAAATCATACCCAACAATGTATGGAAAACATCTGATTCTTTCAAATCAATAGTCGTATCAGGAATTCAGTGGCCTAGGATCTAGGTTCTCCAAAATTCAAACCCATTCTCTATCAATTTTCCTCCTTTTATACACTATGAGATAGTTGGTAATCATAAAAACTGCCAAACTACCTAACTATCCTCTAACTGCTTCGAAGTAAAGTTTATTAAAGAATATTACAAAGAGGATAAAAAACACCTCATAAATAAAATAACAAGAGGTAACAAAATTTAGCAAAATGATGATGGTTGTTAGCTTTTCAGCTCTGTTGTTTGGCTATTGATGAAGTTTCTATGTAGATGCTTTAATAATGATTAAACTATTTTAATCATAATAAACTATATTTGACAAAACCCCGTGTGTGGACCTGGGCCCACATATGTATCGGGAGTTTTTTTATTGGCCAAAACACAAGGAAACCCAACCAATCACCTTTCTTTGGAGTTTTAATCATGCACCTCTAACTTTGGTTATTTTGCTTAAACAACAGAATTGACTAATTTACACGGAATATAGTTTACCACGGAACTGAAAAGGATTAACAATATGGTTCATAAACCTATCGGGTCCGCCTTAGCTGTACACGAACCATCTGATCACTCATTCAATAAACGGTCATATCTTATGGAACTCACGAGACTTTAAACCTATTTGAGCTAAACCTTATTGATTCTTCCTTTTCAACGTTTTGTTGACTCCCATATGGACCCGATGGGAAATATAAACTTCTAGTTAATGATCTATTAGGTCTGATTTTAGCGATAAAATACGATTACTTTTCCACCTGATATCCGTTGGATCCCATCTCTTTGGATGGATGGCTGAGATTGGCCCAGACTTCAACAAATTTAAACTGTGTTTGATACAATGTCACATCCAATCTCCGAAATAAACCCATTTTAGTTAACTTATGTGATTACCGTTGGATTTGTGGCTTGTTGATTAGACGGCTTAGATCTTCTCACGGGTTCACATTCAAAAGTTATCTCGTCAATCAAACAAAACAATTTATTTCTTTTAAACTTTGTGGTGATAAAGAATGTACGAGAGCTTCATTAAGGTTGAACCCCGTAGTAATTTTAGGCCACACATTGTGGTCAACCATGCTAACGTCATGATCAACTGCAGGAGTGGAGCTTTAATTAATCTTTGTGCTTATTGCTTCCCTGCAGCACACCTCATCGTACTCATCAATCTATCGCTTGATCGTGCCTCTTGAACTTGCATAACCTTTAGACAAAGCTTTGATTTTTCATTTCTTTTTATTTTTATTTCATTTTGTCATAAAACTGAAAATAAGACTTAAATTACAATGGAAGCTACAACATATGGCTCCACCTGGGTATAGTGCTTTTGCCACAGAAGCACTAAGAACTGCAGATTAGTGCCTTCACCTCGAGTATGGAGTCATATATTTCTTAACCAATTCAATTTCCATGGCATTTGTACACTGAATTCCCCCAAGTATCTACAATGATAGGATGCTTGTGCTTTGATAGCAAAGTGTTGAGAATTGTAGATCAGTAGCCTTAGTTTGGCATGGAGTCTAAAATTCTAAAAACCCTGAAATTTGAAAGACAAAAACATGACATTCTTGAAATTTGAAACCTTTGCAAACCGGTTTCCAATTGGGACAGTCACCCTTACTTTTCAGCTAAAATTAAACCAAAGAACTGCAACTAGAAACCAAATTCTCAACACCTGGGCTTATTTATGTACAGGTTCCTACCTATGTACATGACTGATCTTAATCAGGTGAAGTCAATCTTCCAATGGTACCAAGTTAGCATTTGAGTGCCTGATTTAAAACCATTCTACGGGTGAATTTTGAAAATACCATTCACCCTGAATGGAAAATAAACTATGCATAAGGGTAGCTCACAACAAAAATTAGAAATATATCCACAAAATGGTATATGTAAGTGATCTGATAATGAGATCTAAGACAATTATTAAGGTATTACAGACTCATGTGCATGGATTTTCCTATGTTACTTTATGCAATGGATTGACAAGATTGTGAAATACATAGACAATAAAGAAGTTAAAGAAGCATAATAGAAAACACACAAACACAACAAGTTTAATAAGGAGTTCACCCAATACTCTTGGGCTACATCTCCTGGTCCAGCCTTCAGTGGTGGCCTCTCTATTATGTCTTCAGAACAGATTTTTATAAAGTATGAGCTCAATTTGAGTCTCAACACACAAAAGATACAACACTAAGAGTTTTTCCTAAACCCCTCAAGCCTCTCTGAGTACACAGACTCTATCACTCTCTGTCTCTGTCTTTGCTCTGTCTCTTGGCACTGCCTTCAATAGTTCCTGCCTTTTTTTTCTACCTTCTATGGTTTTAAAGCCAATCTGTGTTGTCCGTTCACTTCCTCTCCTCGGCTTTTTGTCTCCCGGCCTTTGTCTGCTCAAATCCCTATTCTAAGCATTTTCAATCATGGCATGACACCTTTAGGGGAAGTGGCCACCTGTTCTGCAACGAATGAGTGCATCGGACCTTTGAAATCCCTGAAACGGTCGCTTTCTGTTAACACAAAGAAATGTATTCAAAACTGTGAAAATCTGCCAAAACATTATTCAGCCAGACTTCAAATATTCCTAATCACGTCATATTCTCCTATTGGGTTCACCTTTAGTCCACTTATCGCATCTCCACCATTGATCTGAGAGATCCAGATCCAATGGATGTGGTTCATTTCAGGCTACTCTTTCGTACGAAGGTTAACCACCCGATGAGGGTGGTTTCCTCTCTCCTTAGCCTAGATACGTGGCAGCCGGTGTGTGGGATCGGGCAGAGCCCAACCCAAACCACTTACTACCTATGGATCCTCCCGAAATTCTGCATGTTTTGTTATTTCCCTTTTATATTAAAAATGTGTTAAAACATTAAAGTCCCGTAAAAATGGCTTTGGGTGGATTTGAAATATTATGCATTCTCATTCACAAACCCTTTCACGTTGACTTTTCATCACATCAACGCTTCCCTTTTTATTTTGTTTAATAAACGAAATACATGAAAATACATTAAAAACACCATTTGGCGGATCTCAAATCTTATGCAATATAGTGTATATTCCCATTGGGTCCGACTAATCACATTGCATATATATGTGTGTATAACTTCTCCTCTGTGTAACTTTGATTGTGATATCATGATGCGATTGATCAAAATAGCATATCGTGATAACCCAGGCCCGTTTGGTGAGCACTCTATTGTTGTTTTCCAAAGCGATGTTGCGATGCAACGTGAGCTGTCGATCTGCATGCTTGACCGACAATCTTCAATCGCTATCGCAATACATATATGATATGCACTGATATCCTCTGATAGAATTTTTTGATTGCGATTTGTAGATCAGAACTAGACCGTTGATCGGCCAGATCTGACGGCTAATGTGCATTCACTGTTGACTCCGTTGATAGCTCTGTTTTCACCATTTTCTTGTTTTTTTGCCTCCCGATAGTGTTTTCCAACTTTTTAAAAGGTTTGCCCATGCAATAATTTTGATCTTTTGAATGATTTTGAAGACTTAGAGAGTATCTTAAGATCCGTTTGGATCATGCCTTCCCTCTGAAAATGCTTTTGGACCACCAAAATTTGGTTTTTAAGCATTAATCAAGTGAGGATACAGCTTCCTCACTTGTCCAATCTCTATCCATTATGTACTGCTTGGTTTTGAACCTTTGAGTCCAATTCTCAAGTATTTAACATCCCCACTGTGTGTAGTTCTCACCTTCCTGTCCAAAACTATATCTTCCTGCAACTCATTGAGATATTTAGGCAACAGATCATCAATAGAAGGCAACTGACTTTGCTCTTCAGAATCTTCAATCAAAGAAGGTTTAAATAGTCTCAAGTTCTCTAAATTAACTATTGAATAGATGTGCATGTAAGCTAGAAAATCAAGGCAAAAAGCATTCTCACCAATTTTCTCAAGTATCTTGAAAGGCTCATAGCTTATTGGCTTCAGCTTCTTTCCTTCGCCTTGCATTTTGTCTTTGCTGATGTACAGCCAGAATTGATTACCAACTTGGAAGTTATACTCAATCTGATGCTTATCATGCCTTGCCTTGTACTTGGCTTAGCTCTTTTCCAGTTGTTCCTGCACTACCTGGTGAACTTCTTGGATATGTTCAATGAACCTAGTTGCTTTGTCCACATCACTGTGTCCATCAACTGCTATGTCTTTACTAAAGACAAAATCCAAGGGATACCTTGGTATGAAACCAAAACAAGTCTCAAAAGGAGATCTTTGTGTAGAAGAATGTTTAGCACGGTTGTAAGCATATTGCACATAACATAAATGTTCATCCCAAAGTTTGGGATGCTTGCTGCAATAACCGTTGAGAAACTAGATCACTGTCTTGTTGACCACCTCTATTTGACCATCTGTTTGTGGATGAAAGGTTGTGCTCTTCTTGAGTCTAGTGTCCATCAACTCCCATAGACTTAACCAAAACTTCCCAACAAATTGGGAATCTCGATTAGATACAATCGAAGTTGGTAACCAAAAATGCACCCAGACATGCTAAAAGAAGAACTTCGCTATTTGTTCAGCTGCAATCTACTTCTTACAAGGTATTAAAATACACATTTTGCTGAACCTATCCACAATAACATATAAATAATCATGACCTTTTCTAGATTTTGGCAGTCCCCCAACAAATTCCATCGAAACACTTCCCAAGGATGAGATGGAACTAGAAGTAGAGTGTACAAGCCTAGTTTTCTATTACTGGGCTTGCTTTTAGGTAATGACCATTTTTATGTTATATTATGATAAGTGATATGGATATAGGATATACTTGCACCTATCTAGAATTCAGTGCTCAAAGGGTTTCCCCTTCGAAGGATAATAGTGACTGAGGCAGCAATATTCATAGAGTCCAAGAACATAAGTGGATATTAGGGTTGTTGCAGCGATTACAATAATAAATCAACAATAGATATGAGCTCAGCATATTATATATATAAATTGAACTTAAGTGTAGAGGATAACAATCATTCTTTCTGACTAACAAAGATAAACCCAATTGACAATATCCTTCATAATTATCATTAAAAGACGTGAATTAAAGAGAAAAAACAAAACTTGAATCATGAACTACTCCATAGGAAACATAGGAAACATGATCCAAGCAAGCAACACATAGATTAGCAGATGCGCACATGGGTATCTCTTCAATAGATTAGCAGATGCGCAAGAAATCTCTACCACTACCAATTTATTTACAAACCAACAGTGTACATTGTATACCTAAGTTCTAACTTTCAATACAAAAAAAATGCAATTTTTCAAAGAACTCAATCTTTAACCATAGAGAATCTAGCATCAATCTGTCTATTCATCATATGCAGGAGAAATTCCCTTTCATAAAGAAAAATCACCATTTCTATCCAACAGTCGCAGAGAATTCATAATTAATGGAAGTGGAAGGGGAGGGGATCGTGTCTATGAAAAGAAGGAAAATCCTGATAATGAAAGGCAGTTTCTTATCATTTTGATGAAACATCAGAGATAGATGAGATGAACTGTCACGTAGTGTTCAGTCGGATCAAACAATTGGAAATTTAACTGTCAGAGGTTGTCACCCAGACTTGTGAGTTTGCACATTTTAAGTACCTAGAATGTTCAATGCAAGTATAAGAATGTCTTTGAAGATCAAGACTTGATGACAGATAAAAATCTAAAATAGATTTCGACATAAAGAATGAGAATGAACGTACAAATTGTATGGATCCTGATCCTAAATTCTGACTACAAGAACCTGCAAGAACTTCTGTTGCCTAATGATATTAGGGAATTTCTGGAACTATTTAAATCTGCTTTCTATGACATACCTTGAACTGAACATTGGAAAGTGGAAGTTGAAGTTGAAGTAAAAGTGTGACTGAATTTTTATATGCTTACAATATGGATTGGATGAAAATACCATAGTCATTTGTTGGATGGCAATTTAGAGGATAATTATTTGGCAGAAACAATTGTGTGTCAGCCTTATGCAGCCTTATTGTCCAGAAGATTATGCAACAAACATTAGATGGCACTAATATAATCACCTATATAAAAGAAGAATGTAAATTTTAAATTTGTTTTCACTCTTTATTGAGCAATTTAATGGTTTCATTGCTTCATTTTATCTGACTAGGTTTCCGGATCTCAGTTAAAATTAAAACCCACCTTTTAGGTGTTGAATTTAAGTCTCTTTGTTGAAAGCTTAGTAAATTATTTTGTCAAGAAATAAGACTTGAAGTGACTCTGAGACAAATTATTAAAGACAATTAAGAAGCCACATCGTAAGTGTTACAATAAAAGAGAAATCCACAAGAATAAAAAATAAAGATTGGAAATTAATCAATATCTTAACAGTGATTAACTTAATCCAAAATCACAATTACGAAGCTACATCGTAAGTGTTACAATAAAAGAGAAATCCACAAGAATAAAAAATAAAGATTGGAAATTAATTAATATCTTAACAGTGATTAACTTAATCCAAAATCAAAAACTGAGAATCGAGTCCATAAATCAATCCAATTTCTGCAGGACAGTGGTAAAATCTAGGAAAGACAAATTCCAACCATTCAAAACAACTATAACTCTCATGATCCAAGTATGGATCAATTTCGAATAAAAATCATTAAAAATTCAAAGGGAGAACAGCCCTATAAGAGTCCTCAACAAACTTTACTAAAAGTGAATAGCCTGGAAGTTCATTAAAACCCTTGCAACCTTTTAAAGTAAACCGATTACGAGGCCAAGAGCTTCTGTGATAATCATTGATACTAAGCTAAATTGAATATGGATCGATATAAGTAAATATAAATTGAATGGTCAAACTGTTATGGTGTGAGGACCTATTTTCTAACTGTCAGAGCTATTCAGGAACCAGCGACTTGGAACATACACAATGTATATACGACGAAGTAAAAAGGAGCAAAAACATCTTCTGCACTCACCTCACATCATCCGGCCATGAGGGCTTTGAGCAGCCGACTCCACTCCAGCACAGGCACTACCTGTATAAATTTTTGCTCCAAGAATCTTTTCTTTTTTCTTTTTTTTGGAAAATATGAACAGGGCTTGAAGCACCGCCCAGCGTCAACATTTCAAAAAAATAATCAAACAATCGTCCTACAGAAGCGCAAGGCAAGATGTGCAATTGGCTTATTCATCTTCTGGTGCGGCTTCTTGTGTTCAAAACCCACCAACGTCATGACATTTTTATCTTTCAGTAATAATAAAAATAAGCAGTAGTTACAAGGTTATTTAGCAATTTAAGAGAAACGACCTACTTAAGTACTTCACAAATTAAATATCAAAATGTGCCATGAAAAGATTAATTTCCGAAAATTCAAAATTGGTTCTCCAGGCATTGGTGTTGTAGTGTTTGTTAAGAGGTCGCGGGTTCAAACCTCTTCCGCCACGTTATACTTTGAGAGCAATGATACGGAAATAGAGATCTGGTTGGATAGTGTATCGTTAGAGAACTAATTTAAAATATATTTACATTAGAAGATGACCATATCGGAAGCCATGTTTTATGCAATAGACCATATTGTTCACAAGAGCTGTTGAGGTTGTGCATTTATCATCTCGCTAAAGAAAGCTCCTCTTACTCAATCAAGCTCCATTGTGCATTTATCAAATTCAATAAAGCCCGTAACGCTTGTAAAGCTGTTTACGAGATTCATGCCTCATCAATTTTCAAGAATTAAAATTAAAAATGAGGAAAATCTGTGCTCTCTTGTTTTCTAGCCGTAGAAGTAAAAGTTAAGGGAAGTGTTTTTTGCGAGAATTTACATCAAAAAGGAAGAAAAACCTACGTATAAATGTTTTCATTTCTATAATAGATATATATCTTCAAGAATTTAAATTAATGATACTATGAATGCCCAGCTTGTTGATCAAGCATCAACCTACTCAGCAACTAGTGCAGTAACAGGTAAGTGGACTCACATCACAACAAGTAGCCTAAATGTTTTTTTTCATTGTCATCGGCAGTGACATTCAAGTGTACAAATGGTTCAACACAGCGCGGAACCTGTTCCGCTGTATATTTGAGCCTGAATTTCTTCCAGAAGGCCAAATATTACTGTGTGCGTTTACCTGCTTTATTTGAAGTAGCTCTAGCGCTAGGGATCTTTGCAGCTCGATTCATCTAACTTTGACAAAGCATGGGCATAAGTTCTTGCCAGGATTCAGTGATATTAGTTGGACAAATTCAATTCAGTATATATTGCTACTCTATAAGGTTGTTTGTTCATGATGCTGAAGCTTCTCAGAATTCATTCCAGTATTCAGAAAGAGATCAAGTCATAATTGTCCATGTGTTTGGGGCAATTAAGGCATTTATTAAAGTTCTACAAAACTAGCTACTGTCAATGAGTCCGTCCTCTTAGGTTACTTTCTTTAAAGCCTTTGGATTAGACATCTGGCCACATTTCATTTGTATGTTATTGCAAGAAATGCCAACATATTTCAGAGATGTCGTGAGCAAGTTGCAAATGTTGAAACACTTTTTGATCTCACAACAATGCTCCTCACCGTCAATAGATCACGGAACAATGATAACGCAAATCTAATTGATTCTATTAGTGCTATTCTAAGAAACCATAGTGACCCAGCATGCATCAATCATAGGTGTCAAGTTCTCCAATGAGCTACTCCACAAGTTCTATTATTAGCCAACAATTTCTCAAGCAGATGCAACCATTTAATGTTTGATGATGATAAAAGTTAACCAGGAATACTTCTAACACAAATATTTTTTTTTTTGAGTTCGAATTTTCTAGGATAGAGAGGGGTGTTGTAAAAGGCCCTTTGTGTTAAGTTTTTTTAGAAGAAAAAACCGACATACTTTCAAATTTTCTATCATATATATAGATTTTAGAATCCATCATTTTTCTAGAATTTAAATTAACTTGCACTAAAATATGCACTATTTAGAAAAAATATATCAGATAATTTTTTTCAAAGTTTGTACTCGAAACTAAGAAAAAGAAAAATAATTATGACTTTAAACCGCAAGTTTTAAAATAAAAATATCAAATAAATTCTAAAGCATCCAAAATAGATATTAATACACAAACGTAAATGTTAACTCAAAATCATGCGCACATAAGACAAAACCATTTAAGCAACAGTAGGAGAAGAATGCAATCTCACTGTACCTGTGCAAGTCTAATGAGAGCAACGACAGTTTAATTAAAATTAGTGATTTGTCTAGCTTTGCACACCATTAAGCTTTTTATTCAGCAGGATAAACTTGATTAAATTGTGCATATTTCTGATCATTAACCATGGATACCAATCTGATTATTTCACAAAGCTTGAGGCCACTGCCTCACGGCACATATACTGACGCCATATTTTCAGATAGAGAAGAATAGCATAAAAAAGGGAAATAAAATGACAAAAGCCCACGCAAAGTGAAAAAGTAAATTCAGCGTAACTCACCTTGAATCCCGGTACAGAAATCCTGTAACTTTAAAACAAGTCAAGTTAAAAATTCCAACAAAATAAATTTTTCGGATGCCCATAGGCCCTAAGGGTTAAACTCATGCTCTTATACCATATGTAACAGTAAAAAAAAAAAAAAAATTTCTTAATAGAAAAATATGCTGACAAATAATTTTATATCTATGTTACCTGTGATCAAGGTTTGCCAGATGACAACAAGGTTGTGGCGACGACTCTCCGCCCAACCGTAGGCTCAATTGTGCAAGGCTACAACTGGCCACCCCCCAGCCTCAATCAACATACTACTGCGAGTGCTCCTAAGTCTTAGTATACCATTCTCCCAAGAGAATGAAAGATAGAATCAACATTGGAAGGGGAACCACATGTACACACTCCATGTGTCTACACGCAACTTTTTTTCTTGTTTTATTTCTTTACTTTTCTTTTGATTTTTAGCTTTCTTGTTTTATTTCCTTCTTTTTGATAGTTTTCTTGTTTTATTTCTATTTATTCTTATTTAGAGATTTAATATGGTTATTAGTATTTTTATTTTTTATTATTTTTATTATTTATTTCTTTTTATATAATTTTTAATATCATTTATTATTTAACAGTTATGATTTATTATTTTTATTATTTATTATTAAGTGATTTATTTAATATTATTCATTATTTTTATTATTAATTATTATTTTTGTATGATTTTTATTATTTATTATTTATTATTAAGGGGAGGGATATTACACAAATATTATGTGTACATGTAATATAATAAAATTGTTTATTCACAATTTGTTACTTAACTTTATTACTTAAATTAATTTTTAGATGAAATCCAACAATTGTGTACGCATTGAAAAAAGCAAAAAATTAAAATTAAATAATTAATTAAAAAATCCTAAAAATAATTTAACAATGACTAAACAAACTATTTGATAAAAAATGGAAAAAAACTAAAATTTTATAAAAAATTATTTGTAAATAAACGCTAATTTAATAATTAAGTGTTTTGTGAAAAAATATAATAACACAAAATATTAATCAAATCAACCTACTTCTTTAAAAGTTTTCATGCCAACTTTTCATATAAATTCTTTTAATAATATAGTAAAATAATATACCAACTTTTGATATAAATTCATTTAATAATATAATAAAATAACATACTGCAGAATATCTGTTATTCAATGTAAATGATATAAATTTTGTTAACGTCTATATGGATAAAAAACATCACTATAAAATATAAGCATTTTAGGCATTGCTTATTAAAAGGAACTCATGATTACACCAGGGTATGACAAATATATAAGTTAAAATAATACATGAGTAGGTTCCACCAAAAACCTCACTGAAAAATGATGAGCATTTAAGGCATGGCTCATTCAAGAAGGCGCTTATGCTTACACCACGTTATGACTAACATATAAGCTAAAATAGCACATGAGCCGGTTCCACAAACAACCAATAAAAACTGAGGAAGTCCACCATCATTAAAGAGTGAAATCCTAATGTTCGAGCCAAAAACTCCTGTAACAACGAGAAATGCACTCATAACAAGCGTCCCAGTGGTCATCATCACACCCATTTGTAGAAGCTGGTTTTGTTTGTCATCTAACATAATGTTGATATAGTCCTCTGTGTCATCTACATATTCCCGCAACTATGATGAACCACATAGATGAAGATTAATGTGGATGAGAAAATACGAAATGAGAATTTAAAAGGTTAACATTGATATGATAATAAGGGATGAATAAAAGATAGAAAGAAAAAAGAATCTATTCAAAGTTTTAGAACAAATATACTCAATGCATGAACAAAGAATGACCATACAAAGTACAACAAGGATACAACATCACAGGTTTTTAATGTATGACACTAATCCCCAAGCTGACAACTCTAATTCAAAGGGGAGTTCCCTTACAAAATTATCAACCACAACACATATTACAAAATGTCTATTTCATCATAGAAGGTCTTTCTATCATTGCATAATTCTAAATTACAAATCAAAAAAATCTGTATACATATACCAATAGTAGCACAATTTAGGCAACCAATCAATTGTAAATTTATATAAACAAATCAATTTTACAAACATATAAAGATAAAGAATCCAAGTATCAGAGAACCCTTTACAATGAAAACACTAGCAAAAAGGATACAAATTGTGTTATCTCTCCATTGTTTACAATCCATATCGTTCTATAATAAACCATTTATAATGAAAACACTAGCGAAAAGAACACAAATTGTTTTATCTCTCCATTGTTTACAATCCATATCATTCTTTAACATATAAAAATGTGGAAGGGGAAGAGATAAATGTAAGCATGGGTTGTTGAGGCAATTGAAATCTGTGTGGAATTTTGCTAAGTTGTCGAGCTATGTCAACTTACTTTACATTGTGTCAATGGCGATGCCAAAGGTTCCATGAAATGTACTAGCTTGACTAAACTATGTCTACTACAACCAAAAATAAATGCAAATCATGGACCTCGCTTTGGTACATCTTGTGACATAGTGTCATATTCACTTTAAAACTATGCAAGAGATTATTCACTACAATGTGCACCCCTAGTTGTTTACTTCTACACAACTCATTCTTAAGTGCATCCCTTCTTAGATGGAGTAAGGTTATGGGGTTATGGAGTTGCATGATTCCCTATTTGGTTCCTCATTATTTGTGTTTTAGAATCATGTCTTCTTCCATTATTGTGCTAATGTTAGTGACAATTTCTTCAAGAAGTAGCAAGATGGATCCTCTACATCTCTACTTAGTATTAATTACTTTTAGAGCTTCAATAATTCTATATTGAACACTAGATGGATCACCTTAAATAAATTGTGTATGGTCCACATGTGATGGATTTGATCTTTATGTCTTTTTCCTTGAAGTGCTCTTTCTAAAGGTACCCCTAGACTTTGTGCAAAATCGATGCTCTACACAATATTGATCATGCTCGTTATTATGCTTATATCAACATTTCTTGAAATATTCATGAACTTGATCGTGCATTTTATGGGTGTGATCAACAAATATTATTGCTTACCCATGTGCAACAACCCTCTTCATCTTCATTAGCTCAAAATTTTTCCCAAAATTGCTAGTGGGTTAGTGAACAAGGATCAAAATCACATCTCAAAAGATGAAGTTCTTGTCACATTCTACACTATGTGATTATAACCATGTTACACATACAAGATATAGGTATCTATATTTTGATATTTATAGTTAAAATTCCACAAGAATCAAATAATGGTGTGATTTACTACCTTCCTATGTGTGGATGGAATGCATTACTACCCTATAATTTGTTGTTATTCAATCCTTGCAACACTAGACAAAATAACTTAAGAATTTGTTATTGTGTTCAAACAAGATTAGCGATCATAAAAAAGAAATCCACCCAAAGTTCTTCAATTAATAGCAAAGAAACTTGTTGTTTTGTAGTGGTATTTTTAGATGGTACTGTAAAGACCATTGTATTGAAATGGTCCACGAGTACCATGGGATATCCATTGACCCAATCTATTAATGATACTTTAAGGAAGTCCATTAACATTGATTCTCGTGATCTTGTTCACACTATCAATGGTATGTACTTGCCCAAATTCTAGTTCATTGCCTTTCGTTTACTACAATTGCACACAAATATTGCCACATATCATAATAAGGGCCTAAAATGAAAATTCAACCTAAAATTGTCATAAATTTTGATTGATATACCTAGATCAAGGGATTTAAAAGAAATTTGTAAGAAGAAATAGAGGACACATGTGTGAAAGATTTGTGATAAAATTGGTTATACTTGATCGAGATATTCAGTTTAAAAGTTAGGCGTTATGAAGAGACCCAAATTCTTGTTTTAAAGTTAGGCTTTATGAAGAGACCCAAATTCTTTGAGGTAAGCATTGATGGAACTTTGATTGAGATAAAAGATGGGATTAATCTTAGAGAATGTTGAATACACCACAAGTTGGGTGATTTACCACAATATCCAAGACATATATCTACCTCAACAATATAACAATATGATCATTTTTTAGCTTTGTATATTACAAGGATCATAATAAACATCTTTCTAAATGAGTATATAAATTTATATTATTACATCCAAAGGTAAAGTTAGGGAAATGTCTAACAATATGTATTTATAGGAGAAAGGAAAATTTTCCCCTATGTTGAAGATATTATTGAATCATATGTTCATACCAAATAAACATGCAAAATGGAAACATTAACAATAATAACTAAAAGAATAAACAGTCAATTGGGGTTATCTTGAGTGGTTGGGAGGACGAAATGGAATTGTCCCTACATAAGTTCAATTCCCACAAGAGGCATGATGGATGTTGATATTATACTGACATTATACATATGTTTATCATAAGGAATATACGATGTTTTACCTGTGAATAAAGAAAGGAAAAAGAGTAAAATAATAAATAATAAGTAGCCATAATAAAAAATAATACTTAATAAACAATAATGATAATAAGTAAAAGAATAAATAATAAATAACTATAATAAAAAGTAATACTTAATAAATAATAATGATAATAAGTAAAGGAAAAATTGATAAATAATTAGTAGTAATTATGATAATAAAGATAATAAAGTCAATTGGGTTCATCATGGGTGGTTTGAAGGAATGATTGGTTTCCTCTCCACCTAGATCCAATTCTCACAACTGACATGCTAATCTCATACCCAATATATTATTGTGACAATTTTTAGCCTTTGTTGTTGAGTAGCCTTGAGCCCTAAAAAATATCTTACCTTTGTCTATGGGTTAGATAATGGGGGGCTTGGTTACATGGAGAATAATAATAATAATTAAATAGTCCTGTAACCTATGTACACATTAAATGGATCAAATCCCACCCCACATATCCTCCTTTCAAAATCCTTGGAAGGGTGACGAGGGAAGGGATAAGTGGGGGGTTGGCGAGGTTGCCACCACTCCACGCAATGAATGAGGGAAACATGTCATGTTCTCCCCTATCCACTTGACAGTACACTCCCAACCTTAAAATCTCTAGTTTAATGAAATCCATTATTCCCATTGCTTGCTCACTTATGTGAGCCTAACATCATGTCCTTACCTCGGTTCGCTTCTTGATGAGACTCTATTAATTCATGTTTCTTGTTATGATGGACATCTCCTCCTTGTACTTTCCATTGCCTTGATGTACGTGTTGGTTCTCAAATTGTTCAGGTAACTAAGGACAACTTGAGACCACATCACTGAGGGTTAGAAACTATTCCGCTCTAGGTGACAAGGGCTTGCATCCCTTTCACCAAAGGGAGTATTCCCTGGTGATAATCAAAATTGAATAGTCATTGTAAAATAGTGTGAATTAAATAGATTTTCTAATTAAAAAAATAAATAGGCCAGATTATTATATAAAAGCGTTTTAAATAAAATGATGTTTTTTGGGAAAAGAGATGGTAGGTACAAAACTCATGAAAACTTATTAAATAACAACTTCATTAATGACAAATGAAGTAAATTAATATATATCATAGTTCACCAAGGTTAGCAAGAAATAAAAATAAAAATTAAAGAAAAGAGAGAAATTAAGACCCACAATGGTGTTAAATACATCTAATTGAACTATCTATTTTAAATAACATAACATCAAGTATTATTATTATTATTTAACATGCATAACAATTAGAATAATTTAATTTAATAATTTCAAATAATAAATATTGGAGAAATATTAAATTAAATGTAATGTGTGAAACATTAGACAATCTAAACAAGTCAAATAATGACTAATAATACAATTAGAATAATTTAATTTAAATAATTTCAAATAATAAATATTGGAGAAATATTAAACTAAATGTAATGTGTGAAACATTAGACAATCTAAACAAGTCAAATAATGACTAATAATTTCACGTTTTCCAGTGAGGGAAAATAGTGAAAACAATAATAAAATAAAATAAAAAGGAAATAAAATTTAAAGAACTAGTTTTTATGGTACCTCAAAGGCACTACCTAGTATGGGTTATGGTACAGACGGACAGATGGAGTGAAGTTGTGTGGCTTCACGAATGCAGATTGGGCAGGGAGTTATTCGATTGAAAGAGTACATTAAGTGGAATTTATAGTGTTGGGTCCATAGGGGTTTCCTAGTACAACATGAAGCAAAAATTTGTGGCTCAGCTTGGTAGAAGCAGAATAGATCACTGCAAGTTAAGCAACATGTGAGAAAATCTGGATGATAAGATACTTGTGAGGCTGTTTGGTCAGATGATGGATCCAACTATGATCTATTGTGATAATTAGAGTTGCATTAAGCTCTCTGAGAATCTCGTATTTCACAATTGATCCAAGCATATAAATATATGGTATTATCATTTACGAGACTACGTGTAGAGGCAAATAATGTTGTTATAATACATTTTAACAGAGGAACAAGATGCTAACATTTTGACAAAGGCTTTGTCAAGAGGGAAGTTTGAGTTCCATAAGTGCAGGATAGGGGTGGTTGATAATCCGTTTCTTGTTGATAGGGAGTGTTGATAAGTTGATCAAGAAAGTCTCAATTTGACTTTGTCTTAGTCAAATTGAGAAAAAATGAATTTCCACATCAGCAGACAACTTGGATGAAGTTAGCTTGTGTTCCATGGCTCTTATCACTTAGTTAGCTCAGTAAATTTGAGTTAGAAGGCTTGGAGTTCAATTAAGCATGTGTGTTTGCTAAATTTTAGTAATCCAGTTCAATTATATCCCGGTTAGTTCAGTTGAACTAGCTCTAACAGTTGGAGGAACTAGTGGAAGGCCAGTTTTGTAGTGGGACAATAGTCTTACTCAGTGATCATCGAGTTAATTGATCAATCAACCTAAAATAACTAGTGCAGGTAGAGAATTTGAATTCCCAGTTGCGGTGGAGATTCCAAGGCACTGTAACAAGCAATTGTAAACTAGTTTGAGTGTACAAGTGTTGCATGCAGGCAGATGATCAAACCTTAGGAATTGTGCAATCAATTGGAGGAAAATTCCTAGAACATAGGGGATAATTCTCTAGGAGTTGCGCAAGGAAATAGGGGTTCAAGCAAAGGTGGAAATTAACTAAGTGTGGGTCAGAGCTTCTCATTGAGCATATAGAAAGGTGATTTACATCCATGTTGAGCTCAGACAGATCTTGCAATTGTAATACATCTCTATTCATCTTATTAATGCAAAGAGACTTGAGGGGTTTTTCCCAATTGGGTTCCCCTAGAAAAAATAATGTGCATGTGTTTTATTTCTTATTGCATATCTAAGATTGTTGTTCTAAATTATGATTTGAATTCTGCACATCAGTAGAGTAGAATTGTGTCTCTTGGTTTAGATTACAATTTCTTGAGCAACTGCAATTCTGTCACCAAATTTCTACAATATATATCTATATATATAGTCCTCTAAAAAGTGATTTCATATCACTTGTAGTATACCTTGATAGATCAAAAATAAAATATCAAAGATGAACTCTTAACTTCAAAAATGCCCAAATAAATCAAAACAAATATACACAAAAATATAAAAAGAACCCTTAATGTAGGGTAACACATCTATAAAAAAATGTAAAAAAAATCTTTAAGATATGGTAACATCATCAAATACTTGGTATTAAATCACTTCACAAAGTATACTTACTAATATATAATAATCAACCTCCAACATATCTCAATACATTAATACTCATACTCATGTCTTTTTATACATTCTTCATGAGCATTCCTATAGGACTACGCTAACTACCATTTATATTATTTCCTCTAACTAGTGAATCTATTCCATAATAATTGTCACTTTACATTCATTATGCACCTTCCTAGGTACCCCATATTATCCTCCCTAGTTACATTACATGCATGTTTAGACCCTGCTATGTTTGGTAATAAGTCCTTAGAGGTGTTCTTAAATCATATGTGATACAATAAAAAAGAAATATGTCGTGTTTATGTTTATTTTGTGTTATTGAATTGTGTTTGTCTGTCTCTATTGTTGTGCATTATGATATTCCAAGTCCTATGTATTCATCAATTGGTATCAAAACATAAACTTACAGTTTGAATGGTAGTAGTAGTTACATCACTTGTTTATTAGAGCTAAAACTTGCAACATGAGTTGTAATTGTAATAGCAGTTACATTATTCATTCTATACTTAGAAATGAAACTTGCAAATTAAAAACAAGATAGCTATTGTATCGCAATAAATTTGAAAATGTTAAAATAAAGTTATTTATAAATAATAATAAAAACAAAAACAAAAATGTATAAAAAATGAAAAGAATGCAAGATTATTTAATTTATTACATTAAGTTATTTTACATTATATAATTAAGGTTATGAATGTTTATCTCAAATTATGTTAATATTATCCATCTATGATGAATATATTGAGTTTGGATATCAAATAATGCGAAATCTAAACTATTATAGTCAAATTGATGATTAATATTTATTTTATTTTTTTTCCAAAGAAAAAAGCGAACTTTTTTATAAGAAGTAAAAAAGTTACAAGCAGATGAGTTAACATTCTGAAGTGTTCTGCCTAATAAAAGGCCAGCCTCCTCTAGAGAGGATCATCAGCACCCCTACACCGTGCTGCTCAAAAAAGTGCACAAGCAAGATTAATATTTATTTTACATAAACTACATTATCTATGTTTTAATATTTTTCATTAATTAAGTCTAAATATAATATGTATAAATGACACATACAAGAGTGTAATGCTAAAATTTGTTTTATTAGTTTACTTGTTAAACTACTTTATTAATTACATTAGCCTTTTATCTACTTCAAATGCAGAAAGTTACTTGAGATACAAATGAAGACTCATTGAAATAATTTAAAGATTTCATGAAAGATTATCCATATAATTTAACATATTTTGGAAATATTATCAATATTTTTTCATTTAATGGAATTCAAATATTATGTGTACATGTAATATATTAAAATTGTATAATCTAACATATTTTCGAAATATTATCAATATTTTTTCATTTAATAAAATCCAAATATTATGTGTACATGTAATATAATAAAATTGTTTAGTCACAATTTGTTACTTAACTTTATTACTTAAATTAATTTTTAGATGAAATCCAACAATTGTGTACCCATTGAAAAAAGCAAAAAATTAAAATTAAATAATTAAATAATTAATTAAAAAATCCTAAAAATAATTTAACAATAACTAAACAAACTATTTGATAAAATATGGAAAAAAACTAAAATTTTATAAAAAATTATTTGTAAATAAACGCTAATTTAATAATTAAGTGTTTTGTGAAAAAAATATAATAACACAAAATATTAATCAAATCAACCTACGTCTTTAAAAGTTTTCATACCAACTTTTCATATAAATTCTTTTAATAATATAGTAAAATAATATACCAACTTTTGATATAAATTCATTTAATAATATAATAAAATAACGTAGTGCAGAATATCTGTTATTCAATGTAAATGATATAAATTTTGTTAACGTCTATATGGATAAAACACATCACCATAAAATATAAGCATTTTAGGCATTGCTTATTAAAAGGAACTCATGCTTACACCAAGGTATGACAAATATATAAGTTAAAATAATACATGAGTAGGTTCCACCAAAAACCTCACTGAAAAATGATGAGCATTTAAGGCATGGCTCATTCAAGAAGGCGCTTATGCTTACACCACGCTATGACTAACATATAAGCTAAAATAGCACACGAGCCGGTTCCACAAACAACCAATAAAAACTGAGGAAGTCCACCATCATTAAAGAGTGAAATCCTAATGTTCGAGCCAAAAACTCCTGTAACAACGAGAAATGCACTCATAACAAGCGTCCCAGTGGTCATCATCACACCCATTTGTAGAAGCTGGTTTTGTTTGTCATCTAACATAATGTTGATATAGTCCTCTGTGTCATCTACATATTCCCGCAACTATGATGAACCACATAGATGAAGATTAATGTGGATGAGAGAAAATACGAAATGAGAATTTAAAAGGTTAACATTGATATGATAATAAGGGATGAATAAAAGATAAAAAGAAAAAAGAATCTATTCAAAGTTTTAGAACAAATATACTCAATGCATGAACAAAGAATGACCATACAAAGTACAACAAGGATACAACATCACAGGTTTTTAATGTATGACACTAATCCCCAAGCTGACAACTCTAATTCAAAGGGGAGTTCCCTTACAAAATTATCAACCACAACACATATTACAAAATGTCTATTTCATCATAGAAGGTCTTTCTATCATTGCATAATTCTAAATTACAAATCAAAAAAATCTGTATACATATACCAATAGTAGCACAATTTAGGCAACCAATCAATTGTAAATTTATATAAACAAATCAATTTTACAAACATATAAAGATAAAGAATCCAAGTATCAGAGAACCCTTTACAATGAAAACACTAGCAAAAAGGATACAAATTGTGTTATCTCTCCATTCTTTACAATCCATATCGTTCTATAATAAACCATTTATAATGAAAACACTAGCGAAAAGAACACAAATTGTTTTATCTCTCCATTGTTTACAATCCATATCATTCTTTAACATATAAAAATGTGGAAGGGGAAGAGATAAATGTAAGCATGGGTTGTTGAGGCAATTGAAATCTGTGTGGAATTTTGCTAAGTTGTCGAGCTATGTCAACTTACTTTACATTGTGTCAATGGCGATGGGGAAGGTTCCATGAAAAGTACTAGCTTGACTAAACTATGTCTACTACAACCAAAAATAAATGCAAATCATGGACCTCGCTTTGGTACATCTTGTGACATAGTGTCATATTCACTTTAAAACTATGCAAGAGATTATTCACTACAATGTGCACCCCTAGTTGTTTACTTCTACACAACTCATTCTTAAGTGCATCCCTTCTTAGATGGAGTAAGGTTATGGGGTTATGGAGTTGCATGATTCCCTATTTGGTTCCTCATTATTTGTGTTTTAGAATCATGTCTTCTTCCATCATTGTGCTAATGTTAGTGACAATTTCTTCAAGAAGTAGCAAGATGGATCCTCTACATCTCTACTTAGTATTAATTACTTTTAGAGCTTCAAGAATTATATATTGAACACTAGATGGATCACCTTAAATAAATTGTGTATGGTCCACATGTGATGGATTTGATCTTTATGTCTTTTTCCTTGAAGTGCTCTTTCTAAAGGTACCCCTAGACTTTGTGCAAAATCGATGCTCTACACAATATTGATCATACCCCCTCCCCTGTGTCTTGCGGTAATAATTCCTCTTCCATTACGACCTTTCCCACAATGATGTTGTCCAGAGGTCAATTTCTTCTGCGGGTCCAACTGCACTCTTCCATCGAAACCTGATACAGATCTATTGCGTGTATCCGGAGTTAAAATTCTATATGAACGGATCGTTATTATGCTTATATCAACATTTCTAGAAATATTCATGAACTTGATCGTGCATTTTATGGGTGTGATCAACAAATATTATTGCTTACCCATGTGCAGCAACCCTCTTCATCTTCATTAGCTCAAAATTTTGCCCAAAATTGCTAGTGGGTTAGTGAACAAGGATCAAAATCACATCTCAAAAGATGAAGTTCTTGTCACATTCTACACTATGTGATTATAACCATGTTACACATACAAGATATAGGTATCTATATTTTGATATTTATAGTTAACATTCCACAAGAATCAAATAATGGTGTGATTTACTACCTTCCTATGTGTGGATGGAATGCATTAATACCCTATAATTTGTTGTTATTCAATCCTTGCAACACTAGACAAAATAACTTAAGAATTTGTTATTGTGTTCAAACAAGATTAGCGATGATAAAAAAGAAATCCACCCAAAGTTCTTCAATTAATAGCAAAGCAACTTGTTGTTTTGTAGTGGTATTTTTAGATGGTACTGTAAAGACCATTGTATTGAAATGGTCCACGAGTACCATGGGATATCCATTGACCCAATCTATTAATGAGACTTTAAGGAAGTCCATTAACATTGATTCTCGTGATCTAGTTCACACTATCAATGGTATGTACTTGCCCAAATTCTAGTTCATTGCCTTTCATTTACTACAATTGCACACAAATATTGCCACATATCATAATAAGGGCCTAAAATGAAAATTCAACCTAAAATTGTCATAAATTTTGATTGATATACCTAGATCAAGGGATTTAAAAGAAATTTGTAAGAAGAAATAGAGGACACATGTGTGAAAGATTTGTGATAAAATTGGTTATACTTGATCGAGATATTCAGTTTAAAAGTTAGGCATTATGAAGAGACCCAAATTCTTGTTTTAAAGTTAGGCTTTATGAAGAGACCCAAATTCTTTGAGGTAAGCATTGATGGAACTTTGATTGAGATAAAAGATGGGATTAATCTTAGAGAATGTTGAATACACCACAAGTTGGGTGATTTACCACACTATCCAAGACATATATCTACCTCAACAATATAACAATATGATCATTTTTTAGCTTTGTATATAACAAGGATCATAATAAACATCTTTCTAAATGAGTATATAAATTTATATTATTACATCCAAAGGGAAAGTTAGGGAAATGTCTAACAATATGTATTTATAGAAGAAAAGAAAAATTTCCCCTATGTTGAAGATATTATTGAATCATATGTTCATACCAAATAAACATGCAAAATGGAAACATTAACAATAATAACTAAAAGAATAAACAGTCAATTGGGGTTATCTTGAGTGGTTGGGAGGACGAAATGGAATTGTCCCTACATAAGTTCAATTCCCACAAGAGGCATGATGGATGTTGATATTATACTGACATTATACATATATTCCTCATAAGGAATATACGATGTTTTACCTGTGAATAAAGAAAGGAAAAAGAGTAAAATAATAAATAATAAGTAGCCATAATAAAAAATAATACTTAATAAACATTAATGATAATAAGTAAAAGAATAAATAATAAATAACTATAATAAAAAGTAATACTTAATAAATAATAATGATAATAAGTAAAGGAAAAATTGATAAATAATTAGTAGTAATTATAATAATAAAGATAATAAAGTCAATTGGGTTCATCATGGGTGGTTTGAAGGAATGATTGGTATCCTCTCCACCTAGATCCAATTCTCACAACTGACATGCTAATCTCATACCCAATATATTATTGTGACAGTTTTGAGCCTTTATTGTTGAGTAGCCTTGAGCCCTAAAAAATATCTTACCTTTGTCTATGGGTTAGATAATGGGGGGCTTGGTTACATGGAAAATAATAATAATAATAATAATAACAAATAATAATTAAATAGTCCTGTAACCTATGTACACATTAAATGGATCAAATCCCACCCCACATATCCTCCTTTCAAAATCCCTGGAAGGGTGACGAGGGAAGGGATAAGTGGGGGGTTGGCGAGGTTGCCACCACTCCACACAATGAATGAGGGAAACATGTCATGTTCTCCCCTATCCACTTGACAGTACACTCCCAACCTTAACATCTCTAGTTTAATGAAAACCATTATTCCCATTGCTTTCTCACTTATGTGAGCCTAACATCATGTCCTTACCTCGGTTCGCTTCTTGATGAGACTCTATTAATTCATGTTTCTTGTTATCATGGACATCTCCTCCTTGTACTTTCCATTGCCTTGATGTACGTGTTGGTTCTCAAATTGTTCAGGTAACTAAGGACAACTTGAGACCACATCACTGAGGGTTAGAAACTATTCCGCTCTAGGTGACAAGGGCTTGCATCCCTTTCACGAAAGGGAGTATTCCCTGGTGATAATCAAAATTGAATAGTCATTGTAAAATAGTGTGAATTAAATAGATTTTCTAATTAAAAAAATAAATAGGCCAGATTATTATATAAAAACGTTTTAAATAAAATGATGTTTTTTGGGAAAAGAGATGGTAGGTACAAAACTCATGAAAACTTATTAAATAAAAACTTCATTAATGACAAATGAAGTAAATTAATATATATCATAGTTGGTTAGCAAGAAATAAAAATAAAAATTAAAGAAAACAGAGAAATTAAGATCCACAATGGTGTTAAATATATCTAATTGAACTGTCTATTTTAAATAACATAACATCAAGTATTATTATTATTATTTAACCTGCATAACAATTAGAATAATTTAATTTAATAATTTCAAATAATAAATATTGGAGAAATATTAAATTAAATGTAATGTGTGAAACATTAGACAATCTAAACAAGTCAAATAATGAATTCTAATTTAATTTAAATAATTTCAAATAATAAATATTGGAGAAATATTAAACTAAATGTGATGTGTGAAACATTAGACAATCTAAACAAGTCAAATAATGACTAATAATTTCACGTTTTCAGTGAGGGAAAATAGTGAAAACAATAATAAAATAAAATAAAAAGGAAATAAAATTTAAAGAACTAGTTTTTATGGCTTTTGAATTCATGTTTTCCAGTGAGGGAAAATAGTGAAAACAATAATAAAATAAAATAAAAAGGAAATAAAATTTAAAGAACTAGTTTTTATGGCTTTTGAATTTACAGTGCACATAACCCTAAATATCATGTATTCATGGAATTAAACCTGCAACAAATAAACTCAAAATATGATTTTAAAACCCTAAATATCAAGTATTCCAAAATATTTAAAATCATTTAATGTGTTCGAGAATAATTCATAATAAAGTTAAGCCATTGATTGAAATTAAAATAGAACAAAATGGAAGAAAATGAATGAAAAGAATTATAATATCATTAATAAAAACTCAATGCCCCCATGGAAGAAACTATTTGCAGCATGGTTGTAATAGTTAGTAAGTCTTCTTCCTAAGAGCTACCATCCTCCAACCTGCCAAAAAGTTGTCACGAAAATCTTCTACATATTCTTTTGGATGTCTGGAAGTTTGTTTAATTTTTAGTTCTCGTAATTTACATAATGAAATTATATTAATGATAATTATTTTGACTAAATGTAATACATATTCCATTATTTAAATGAATTCTTGCTCAAATAAATTATTAATGAAATTTATTTTTTACTTTAGGTGAGACCTAGTAAAATTTTCCCCACTATATAAAACATTATGTCACAAATTATGTATTTAACATGAACACATATTCAAGAAATGCCAGATAGAATCTAAAATATTAAATTTAATATGGTTTTCCATTTTAAATGTTGAATGCATGCATTTCTAAAAAACCTGCCATGGAATAGCAATGCTTCTCCCATGCTAAATTGATGTGTGCACAATTTCTTCACCCAACCATTAGAAATAAAATTTTTGAATGTAAATAAATAAAATCTGAAATTTATATATATATATCATAAATTCTAATTATAAATTCTAAATTTTTTTTTTTTTTCCGGGGAAAAAATCACAACTTTTTATTAAGAGCGATAAAAAGTTTTACAAGCTATTGAAACATATGCCACCACATCTGGCTCATAAGTCTGCTGTTCTGCTCAACAATTAAGGAGCTGTTCTTCTGTTCTGTAGGACCCAAAACCTTTACAGTCAACCTCCCAACGGAGGTGCAATAACAACCATGTATCAAAAATGTGAAACAAAAACTGGGATCTCCTTCAACAGAAGGAAAACAACCCCAATAAACAAAAATATAGATGTCTCAAGGCCCGTGAGCAGTTTCAAAACGGAGAGCAAGTATAAAAGTCTGTTTGCTGTGAATTTTAAGAGCTGCTACTGAACTCAAGATCTAAAGAAAAATAGAGCTGGAAAATACAAGAATATACATATAATATATAATGCCGCTGCAAAACTGCTGTCAAAAAGAATCTGGGCGACAAAATTCAAAGAGACTGTGCATAAGGAGGCATATTTGATCTGACTGAATGCCCCTGTCTAATCTCTTCTATGACCCAGTTGCCCAAATCCTGTTGTACACCAGCTTTAGATAGCTGGTCTGCTTCTTCATTCTTGTCCCTGTAAATGTGGCAGATAGAAAAAATATTAAAAGATGCCTTTAATAATAAAATTTCTTCCACAAGAGTTCTCAATATCTGATTATGACAAGATGCTTTTCCATTGACCCAATTAATGACATTAAGGGAGTCCCCAAAAATCTGTATCATGTTTATGTTTCTGTGAATAAGCCAGCATAAAAGGTAACGAAGAGCTGATAATTCCGCATAGTTATTAGTGCCATAACCCAGCCCAACAGAAGCTTTTAATGAATGATCAGGATCGATATGAATGCACAGGCCAGCTCCTGCCCTGTTATTTTGAGAAGCCCCATCAAAAAAACCCCAAGGAATGCCTACTTGTATGTTGATTTGTTTTTGCTTTTGCTTAGGTTCTTTTTGCTCAGGAGGCGGTAATGCAGAGTAAATGGCCGCAATGTTAGTGGCAGTGACGAAGGAGGGAATGTCCTTGTCTTGAAAAGTGCTTTTATTCCTGGCAAGCCATATTCCCCAGCAGTATATGAGAGGCAGGTTTCTCAGGTTTCCATCAGGGAAGTCTTGCCACCATTTTCTCCAAGCTGACTCCAAAGAATCGAGGCCCCACCTAGCATTTATCTTGAGCAGCGCAGAAACCTCCTCCCAGATCTGTCTGGAGAAAGCACATGATATGAAAAGGTGGTTTATGGATTCATCATCCGACTTGCACAGCGGGCATCTTCCAGGCCCAACTAAGAATCTTGCCTGTAGAATTTCCCAAGTTGGGATCTTCCTTTTTAAGATACACCATAGAAACAGTCTGGCCTTTGCTGGGCTTTTGAGTTTCCACAATTTTTTGGCCCACCAATCCGGAATGCCCCAACCTTTCTTTCCCATCAAGAAAAGGTATCCATCTTTGGGTGAGTAATCCCCTGTTTTACTCTGGGCCCAAAGCAGGCAGTCAGGTTCATCTTTTATCCTGACATTTGAACGTTGAAGTTCTTTTATGAAGACCTCCCACTCAGCCTTCCACCTGACATTGATTCCCAACTCGACATCATCCTTCCAGGCCTGACCCCAGATAGTAGACTGTCCCACCTTCTCCACTTGATTTAGTGATGTAATACCTTTGCTGTCCAGATGTCTGAGAAGTCCAGGCGACAGAGCATAATCTTCATTGCATCCTACCCAAGGGTCTCTTCCAATCTTGATTAGACTACCATCACCAACTTTCCAAGCTAAGCCTTGTTCGATCACGGAGAAAGCTTCCACCGTGGCCTTCCATATGGCAGAAGTATTTTTTATCTTCTTGTTTTGACTCCGGATCCAGTCTTCCAGGGGGATGGGGTCAATGTATTTCCTTTTTACCACTCTTGTCCATAAGTTTTCCATAGTTATTAGCCTCCATCCGGATTTTGCAGCTAAAGAGAGACTGAATTCTGGGAGTCTTTTTATGCCCCATCCACCCCATTCTTTTGGTCTGGCCACTTTGTCCCAAGCCACCCAAGGCAGAACTGAGGATTCCTTAGTGCCGGCCCAAAGAAATCTACTACATATTTTCCTGATTTTCTCCATCACTCCTTTGGGGATCCAAGTCAGGGCAGCCCAGTATACCGGAATAGCTAGGAGAACAGATTTAATAAGAGTCAGCCTCCCAGCTCTGGAAAGCCACCTGAAGCTCCAGTGTGATATTCTAGCTTCAATTTTGGCTATGAGCCAGTTCCAATCCTCTTTTCTGTAGCCTACAGGCTTTAGCCAAAAACCCAAATATTTGAAAGGAGTATCCAGAGGCTGAATAGGGAAAGGAAATAAATTAGCCAGACTGTTCCTTTCCCTTCTTTCAAAATCTGCAACACAAGCTTGGGACTTTCCAGAATTAATCTGCATTCCAGTGGCTTTAAGGAAGAGATCAAAAATACATTTTAATTCCTTTAGTTCATCAGAGGAGCCATTAGTGAAAATCAAAATATCATCAACAAAAAGGAGGTGAGTGATGAAGAGATTGATTGCTACCTCTATACCCTTTACCTTTCCCGTCCTTCTGGCTTTATGGATTAGTCTACTTAGTCCTTCTGCCACAAGAAGGAACAGAAGGGGGGATAAAGGACACCCTTGCCTTAATCCCCTCTGACTGTTGAAAAATGAGGAGGCCGCACCGTTAACCAAAACTGCAAAGCTGACATTTGCGATGCACCCCATGACCCAGCTAACAAAAGAATAGTTGGAACCGAGATGTGTAAGCAACATTCGCAAATAGAGCCAACTGATCCGGTCATATGCTTTGGATAAATCAATTTTGAGCACAGCACCCTTCTTATTCTTCATCCGGATACTATGAATAACCTCCTGGGCGACCCCGATGGCTTCATGAATTTGTCTTCCATCCAGAAATCCAAATTGTTCCATCGATATGTTTTGAGATAGGATTGGTGCTAATCTGAGAGCAATAACCTTTGCAATAATCTTGTAGATGCAGTTACACAAGGATATTGGTCTGAAGTCTTCGAAACTATCCGGATCATCCTTCTTCGGAATAAGAGCTATGAAAGTTGAGTTGAAGGGTCTATAGATTTCTCCTTTCTGTCTTGACTCTTCAACTACTTCAGTTATTTCTGTTCCCAATTGATCAAAAAAATGGAGGAACAGCTCTATTGTCCAGCCATCAGGGCCTGGGCTCTTGTCTTTGCCCATGAGCTTCATAGCTGCTTCAACCTCCTCCTTTGAGACCGGGGAGGACAGATCTTCTGATTCATCTTCCTCAATGAACCTAGGAAAGCTTTGTGCCGTTTGGAGGACTTCTGCAATCGTAGCCTCCCCAGAATCTGAGAAAATGTTCTGAAAGTGTCTTTTCCCAAGCCCAGAGAGCTCAGAGAAAGAATTGACCATCCTCCCTTCTTCGTTTTTAAGGCGCCATATAGTATTTGCAGCTTTCCTACCTTTAGCAAAGTTATGAAAAAACTTAGTATTCTCATCCCCCGATTTTATCCAGACTGCCCTACTTTTTATCCTCCATTCTTCTTCCTTATCCAGTAGGATTTTATTTTGTTGTTTCTCCAAATGGAGGATTCTGTCTTTGGATGACTGAGATGAGTAACCATCAACCTCCATACTTTCCAGCTGCTTCAGTTCCTCCCTAATATTTCCCAGCTCCTCATTTTGCTTCAGCTTTCTTTCCTTTGCCCAGGAGATTGTGGCTTTCTTCAAATTTTTAAGGTTCTCCATGAACAAAAAACTCCTATCCTCATCAGAGTTTGGAACAGGGTGGCTCCATGTATTATTGAACAGATTGCAGAAAGAGGGATCTTGGAGCCAAGCAGGGTTGAACTTGAAAGGGGCTGGGGGCTTGGGGGGAGGGAGGAAAAGGTCAAGAAAAACAGGGAAGTGGTCCGAGTTTCCTCTTTCCTCAACCCACTGTTTGATCAAGGGAATTTTTGTTAACAGGGGCTCAGCTATCAGAAAACGGTCAAGTCTTTTGGCAATTCGATCCTCACCCATTCTTCGATTTCTCCAAGTAGGCTTTAATTTGATCGGAGAAGGATCAGTCAAATTGTTATCCGATATGAGGTTAAGGAAGAATTCAGAAAGAGGGTCTTCTCTGGCAGATGGCCCCCAAGCTTCAGCTCTGCCAATGGAGAAATTTAAATCACCACCCAGAAGCAAGTAAGGAGTCTTCATCACCGATTTCATCATCAGATTATCCCAAAAGGATTCCCTGCCCTGACAGGGCCCATACACATTTACCAAGGTAATAGGGAAAGAGAAATCTGGGGAGAGAACCTCCATTCCCAAAACGGAATTCATAGCCCATTGGTTTAAAATTTTAATCCGTCCTTCTTTAATTCCAATGGAAATGCCCCCCGAATGACCAGAAGAGTCAACAGCAGTAAAAAACCATCCTGGTAAAATATTTTTTAGCAAAGCCTCAACCTCTACGGCCTTACCCAAAGTTTCTTGCAGAAAGATTACATCCAGATTAGAATTGTTTATCCACTCTTTTAATGCCAGTTTTTTAGGTTTGCTGGCCAAACCTCTACAATTCCATGATGTCAAAATCATTTAATAACATTCTCAGGGGGATGGGCTGCTCTAAGAACCCCCGGTATAGAATATTGTTTGCCGTCTGCAACGTCAAGCTTAGCTTTAATCTTAGCTTTGGACATATCTGACTTCCTACCTCGCTTATTTTTGAGGTAGCTATGTTCAGAGGTTTGTCCCAATCCACCTACAGTCCCAGGATCACTAAGTTTCCCTCCCAAGGATCTCAGGTTATATGGACAGGGTGATCTGGCAGCCGAAAGAGAGAGGGGTGGCCATTGGTCTTCACGATTAATATCCAGAGCTGGTAAAGCATCAGCAATAAAGTCTATGGAAGGGGATATAGTATTATTTTCCACAGATTTATCAGCTTTATTTTCATGAACATTTCCGGATTGAAGCAAAACGGAGTTGTGTTCCATGGATTCATAAGTATTATATTCATGTTCATTACAGGATTGAGAAATAACATGCGGGGGAACAGGAACATGCTCAGACAAAAGTTGTGAAGAAGTAAAGGTTCTTGACATACCCTTTTCTTCGTCTTCGCAATGAGCTTGTATAGCCGGGACAGTCTTGACATGCTCCTCCGCGGTCACCGAATCTTTGACAGGTTCCACCTCATGCACTGTTGAAAAGTTTGCAGTTCCCTGATTTCCATCTTGGTGCGGGGCATTTTCATCCACTGGGATTTTATCAGTTTCCTCTGCCTCCATATCCTCTCCTCCGAGCGTCTCCGGGATTTCGTACTCCGTGGATAGCTGATCAGGGTCTTGGACATTTCCTCTATTCGCTGAAGCCCGCCTAAAGTGTCGCCTCCTTCGCATCAATGGGCATTCTTTAGCCAGATGCCCATACTCATGACAGAGATGGCATCGGAACGGGAGATATTCATAATCTAACATCTGCTCGAAGACGTAATCCTTATACTGGAGATTAATTGTTTTTGCTAAGCCTCTGCTCGGATTAAGGGTGGCCAGTATACGCGCCATCGATCGATCCTTTGTGTGCAAAAAGGTCATATCTGCCTCCAGAAATTTCCCCAACCGGTTACCAATGGATTTAAACACTTCTTCAGTCCACAGGAAGGAGGGCAAACCCGGGACACGAATCCACACAGGAAACTCATCGGCTCTCTCCTTGTAAGCATCAAACATGGGTGTCCATTTCTTTAGAAGAATGGGAATGTTCCCAATATGCCAGTTGCGTTGGAAAACCCATTCTGCCGAAGCTTTATCTACAAAAACGAGCTTAAACCAGCCCTTCCCTAGGACTTGAGCTTCAAACTGAAGTGGTCTGTCTGAAACAAAACAGGATTCTCCCCACACTTGCAGAAATTCTGAGGAGTATTTCTTACCTCGAACTCTTCCTACCAGCGTGCTTTCTGCAACAGCTAGGGTTTCTTCAATAGTTACCTCCATTCCAAGGACCAGGTTGCCCTCTATCGCCTGATATCCAATGGGTCTTTGAGACTTCCTCTTCGCCCCTTTGAATCCTAAATCTTCCACCTGGGTATCATAACCCTTACGGCTGACGTTCCTATCTGTGATTGTCTGCGGATAGCCCCCACTGGATGTTTTCTCCGGCTGAGGCGGATTTTGGTTCGCCAAAACTGCTTCCCCGCTCCCAGAGGATGTCAGTCCCTTAGCCGGTCCATCAGAAACTGCCCGCGCCTCACCAGGTAGCACTCCGGGACCCTGTGCAGACGGCCCTTCAAGGGTATGGGATACCCTTGGCAGCGAAACCCTAGTAATCGGGGGAAGCCCCTCAGAGGCCCTTGGAGGGCTGTTACTTGCAGCGAGCCCTAAAATGGGAAAATCTTCAAAACCCTTAGTCAACCGAAAACGCGAAGGGTCTTTTTTACCTTTTGGGTCCAAGGGTAAACCTTCTTCAGCTGCTCCTCTGGGAGTCGAAACGCCGTCACTCTGCTTGTAACCGTCTGCTATGCTTGAATGAAGTTCCGCGTTTTCCGCCGCCTTGTCCACTAGAGGAAACAGGGGAGTATCATTCGGGTTTATTTCTCCAAGCCTCGACAGGTCGAAAGCTCCAAAATAGTGCTCCACAGCCTGAGCATTTGTGTCTTTCCCCCACATGGACAAAATGTCTTCTAATGCTGGGTCCAAATCGACTAAATCTGCGGGGTTAACCATGGTTATCTAGGAGCAGTTGCTGGTCAATGGCGGAAACCTCACGGTTCTTGTTGGGAGAAACGCAATAAGGGCGGTTGTTCAAACTGTAATAAAAACAAAGTGAAAAGGTTCTCGTGGATATGTTTACAGGCCTATACCGTCGCAGTGATTAACCTCCAGCTGCCAGTCAGACGAGAACCCGCGCCGGCATCTGTTCTGCACCCCTCTGACCTTGCAGGCTAGCCGTGGCCCTTACGGGTTTCCAAGCAGCTTCCAGGTTTCGGAACCCTAGTCGCCTCCATGATCGCCCTCCTTCCGCCCTATCTTTCTTTATTGTTTCTGCTGCATTCACTGTTGAGATTTCCTGAGTGTATAAATTCTAAATTTATACTTTAACATAAATTTCAAATCATTTTCCAAACAACTTACAAAATATAATTTTGCATAAAACCTCAATAATATATATATAAGTTTCAAATAAAATTATATATATAATTATAATTTTTAATATATATATAATTAATATGTGAAGTTTAATATAATACATGTATTATATATAATAATTTTAATATATGAGATATGTATTAAACTTCATTTGAAATCCTTAAAAACACATTCAATGCCTCTGCCCGGTCCGTGTGAAGAGAAAGAAGGTATAAGACTCGGAGGCCCGAAGCCATCCTGACGGTTAAAATGTTTTCAATCGAATGTTGGTTATTCAAACTCATTTGATAATTAATTACTCATATCGCACGAAAACTCGTTTGATAATAAATTGGTTTGTTTGATTCGATGGATAACAATTATACGAGTCAAGGTTCTTATACATATGGTTTAAGTAAAGAGTGTGAGCATAAATCCCCTAGGTCGATGAGAGACAATTTTTAAAAGGGTATTCATCATACCCACTTACGTTTCTTTATAATTTAAAGAAAGTCAAACCATCGTTCATTATTTTATTGTTTTGGAGAGTATAGGGTGGATGCTAGGAGTTACTAAATATTTTTCATTTATTATGTAATGTAATGAGAGGTGAGGTAGGATAGTTTTAATGTTTTTAAATATTTTAATTTTGGTTATTATTTAATTTATTTACATTTTATTTGATTTCATTTTTAATATATATTTTTTATTATTTTAATAATAATGATAATTATAATTTATAGTTACAATATTTTTTATGCAAAAAATTAATTTAAAATTAGAATTTCAAATCTTCATTTAATGTTATAATTTCAATAAGTTATAACGTTTACTATAACAATCAACTTAATGTGGGGCAAACAAGAAAATTCAAGGGAGCGATTTTGATTATCTGAATATGAATAGAGGCACAAGGTGAAATTGGCAAAAAAGAGTCAAAGATCTAATTGGGGTCAAATTGGTGATAACAGTAAAGACATTCTCTCCTCTCTACTTTTCCTAACCGATTTCTCTACAATAGATGAGGGACTTTTCGTTCGCTTGGTTGGCTTCATCTTTGGTTTTCGGTTTTCGGCGGGGCCATTTAGTCCACAAGCACCTCCTCGATGCCCATCATTCTTTCCCCTATTGGGCCCTCGTTGCTCCCGCCTCCCCTCGTCTCCTTCCCTGTCCCATCCCCTACTTCCAATCATATCTATGATTCATCATCATGTGCAGAGAGCCAACAGAGAAGTGAAGGTCATGGTTTTTAGGGAGGTTCTCATGCTTGCGATAGAGTCAATCCCTCTACAATGAAGTTACATAGTCAAATCTCTTATGAGATACAAGAAGAACTTCAGGACATAGGGGTGGAGGTTGTCTAGGAATGTGATTGCCAAAATATCCTCTCAAAAAATATAGCTTAGATCCTAGACATGGGGCATAGTAGGGGACACCATAATTAGTATCTACATACCATTGATCTTTACTAGCAAATGAAGACATTGCTCCACAAGGTTCTCTTGGAAAAAAATGATGCAAAAGATGAAATCATGTTGACACTTGACAAAATGCAACATCAAATGAAAACACTCAATAGCATATTGAAGCATGTCAAGGCTAACTTGGCCCCAAAATCCTATGTAGGAACCAACATTAACGTTGTTACTACTCCCATTGAGGTGGAAACATCTATCTCCTTCTACTTGAAGTGATTGTGAAGCCACTAACTCTTTTGTTTTTTAGTTTCCACAGACATTCTAGCATATCAAGTCTTGTTTATGTTTGTTTTCTAAGTAGTCACTTGTTCAAACTCAAGCACTTTGTTACACCTTGTATAAGATTGGACTCAAAACTCTTACTAAAATTTTACTACACTTACAAAGGTTTGGTTTCCCAACTGGAAGACTAGAGGTTATCAATAAACTCTTGAACATGTAATTTTGTGAATTATCAATATAATTAGCTTACAAAAAAATAATGATAATGATAAAATGTTAATGTTGGTTTCCCAACTAGAAGACTAGAGGTTATCAATAAACTCTTGAACATGTAATTTTGTGAATTATCAATATAATTAGCTTACAAAAAAATAATGATAATGATAAAATGTTAATGGGGGCTTGGAACAAAATAGCCAACCTAATGAAAATTAAGAACTATGACCTCAAAATGAGAACTCTAGACTAGAAAATCCATATTTTTGCATAGAAAGCATGGAAAAGGAACCCTAAATCAAAAAGTGATGCTACCAATAGCACCCTTCTTCTTTTTACGAACAAAATTACAACATTTTTCAACCATGGTATTAAAAACCAATAGAAGGCCAATATTATCACCATGATAAAACTTCAAAATTAATGCCTAGATTAGAATGCAGTACTACCAATAGCAATTTATTTATTTTTAAAGTTAATATCATTGGTCATTTGATATATTAGCCTTAACAACATGTATCATTACAACCAAAACTTAAAAATCAACCATCAAATTGAAACATGTTGCAAGCAATAGTTATATCCTTTTTTTGAACATAAAGTTGAACCATTATTTTAAACATGAATCTAAAAAATTTGTATAATTGCAATACAATCAATAGCACCCTCTTTTCAATAAGGGATTAAAATTGTGACATTTTTAAGCTATTGTCTAGAAAATCATCACTAATGTAAACAAAACCATAAAAAATATGCTTAATAATAATAATAATAATAATAATACCAAAATTTTAAGTATTAAAAAGAAAAATCAAATTAAATGTTATAAAAGAAAACACCTTTTTATGTGTGTGTGTGTGTGAAGACAATTTAGAAGGAAAACTTCTAAAAGAAAAAACTAAAATAAATAATAAATTAAAAAACTAAAATAAATAATAAATTAAAAGAAAACAAAAAAACAAAACAAAACAAATTATATATATATATATATATGAGAAGTAAATAAATAAATAAAAATTGTTAGGCAATGTGAGTCATGAGATGACTGGCACACTTAACCTGTGGCTGGAGTAATTGTGACCCAAGGGCATCTAAGTTGTCAAAATCAGTTGGGGTTGCACCTGGCTTAAGGCACACCAGCCTTTAGCATAGTTGGAATTTTTTCCGAGGAATTTTAAACTAGTTACCTTTTCACCACATGGTGCCTTAACAAAACACACTTTAATCGTCTATTTTATGCCCTATGGGAAAATAACTAAATAAATTATATTACAAGAAATTTAAATATTAACAGAAAAAGAAAACACAAAACATGCCCCTCACCCCTTGCTCCTACAATTTTTTTAATGTAAATTATTTTAAAAAATCAATTAATAAAAGAAATTAAGTAATACCACTTTGTATTTAGAGTCTATTTCATGTTTTTTTATTATTGAGGGTATTATTCATTAGCCATAATGTCAATTGATTTGTAATTTAAACCTCAAAAATAAAATAAAAAATAGACAAATGATTTGTAATTTAAACCTCAAAAATA
Source organism: Pinus tabuliformis (assembly GCA_031772625.1). NCBI lineage: Eukaryota > Viridiplantae > Streptophyta > Pinopsida > Pinales > Pinaceae > Pinus > Pinus tabuliformis. The sequence goes on from CM062820.1 coordinate 1,705,214,523, forward strand.
AAATAAAAAATAGACAAATGATCCATCAACTACTGTAGATATTCCATTGGATAGTTCGTCACAACAAATTTGATGAAAATGAACTGAAATCTATACTAAGGTTAAATTCCTTTACGTTCTAGATTTTCTAATTATTTATTTCACGTTTATGCATGCAATAGATAAAATATTCAAAATAGAAAACAACAAAATACAATCGCACACTAATCACAATGAAGACAACTTAAGTTATGAGAAACCCTCATTAGATAAAACCCAACTGGGAGGTAAGGTTTCTCTACTCTCTTTAATCTGGAATGGAAATCATGTAGGTACAAAGAAGAAGGAACTCTCTATGAAGTCATATGAGATTTGTGACCTTTTATGCTGCTATGGAATGCTAAAACCCCTCTGTTTTTCTTTCTCACTCTCATTCCTTGTTCCTCCACTCTACTATGGAACAAGATAAAATCAAAATGAATGGAACCTATTTTCCTCCTACTGTTTTAGTAGTAATAGAACCCAATACATAACTAGGGGTCAAGTTTGACTCCTTCAACTCTCAACTCTAAAGTTTCAAACTTGACCATTCTAAAGTCTTATTCATAGTCCCAAAATGGCTATCCATTTTTTCATGAGTAACAAAGGGTTGATGTAGCATCCACTTGTGCCATGGTGGTCAAACACGGTAGGTCCACTTCTAAAATTCCAATTGACAAAATTCTTGCATCGTTAGAAAAGTCTCGAAGTGTAGAATAGGATCATGGGTTTGGTGTTTAAGTAGGAAAGTTATACCCCAAAAAAAACATCATTTAAGGCGTCAAAATGACCCTAAAATGTTTCATACCCTAATTCTCCAAACTAGGTCATGCCAATAAAATTGCTCTTAAAGTTGATGCCTCCAATTTTTCCACTCTTAAGGCATTGAGATAGATGACAAACTATATAGTGATCCAACACGGATCAACAAAATTGAAGAATGCTTAAAAAACAATATTTGAAAAAAATGTTGATACTTTATAGAGAAGACTTAAAATGTTAAAAAAAAAAATGCCCCAGAAAAAGAGGTGTTACCAATAGCACATTATTAAAAATGAGAGTAAAAATCACCATTGAGTGTGACCTCTTACGACCTCTAAAAAAATGGGAACTTGGTAATGTTTTCTTTAAGTTAGTAACTGTGTTATGGATGGTTAGTAAAGTTGTAGCGTTAGCACTCCCCAAAAAAAATAATGAAATGGGCCCAAAAATATGTTTCCCCTTACACCCAGATCAAATTTAATTTACTACATTCTTATTCATATTATAACCATTCTGAGTGAAAGCACAGTAATTTTCCTAACCCATAATCTCAGATATAGTGCGTTCTTAAACTTTGACCTCATACTCACTACACCCTTCATATAATAATCATTTAACTCACTATGACCCTCAAACACACATACATCTTAACATAGCAAGATTCCCAACATTACAATCCTAAACATTCTAACCTTTTAACCCTTATTATATTTAATGAAATCACCCTCTATCTATTATGACATTACCCCTTGACCCTTTTGACCCCTAATACGACCACCCCTTTAAGAGACTATAATACTAGACATATTAACCCCCCAAAAAATTTGTAATTCCCAACAACTATTGACCAAATGATATTGGTCATGGTTGACCATATTGATCACAATGACTTAATAACCTTTAATAATCTAATATACTAACCTCGTATACCATTAACACATGTTCATATATGTTGACAATGATGACTATCAATGAAAATAATCCACAATAATATAATTGAAGAAACTAGCCATAACCAGTTATCATGCTTAACTGCAATTAACTATGTTGAGCATGGAAATAATCTTTTACTATATTGACCACACTAAACCACTAAACAATAACCCTTAATATACTAAAACCCTTAATGCAGTAAACCCTGAATATATTATGACCCTAAACACACTACTTCATGATACACCTTGACTCAATCAAATGTGATGTGAAAAATCTCATTGGTTTGGACACAAAACATCCATATAAAACCATCTAAACACAATCATCAATCTACTAAGAGTGAAATTAGGGAAAAACTTAGCCATAAATTTTAAGAGATGGTGAAGAGAGAAAAACACAACCATGAATTTATCGAGCGGGATAAATCCATTGTGAGACATTACCATGGAGATGAGAGGGAAAACTCCATTAATACTCAAAAATAGTCAGAAACAAAGCTTCCTCTTAGTATGCCCAATTTCTAGAGGAGACCATGATTGATTATAAAATATAATTATAATACTTCCTCTCCTTTCTCTTGGCCTTTAGTAGTTAATACATGTTTTTTTTTGGTCAAGTAAGAGTGGTGCCTTCAGTTAACCTCAAAAATAAGATTACATATGGTACAACGTCTTTACAAGTGTAAAGACCAACAAAAGATAGACCCATTGATGAAAACAAGCAACAAGGTCAACAATACCCCAAACATCACACATAAAAACAAAAAAAGAATACTCTTCCTCCTAATCTCGGCTTATCGCACATCTCGGCTTATCGCACATTTCGGCTTATCACACATCGCAGTGACTGCACGCCTCCACCCCTTGAAACTGTGAAATGCAGGAGTAAACCTCCGTCGTTCGATCAAACAATTGATCTGACAGTCCACAGTCCATCACATCCCCGCAAACCTCGACACATTGCCATATCGCAAAACTGAGTTTATCGCTGGCCATACACTTTTACCGAAAGACAAAATGTCATTGAATCTTCGTCGTCAATATAATTCTTGAACCGACGGTTGACGCAGCATCACCTCAGGAACTTGCACGCCCATTAACCGCTTTCCGGACCCGAAAAAGAAAAGAACCTGTGATCTATAAAAAATTGGGTCCACTCTTCGGCTTAACTACCCCCATCTTAAAACCCGATATCCATTCAATGACGGGGTACTTAGATCCAACAGTCTGTGGCTATTCAAACTAGCACGCAGGTTACCAGTGGCTGAACCCCCGTAATGGAATATGACATCTGCGCGTGGAAAAAGGATCGACGGTCAGGATTTACTGTGGCACTTCAACCCGGCTCAAGAACTTTTGTCCGCTCCTACTCCCGCTAAACTTTTCCACCAAATATGTCTATTGATCCGCCATGATCAAACGATTCATGTGCATCCTTATCTCACTTCGGGTTTATCTCTTCACTTCGGGTTTATGTCATTCCTTCCTCTCACGCTGAAAATTTGGGTCCAGTATAAGTCTTAACCTCCAATCACTTTTAAAACCAGATATCCAAACGATCAAGCCCCTGTTGATCTGATGTCATCAGAGATATCGCATCGGAAACTAGCACGACCTTTACTCGCTTTACGGAGCCGATAAAGATTATAAACCGCTAATTTATAAATCTTTGGGTCTGCTTGTAGACTTAACCTTCGGTCATTTTTCAACCCGATAGCTATTCGATAATGAAGGCCATCAAAATCTATGGTCAGTGGCCTTTCTACTAGCCCGCTATTTGCCATGTACTCCTCCCCTGTAGCTTGCTCTGTCTTAAGCATTCTTTGTGGGATCAATGGGTAGGATTGACTCCTACTTCCGCTCTCTCCTATTTCCACTGATCTTCCTTTTGCTCATTTCTCATGGTCTGGAAGTGTTCCATGTCTTTGGCTGCCTGTCTTTGACAATCATCACGCAATTTCCCTGAGGGTGTTGAATCCCAACTGTACCTGCTATAACTTTCCTTGCAAAGCACTCCTTCATTCGTTAGGTGATCAGCTAGCATATTGGCTTTTCTTCGCACATGAACGAAGCTGACAGTTCTTAGGGTTCGCAAGTGGGAAGAAATACGCTAAAAGACCTGCGATAGCCTCCAATGTTTCGAAACTTTTCCTGGTGTCGTTCCATTACATATCTTTTTGGCTGCATTGATGACCAATTCAGAGTCTGCTTCAATGATGGTGTTGTATAAATTTGACTCGATTAGGATTTCCAAGCACTGCTCTAAGGCCATGAGCTCTGCCATGTTATTAGTGGCAATCCCCAAATGACTATGAAAGATGTCCTTTATGTGCCCCTGCTCATCTCTTATAACCCCACCAAATCCAGCCATTCCAGGGTTGCCCTTAGAGGCTCCGTTTATATTGATTTTCAAAAAACCATGAGGAGGAGGTTGTTAGATGTCTTTACCAGCAATTGTTTGGCTCACACCCTTGTTTATGCCCCAGGGAACTAGCAAATGGAGACCCAATTGCAGCAATATGCGAGCATCCTGGGGCAAAGAAGGGATCTCAAGAAGTTTCCACAAAAGGGCTCCAACTATGTCTTTGAGCTGTCGTAATATTTGTGCAATGATGTGCTGGGTCGAGCCAATTTTGTTCTTGAAAATCCTGCCATTGCGTTCTTTCCATACATCCCAGATAATAAAGCCTGGAACCAGAGTCCAAGCTTTATTAATGATTTCATTGCCTGAGAAGTTTTTCCTCCAATTCTTCAAAGTGTTGGTGATGTTGAGTCTATCCCTATCAGTTTGCCTGAAGACTGAGGCCACCCAATCCCACAAGGTAGAGGTGAATGGGCAGAGGTTGAGTAAGTGTTCCATCGTCTCCTCTTGTAAGCCACATAGATGGAATTTGGATGGTCCAAAAAAACCTCTTTTCATAAGATTCTCCCAAGTTAGAATTTTCTTTTGTTGAACCAACCACATAAACAACTTTATTTTCATCCAATGCGGGCTCTGCCAAAGGTTCTTCCATACCTGATCAGGGTTTTGATAATCAAACCCTAGGGCCATTCGTTTAGCTTCTTTGAGGTTAAAGTTGCCTTCAATATTTCTCCCCCATATCAGTTGGTCAGAAAAGGATGACACCAAAATCTTCCTCTGTCCCAAGTTAGAATTTTCTTTTGTTGAACCAACCATATAAACAACTTTATTTTCATCCAATGCAGGCTCTGCCAAACGTTCTTCCATACTTGATCAGGGTTTTGATAATCAAACCCTAGGGCCATTCGTTTAGCTTCTTTGAGGTTAAAGTTACCTTCAGTATTTCTTCCCCATATCAGTTGGTCAGACAAGGATGACACCAAAATCTTCCTCTGTTCCAAGTCCAGAGCAAGAGAAACTGCCTGGGCCTTCAAAGGGCTCTCTTCACTATAACCCAGATCCTTCCATATTCTCCATTTACCATTGTTCCTTACCTGATCCCAGAAGTCACTTACCATAAGTAAGCCTTTGTTGTCAATGTCATTCTTGAGAGCGGTTAATTCTTCCTTGAACAAATTTGGTTCCTGCTACCAATTATCCTCACAAAACCGTGCCAAGTTTCCAGCTCGAATCTCCTAGAAACTATGTTGCTGGACAATGGCTCTATTCTCCCAAGCAAGGTTCCAAATGTGGGAGCCCTTGATGAGCCCTGACATTCGGATATGATCCCTCTCCTGCCAATTATTTGCATATTTTTGTTTCCAAAGCTTGGCCCAAGGGGTTGCCGATTCTTTAAGCCACCTCCACCAAAGTTTTGCTCCCGAAACTCTGCTGAGGGTTTCAGGGTCATGAAGCCCCAAACCACCATGGTCCTTAGGTTTGCATAGCTTGTCCCAAGCTACCAAAGCCCACTTCTTTTTCTCTTCCCCTCTGCCCCAAAGAAAATCTCGTTGAATACTCTTGATCTGTTGCATAACTCCTTTAGGAGCAGGAAGAACTGAAAACATGAAAATGGGAATAGCTTGTAGGACCGCCTTCGTAAGCACAAGACACCCCGCCAAATTTAAAGACCTGCATGTCCATTTCCTGACCTTGTCCTGAAGTTTATTCGTTACCAGCTCCCACACTCCCTTGCTTAGAGGTTTGTCCATAAGAGGCATTCCAAGGTACTTGGAAGGTAATTGATCCCTTTAAAACCCGAGAATTCTAGTGAGGTTCCTCTAAATAGCAATGTCAGTGTTAAAACATAAAACTTTTGATTTGTCAAGGCTTACCTCTGTACCAGCAGCAATAGCAAAGTCGTTTAGGATTTGTTTGAAAGATCTGGCTTCCTTGACTGTGGGAATACCCTGCAGCATTATGTCATCCACAAATTGTTGATGAGTAAAAGGAGCACCATCCATGGTAAGTTTCAGACCCTGGATTCTTCCTTCAGCATTTGTCGTTTTGATCGCTCTACCTAGCCCTTCCATCATGAGAACAAAAAGGAAGGGGGAGAGCGGATCCCCTTGTCTGAGACCCCTAGAAGGCATAAAGGTTCTGGAGGGAGAACCGTTAAGCACGATGGAAAAACTAGCCTTGGATACAAGGGCCATAACCCATAAGCCATAAGCTCTTAGCACTGCCCTGATGTAAGATCACCTTAGCTTATCATAAGATTTCACTAGGTCAAGCTGTATGATCATACCAGCTTGCTTATTGCTCTTAAGAGAGTGTACCACCTCGTGAGCTTGAATGATGTTATTGAGAATCTGTTTCCCTTCCACATAACCAGTTTTCTCCTCTGATACAAGAGCTAGAAGCAAGGGCCTGAGTCTGTTAGCGATCACTTTGGAAATAAATTTGTACACCACATTACATAAAGCTATGGGTCTGAATCGGTCCGGTGTCATAGCCTTTTCCTACTTTTGAATCAAAGCTATGAAAGAGTCATTAAGAGCCCTCAAAACTGTTTTGGATCTTCTTGAGTCTTCCACAACCTCAAGGATACCTTGTTTGACTGTTTTCCAGCAAGCTTTGAAGAAGTCCACATTTAACCCATCCGGGCCCAGAGCTTTCCCATTTTGCATCTCATTGATAACTTCACTAACCTCCTCTTCAGACACTAGCCTGTTAAGATTGTGGTTGTCTTCCCTGGTTACAAGCTTCGAAATGTGTTTGTGAAATTGTTGATGAACTGAGATCTATCTACGAGAGGCTCCTCTGATATGCTAAGGAAGCGCTGAACTAGAACAGATTCCATTTCTTTGTGAGAGATGAGCTCTTTCCCTTGAGACTCTTTAAGTTTTGTAATTCTATTATGTGACCTGTGATCCGGGGTTTATTTATGAAAAAACTTCGTGTTTCTTTCTCCTTCTCTAATCCACTACACCCTTGATTTCTATCTCTAGAAAATCTCCTCTTGCATGCACTGATCTTCCCATTTGTTCTGAAGAGAGTCAACTTGATTTTTCCATTCCTTGGTAAAACCCTCTGTGATAATGATCTGATTAATCCCCTGAAGTTTCTGCTCAACTTCTCTTTTGGCTTTAAAAATATTACCAAACTCCCTTTTGTTCCAATCTTTAAGCCTGAATTTGATGTGTTTAAGTCTCTGTTGTAGCATGAACATTTCAGTGCCTTGAATAGGCATATCTTCCATCCACCATTTGTCAATATTGCTGGTGAAGTCAGGGTGAGAGAGCCAAACATTTTAAAACCTAAAAGGTTTGTTCCTCGGTGTGCCCATAAAAGTAGCTTCAAGCTGGACAGGCTAGTAGTCCGAGCCTCCAAAGGGAAGGATTAAAGCTGACATGTCAAGGCCTATGAGAAGGAGGTCCTTTGAGATTATGAATCTATCTAGTTTAGAGGCGACTTGAGCAACCCCTCCCCTCTTATTGTTCCAGGTACAAGTGCCATTTATTGTTTCAGTGTCCACTAGCCCCATGTTATTTATAAAGTTCTGGAAGGCAATGTAGTCTCTGCCTAGTTTTATAGTACCACCTTTTTTCTCTGTAAGAGATCTAATCATATTGAAATCCCCTACCAGAATCCAGGGCACATCAGGATATCTCTCTCTTATCTCCTCAAGGGAGGTGAGAAGCTTGAGTTTTTCTTCTTTTTTTTGAGGACCATAGACGTTTGTGATCATGTATATCTCCTTATCACCCAAAGGTTGAATCACCAAGGATAGATAGTTCTGATCCGGACTTAAGCAGGAACGCAACAAATTATAGAGATAACCATAAACACAGATATGCAGCGGAAATAATACTTCATTTCATTAATGTAAAATACTGAAATATGCTTACAAACAGTAATGGAAACAAACTAGCTAGGGCGATGGTAGCTTATCTCTGAGAAGAGATGTGGTGGTTACATGCCTCTGAACTGTGTTACAATGAGGCTCGAAGGCCTATTTATTGTTGAGAAACAATGGAAAAACCCTTAACATTCCAAAACCTAACCCTAGAAGATGAAACGCCAAACTATGGGCCCCGTTTGGGTAAATTGGTACACCAACTTCCCGGGGTCGTAACTTTGGCATACAATCTCTGTTTGACGCGTACAATAGCTCGTTAGAAAGATCTATCCGAGCACTACCACTTTGGGAAGGGCAACATGGGTCCATGGACCGATGTTGCCCCCAGATTTCCCAAAAAACGTCGTTTAGGGCCTCAAAACGGCTCCGAAAGTTTAGGACCCGAAAAACTGCTAAAAATAGTAAGTTGTGCTACAATTAAGGAAACTGAAAATGCTGAGAGAAACAATGGTGGGGGTCCAGGTGGACTTGGCAGGTGGCCACCAATATCCACCTGGATCATTCCTCCCCCCTTAGGAAGCAATGGTCCCCATTGCGTTGAGTTCCTCCATGAGATGAGGAAACTTTTGCTACACTTGTTCCCTAGTGAGCCACTTGCCCTGGTGAAGGAGTTGGCCTGCTTTGACAACTCGATACAATTGGATATTCTGTTGGCGAGTGTTCTTGATCTGTGTGTCCATAATCCGATTAGTTGCAGCTTGTTCCATGCAATTTGGATTTAATTCTATGGGTGTGAGCTGTTCTGCAATGTCAGATGTGTCTAGCAATGGTGGAAAGTATGGTCGAAGGTGGTCCACATTGAACACTGGGTGCAGGCCAAGGAATGGGGGAATGCTGAGCTCAAATGCATTGTCTCCCATAGCCTTAGTAATGGTGTAAGGACCATATCGGAGTGGTCTCAGTTTCCGATAGGCTCCAGTAAGGCGTTCCTTTTGCAAATGCAACAAGACTTTGTCGCCCACCTGAAACTTGTGTTGCACCCGATGTTGATCATGTCGTTGCTTGTACTTGGCATTTGATTTCTCCAGAATTTCATGGACCTGCTGGTGAATATGTTGGATGCGCTCAATGAAGCTAATGGCCTTATCTGTTTCGGATTGGACATGAGCTGAATTTATGTGAGTAGCTGCAAGTGGCATGGCCACATCAATGGGGCATAGTGGCTGGAATCCCAAACCCACCTGAAAAGGGCTATGGCCAGTGGAGCTGTGAAGAGCTCGGTTGTAGCTGTGCTGAACATAGGGGAGGCTCTCGTCCCATGTGCGTGGATGCTTTGAGTTATACATGCACAGAATGTGCACAATCATCCTATTGACAACCTCTGTCTGGCCATCAGTTTGAGGATGGAAGGTTGTGGACTTCGTGAGTTTGGTGTCTAGCATTGACCAGAGACTGGACCAAAATGTGCTGAGGAACCGATTGTCCCGATCTGAGATGATAGACTGTGGGATCCCAAAGTGCACCCACACTTGTTCAAAGAGTTTAGCAGTGGCTTCTGCTGTGATATTCTTCTCGCAGGCCTCCATAATGGCCATCTTCGAGAACCTGTCGACGACCACAAAAACACAGTCATTTCCATGCTTAGTGGAAGGAAGGCCTGACATGTAATCCATGGAGATGGATTCCCAAGGTCGACTAGGGGTAGGCAACAGGGTATAGAGGTCGTGTTTCTTGATGGTCGGTTTGGCAATGGCACAAGCAGTACATGATCTGATGTACTTCCCAACATCCTGTCGAAGATTCGGCCAATAAAAATAATTTTGCAGTACTGCCACTGTTTTCTTGACCCCGAAATGCCCAGCAGCCCGACTGTAGTGTGCTTCCCAAATCATCTTGGCACGCTCGCTTGAAGGAACACAAAGGTGACCCAGGTGGCATAACAGGGCATCCTGGAGGTGAAAATCTGGAACATGCCGACCCTCCAAAAGTGTCTGGTATGTGTGGCTGAATTCTGGGTCACTTTTGTAGAGAAGTGGCCAATCAGAAGTCTCGTTCCCACAAGAGTTGAGCACGGTGGTTAACGCCATGATCGGTGGTCGATTGAGGCAATCTGCAACATTATTGGTGCTGCCCTTCTTATACTTGATATTCAAGTGGAACTGTTGCAGGTATGTAGACCACTTCTGATGGCGATCATTTTGCAATTTCCCTTGGGTCTGTATGAACTGCAGGGGTCGGTGGTCTGTGTGGATGACCATTTCCTTCCCCAAAATGTAATGCTTCCATTGTCAGCAGGCCTGTACAATGGAATACATTTCTTTATCATAAGTGGGGTACTTCCGAACTGTGTCTGAAAGTGTTTCACTATGATATGCCACTGGATGTCCATGTTGAGTAAGGACTGCCCCAATATCATAGTCAGAGGCATCTGTCTCGACCTCAAATGGTTGTTGTAAATCTGGTAACGCGAGCACTGGTGCCGTGCAAAGTCGATCCTTCAACTCTATGAATGCCTTCTGTTGAGATTCAAACCAAAAGAATTTTGCTTTCGCCCCTCCCTTGGTGACTTGACTCAAGGGCCAAGTAATATGAGAAAACCCCAACACGAACCTGCGGTAGAAGTTGGCAAGACCTAGAAAGTTGCGGAGCTCTGTTAGAGTGGTTGGAAATGGCCAATCCCGAATTACTTGGATCTTGGTTGGATCCACATGCACCCCCTGTTCATCAATGATGTATCCCAGATACTGAACCAGGGTCATGCCAAAAGTGAATTTCTCCAAATTGGCACATAGCTTGTGTTGCCGTAGTGTTTGGAAAACCTGTCGGATGTGGTGGAGGTGCTCTTCCCAACTCTGGCTGAAGATCAAAATGTCATCCAAGTATACTACTACAAATGAGTTGGTGAATGGCCGCAAGATGTCATCCATTAGCCTCATGAAGGTTGCAGGAGCATTCGTCAATCCGAAAGGCATAACCAACCATTCAAAAAGGCCCTCCTTGGATTTGAAGGCAGTCTTCCACACATCAGAGGGTTCGATTGGTACCTGGTGATATCCTGACTTCAGATCGATCTTGCTGAAATATTTCGCCCCCTTTAGTTGGTCCAGGAGGTCATCAATCCGCGGGATCGGGTACCTATTACGGACAGTGATCTTGTTCAGCGCCCGATAGTCAATACAGAGTCTCCACGTCCCATCCTTCTTCTATACCAACACGATCGAGCTCCCACAAGGCGATGAACTCGGACGGATGTGACCTTTTTGCAGGAGCTCCTGAATCTGCCTCTTGATTTCATCGTTCTCCAGAACGGAGCGCCGATAAATTGGTCCATTGGGTAGCGGCGCACCTAGGGTCAGATCGATGGAGTGCTTGACCTGACAGTGCAGAGGAACCCCTGCGGGGGAGGTGAAGATGTCCTCGTACTCCTCCATGACCTTGTCCATCTGTAGTTGTCGTGCAGAGGGGCCCTGTCTAGAGGCCGCGGCCACCGTCTTCTTCTTTCCTTGAGGGCGTATCATCAAGAAAACAAATTTCCTGGTTTTGGAAATGAGCTTACTGCATTGTTTTGCAGTAATCAAAGAGATGGCGGTAGGTGGTGCTACCTCTGGTATCCTGTACGACTTATTTCCCAATGTAATAATAATAGCACGGGGCCTTGATTCATACACAGCATGTCGCTTCCACAAGTATGGTTGTCCTAATAATACATCACAAACTTCAAGGGGAGCAGGGGGATCACAAATCCAAAGCAGTCTCTTCCTAACAGGGGGATCACATGGAAGAGGATCCAAGTGGTCCATGGGCTCCATGGGATCATCAACAATATTTGTCTCATATTTATTCACATAAGGACCTTCTAGTAGGTCCATGTCATCATCCTTCTTCTCAACAGGAGGAGGAGAAGGAATGTCCCTTGCTTTTCCAAGGACAACATCTTCACCAAAATTCACATCCCTATTGAACTCGATATTCCTTTTACCCGAAACGTACATTCTAAAAGCTTTATAATTTTCACAATAGCCAACAAATGTACCTTTCTTTCCAATGGCTTCCAGCTTGTTTCCTTTGTCCTTTGACACATGAAAATACACAAGGCAGCGAAAGATCCTCAGATGTCCAACATCAGGCTTCACACTTGTGAACACTTCTTCAAGGGTCTTGTCACCCAAAGATTAATGAGGGGTCCTATTTTGAACATACACTGCAGTGTTTGCAGCTTCACGCCATATAAACCTTGACAACTTTTGATCATGCATCATGGCTTAGGAAACTTCTATGATGGTCATGTTCTTGCTTTCAACCACTCCATTTTGTTGAGGATTGTAAGGTACGAGGGTCTCCTTCTTGATCCCAGTGTTCTCGCAAAATTCAACGAACACGTTCTGTTGGGCATGGAATCCCCCCACATCATGTTTTGGGGCTCAAAGCCCAAGTTTTGAGAGATATTATTGTAAAGCTCCGCGAATTGCGGGTGCGAAATGTATGTTAGAGTCTTAGCGTTGTCTGCCCTAAGTTTGAATGCAATGTCGGGCTACCCATGGTCTGCGGACCATGGGATTGTATAAATAGAGTGAAGCTCTAAGTTGTAAAGGGATCATCATGAGGATAGAATCTAATGGATAGAATGAGATAGCGAAGCATAGAAGAAGAATCTAAGTGTGACTTGGGTCATAGTAGTAGGAAGAGGCTCTACAGCTGAGTGTGCAAAGGCCTAGTAGAGTCGCAGCTGAGTGCCCAAACCCTTGCAGCTGAGTGTCCATGGTAGAGTTGAGTCTGTAATCAGAGAAGAGATTAATAAAGAAAGGTTTTGTTACCAATTCTGAGCATATGTTCTGAGTTATTACATGTTTGATATCATTTGCGATTATACTGTTTATTTACTGCGCGCACTTGTATGAATTGTGAATATAGTTAAGTATAACTGAAGGCATACAAATAAGCTAAGTAATAAGCTAAGTTAATCAACTAATATTGGATGATTAGTAAGGACCTGGGTAATAACATTGTTCGGCCCTCGAGTAGGGCTACGCGAAGGCAGTATCTCAAGCTACAAGGTACAAGGAAGCGCGTGTAGCGACATGCGTGCAGGGTCGAACTTCAGACCACTTGAAACCATCAGACATCTCCAGGGTGTGGAAACCTGGTTCTAGCACCCTCTATACTACTTCAGGTGAGACCTCAGTGCACGCTCCGTGGACTATTGCCGAAAGGGCTAGTAGTACCGGGATTTGTTTGGCTCAATCACCTCTGAACCTAGGTCAGGCCCCAATAAGCCAACAAATGGTTCCATTGCCGGGACTGGATGCCGGGACCGGGATCTACATAAGGGATGTCCGATGTCGTGTCACTGGAATCTGAAGAAGAAAGAAATTGAAGGGTGGTTGGACAGAAAGATTCACAAGTTTGCGGTGCAGGAAAACAGGAATCCGCGAGTATGAAAGGAACAGTGGTTAGAGTGCTATTTATAAATGGAAATCCATGAAATTTTCTTTGCATCCTTCCCCTCTAAGTGTATGAGTGGATCACGAAGCTAGCAAACAATCAGGGAAGGTGTAGGCTCGACAAACCGATTGTGTGGACTCCAGAATTGGTGCGCAGACTAGAAGCATCGGAAGATAAGATTGTGCGCGTTGTGGACCATTGGCTCGATCGAATTATAGGAGGGTTTATCATTGAGTTCGCGGTAGACACGACAGTCAGCTACAGCAAGGCGGAACGACGCTTCCTCAAAGGACCGTGAGGTAAGTACATTAAATCTTTGAACACTTGGATTAAAATGCTATTGTGTGAAAAGCGGGTTATGCGAATAAATTGATGTTTGGGGCTACGCGAAGTGGGAGGATCTATAGAAACGAAGGTAGTGTAGAGATAGAAAATAGCCCCTTGATTTCGCCTCGGCAGGAAAGTGAGGAAGAGCTCACGAAAGTTTCTCCGAGAAGCGCGATCAGTCTGATAAGGCAACGAATTCTGCGCATAGCACCACCAGTCTCACCATCTTCACCTCCATCTCCACCCACACCACCTCCGCCACCACCACAGATCAATATGGCGAGCGCGATAAAATTGTCAGTATTCAAAGGAGCGGGGAGAGAAGATCCGAACCAATTTTGGTTTGTGGTAAATGTTGTATGGGAAGCACAATGAGTGTCATGGATGACAATATAAAGAAGGCAATGCTGGTAAGCGCGTTGCAGGATCGCGCACTGACATGCTACATTAAGCATTCTAATAACCATCCAAACGTGGGGATCGCAGATATCCAAGCTGCGCTGAACAGGGAATTTAACAGGCCAAAATCGGAGACACAATTGATTATTGGGTTTTAAGGAAATCGCGATGCTTCTAGGCGAGACCCCATGGAATCTGGATCAGAGGCTAAAGAGTATGATTCGCGAAGCCAACATGACCTTGACAAATGGACAGCACCGCGCATGGTTTGTAGCGTAACTAACGTCGCATTTAAGGATGACGTTGTCACAACAGAAGTTATCCACCCAGGCCGAATCTTTGGAGATTGCAATGAGACTACACGAGACCCCAATACAAGATCTTGGCCTGGGAGTCCAACAAATCCATGCACAACTGCAAAATTTGTGTTTGGAAATGCAAAGTTTGAAACAGGACAGGACAACTCGCCCAGAAGCACGCGAAGAGGTATGGTGCATAAAATGCAAAGGCCAGGGGCATGACAAGGACCATTGTCCAGTCTTCGCGAACTACTTGGTGGGAGGAGGGTCGATCCCATTAAGACCAGAAGCACAAACAGGACCGAGCGCTGCACCTACATTATGTTGCGCGATTTGTCAGATAGGAGGAAAACATGCTACGGATAATTATCATCTCTTGTAGAAGTATACGCAAACGTCCCAGCGATTGTTCTGTAATTTCTACAGGTCAGTAGGCCATGATGAGCGCACCTGCAGAAGTTACGAGCTGATGATGGATCGGACTCCTACCTACAGAGTGTAGACTGAGACGCGAGTCCTCGATCCAAATTAAGGGATGGCGCACACTGGCTTTCAGGGGCACGAACAAGGTCGAGATGGAATGGGACCGGGAAGGGGTCGCAGACAACCGATTTGTTACAATTTTGGAGGGCCAGGGCATTATGCCACGATTGTACAAATCCGACGAGAGCATCATGTTTATATTGTACTCAGTTTGATCATGAGACGGAGGACTGCCCTACACTGATAGCGAGGCTGCGCGATAAAGGGATACTCCAACCTCCCCCAACTCAGAATTTGCAAATGATGAGGTCTGAGCCGCGCAAAGAGGACCCAAATGTAAACATCGTGCTTCGAAGTGGTATCACGACAGGAGATGACAAAGGTAAGCAGCCTGAAGAAAGTGCGTGGGTTCGCAAGGCTCCTACAAAGGAACTTAAATTTGATTTGGAGCACGCGAAGGAGACATTCATGGAAGCTAAGAAGAGCTTCATGGAGGCCTCCACTTCAGGTAGTAAGGATCAACTAGGACCGGAGATGGATCCTTCAATGCTCACTACCTTTCTGGAGACATGTATGAAGCTGTTGCGCGATAGCAAGGCTGTGAAGGGACTGCAGGAGCTTATCACTAGGTGCGTTGGGTTGGGAGAACCGCACGTAGTCCAGAAGCTTGGGAAGCATACATCGCGAACAGGAAGGGAAATGAGATTCACTGCGCAAATCGGCAAGTATGAAATGGATCAAGTAATTCTGGATCTAAGATCTAATGCAAATGTGCTGCCAAAGTAGATATGGGAGCGCATGGGCAGGCTCGCATTGCAATGGTCCCCTATTCAATTGCGAATGGCGAACCAGCAGAAGATCCTACCGATGGGAAGATTGCAAGGAATAATGATAGATATCGAAGGTGCGAGCGCACTTGCAGATTTTGAAGTAATAGAGATTTTCAATGACAGCAATCCCTATCTCGCACTACTAGGAATAGATTAGGCCACTGATATGAACGGAGTGATAAATCTAGAGAAGCGCAAAATGATTTTTGAGAAAAGGTCACTGCACGTAGTGGTACCTTTAGACCCTGTTGAAGGATCGCACTACATAGATCCAGTGCGCAACAACGAGAGTGACGACGAGCTAGACTATACCTACAAGATAACCGCTCGGGAATAGGACTAGGTAAATCCTACAGCCGATGGCAGGATTTTGTGGGTGTGAAATCTCCTGCACATCAGATTCGGATAAGGAAACAGAACGATAGCAGAACTAGTTGCACGAGGTAACCACGCTCAATTGCAACATGATGGTAAGATCACTACGTTGCGTAAGAACAGAGGTAAGGGATTTGCTTATTTATGACGAATTGACAGTGGTGGAGGAATTCCTAAACAAATTTGAAAGCGAAGTGCTAGAATAGCAGCAGTGCGATGCTCTGAAATGGGCACCTCGTGCCACACCCGCAAGGTGGTGGGGTACGCATTAGAGAAGTATTGAGAGCTGGCGCGAATGCAGAAAGATGATGTGCGTACGATTTGGGAAGCCTCAGATGTGGATGGAAGTCAGGCATGTTGGACGAAACAACCTGCGCACCCACCTTTCCAGATGGGTACAAGCGTATGGTACGCAGCCTGCACGAACGCAAACCACTCTCACGATAGGAAACAGGAACAACAAGCGGAGGTAGACAAGACAAGTTCGTGAATGGAGAAGTATGATAAGACCTAGCATGCCAAAAATCATACACAGGGAAGCCTTTGACAAGGTGTGCGAAGTGCTGAATAGGGTCCAAGATGTGTGACGCACTGACTGGGACATGTGCATACCAGCGGTTCTATGGGCTTATAGGACCACGTGAAAGACCCTGACTGCGCGTGAAATTTCAAAGCTGAAATATGAAGCAAGGGTTGTAATCCCTGGGAAGCATGCGAAGCCTAATCCGCAAATAGCAGCACCCGTAGCCACGTTAGTCCGCGAAGCATGGAACGAAGGAATCACATAGCCATGAGAAGCCGAACACATAAGACTTGAGGAGGAAATCCGACAGGGAAACCTTAGACTTCGCGAACATGAAGAAGACCAAGTATGGCTAAGGGAGAAAAGCGCTTTGATGGACGTGGAGGTCAAGAAGCTGGAAAACGAAATAAAGGAAGCATTTCTCGTCGAAAAACCAGGAATGGTAAGGCAAGGTGCATACGATCGTACTAACAAGTTGGAGGACTATCACCGTGAACTGGTTAGTCTGTTGTCGTGGCTTGGACCGCATGTCGCCAAACGAAGTGACCAGGGTAGCATGTTGCAAGTAGTAAAGTGCGCGGTGCCGATCACCACAATGAAAGATGAGGATTCTCTGCGAACCATGGTGGAGGATGGGATGGAGCCCCGCACGGGTGGTGCGACCACCTGACTAGCCATAGGAAGAACAGTCTTAGCACTCCAGGCAGTTGCAAGGGAGCGTGGGACTATAAAATATTCTGCCTGGGAGCTGTGTGATATTGGAAATGCGCGCAAAATCAGAACGTCACAGGGTTCACGACCACACATGGAGGGCGGAACTGCCATGCGGGTTGGCTGGGAAGTGACCATTGGTGTCACTATTCATGATGGGATGTTCAATTTGAGGCCAAATGGAGCGAGCAGCGAGCATTTAAGACACAATTTATGGGTAAGATTTGGGAAAATCTGCCACCAAGAAAGCATTAATGGCCCGAAATTGGGGGGAACAGTCGAATTCGAATTCGAAAGGCGCTATAAAACTCAAAGGGCTGGCCAACGAACAACACTTGGTCATTTGAGAATTGAGTGCTTGAGCAGAGCACAGAGCATTGAGAACCGAGCAATAATTGAGCCCCTAAGTTCACGAGAGACAAAATACAGCCTAGAAAGGATGACGACCACTAAGGATGGGTTGGGAATTGAAGAGGTACCTGTCGGTGAGGCTGTGCAGACCCAAATGGTGGAGGATGTTCCAGAAGGCGCCGGGGTGGTGACAGAAATCCCCAAATCACCGCGAACACCGAGGCCCAAGAAGGATAAACAGGCAATGGGTCCAATACGCATCCCCGAGGAATCTGCAGCACAACAAACTAACCATGGCAGAGAAGGGGAAAGCAGTCACAATAGAAATGGATGAGGAAGAAGAAGACTTGCAGGCCCTGATCGCCATAGAAGAAGAAGACGAAGACATGGAGGAGGATATCCAGCCATTACGCTCTGCAAAAAAACTGCCCGCATATGTCCCTCTGCGGAAGGGGAAAACCAAAGTGCCGAAGGACCTAGACAAAACGAAGAGTTCACTCTAGACCCCGCTCCTCCTAGATGGCATTGTATTTGAGCGCACGCACCTAGGCCACATGCCAACCATGAAGTTGGAAGACTAGGACCTTGCTAATAGGACAAGTTCCCTCATCTAGAGACCGCGACTCTGATGAAGCTGAATTTTGAGGGGGCAGTGATAACGTTAGAGCCGCGGAAATGGTTGTGCGGTGTGGAAAAGGCCAAGTTGCTGCACTTATTATGGATACCACATTTCCACCGCGCGCCCATCACCATTTTCGTCATCAGGTAGTTGCTTTGCCTCGTGCATGATGGGTATCTATGGCTAGAGGAGCTTATTCCCATCATGACGGACCTCATTCATTGGATTTCTCAGCTCCCATGTAAAGGAAAGGACCCTGCAACTATAGCCGGAAAAGGTAGCAATTTCGCTCTTGCAGAAGCCATGAAGGCGAAATATAAGTTGGAGAAGAAGAAGAGGGGCTACACCATCTCCAGCATCAAGGACAAAGGGGTGCGCATAGCGACCCAACTCCTGGCTGGCAAAATTATGAGAAAGTGTTGCGCCAATGAGGTACCGGCACCAGTGGTCGCGCTGGCCGAGCAATGCGTGGAGGGGGTCTAGTTCAACTGGTCTTAATTCCTCTGCGAGGAGTTCTTAACAAACTGTCGCAAAGCCCAGGAGTAGGGTAAAACCTTCCACTATGCGTGGTTGTTATTATCCATATTGCTAGTAGCGGGAGAACTGCCGGAGGACAATCAATTCCCCAACATTGACAGAGAGTTACCAGAGGCCGTGAAGTATGCTTCGCTCTGGGCCACCAAGGACACGAAACGGATTCGCACCACCAAAATTTTTTGGGTGTTCATGGAGGCGAGCATCTGGATGTGGATCAATCAGAGGTCGTGCCTGTCACCTATGGTGTACAATAGTCTGCAGAGTTTTGCAGACTTCAAAGCTGATATGCACAACATTTATATAAGGGCGCGAAGGATTTGGCGAAGCAGTGGATGACGATGTCGTTTGTAGCCACTAATGACGCGATTTTTATTGTCTTGGAGACATGGCCTCCCGAATGGCACACCCCAGACCTAGCAGAACTGGAGAAGGCGGCAGCATAGAAGAAAAAGGACGATGCTAAGTTGTGCGTCACTCAATTGGCAGAGAAAAGGCGGAACAAAAAAGTAGCAACTGAGGTTAGGGCAGTGCGAGAAGCAGCACAGAAAGCCGCGGAGCAGAAGAAGGCCGCAGAAGCAGCAGCAACAGCGCAGGCAACAGAGGCAGCAACAGCATAGGCAGACGAGGGCCAAGCAACGTCCTCAGGGCAGGAGGCAGAGGAAACAAAAACAACAGAAGGGAGCACGGACCCAGGGGCCGCGTCCACACAGTTAAAGCGCTCGCGCATCGTAGAGAGATCGGGCCCAAGGAAGAAGGTCAAGGCCTCGAAGTTGGCCATTGACCTAATCACCTTAACCAAAGGTGATCTCCATGACATCAGCAAGACGGTCCACGATGTCACAAGTGAAGCACTTCAGGAGTTCATGCAGGAGCATCAGACTGTGTTGGGGGCCCTCAGGGCGCAGCTGCAGGAGTTACAGGTGCGGCCCCCTCAGGAAGGTACCCTATCAACACACGTCGCAGCAGGAACTTCAACAGTAGAGCAAATGTTGCACGCAAGGATGGCAGATACAATAGTGTTGCCAGATAGAGCTCTAGTGTCGTCCAATGTGATGGATCGGTTGTCGATTAGCATGATGAAAGGCCTTGGCCTTAATCTAGCTTCCCTTCCCCAGGAAATGTTGTATTAGTTACAGGATGGGATAACAACAAAGTTGTGGGCCAGGGAGATCCGCGCGATCCAAGTTCTTAGCGAGCACAAAATAAACATAGAGTAGCTCAACTTGCAGCGCAATGATTTGGTGTCGCAGAATCAACAGTTGGTGCAGACGGTAGATGATGTTTACCGATATGTCCCAGAGCGGGCCACGTAGCAAATCTATCGGTAAAAGTGCAGATCCATAGTTTGGCAACTAGAGTCCGCAAGGCCAGAGAAGAGACGGAAAAGGTTCAGCTGGAGCTGAATCTTCAGATCGTCGAGTTGCGGTTGAAGGCGCAGCCTTCCACTCCCCCGAAAGTCCGAGAACAGTGCGTTAGCGCTATCACAGCAGGGTTGGAAGACATGGGAGGTGCAGTGTGTGACTGTACCAACATGTTGGAACATGCACTTGAGCTCGTCACGACTTTGCAGGAGGACGCCAACATCCAGTGCCTAGAGACAGAGGCACGCAAACGCAGCAATACAAAAGCATCAGAAGAACTGTGCAAACGGTAGTCCTCACTCAGCTGCTGGCGAGGATGTAGCAAGCCAAGGCATTAAAGGAGCAAGTGGACGCGGTGCGCCATAAGGAAGCAGTTCTCAAAGCACGCATTCAGCCATGGATTGATGAGGCCTTCACAATCATGGTGAATATTGAAGGGAAGCTCGCGCACATATAGGGGATGCATGCGCAGATGCAGGGAAGCGCGCCGGCCACAGAAGTCTCAGATGAATGGGTGCAGCAGGTTCAGCAAGCAGCAGCTCAATGTGCTGCCGACATCAGTACCGTTCGAAAGTAGTTGGAGGGACTCCGCGCCAAGATCGCCGCACTGACAGAGTGACTCAAGGGCAAGTCATGATGTTTGTGTTGGGACCCTATTGGGCATGGAATCCCCTCACAGCATGTTTTGGGGCTCAAAGCCCACGTTGTGAGAGATTATTGTAAAGCTCCATGAATTGCGAGCGCGAAATGTATGTTAAAGTCATAGGGTTGTCTGCCCTAAGTTTGAATGTAATGTCGGCCTACCCATGGTCCGAGCGAGGCTCTAAGTTGTAAAGGGATTATCATGAGGATAGAATCTAATCGATAGAATGAGATAGTGAAACATAGAAGAAGAATCTGAGTGTGTCTTGGGTCGTAGTAGTAGGAAAAGGCTCTGCAGCTAAGCGCAGAGAGGCCTAGTAGAGTCCACAGCTGAGTGCGCGGACCCCTGCAGCTGGGTGCACAGGGTAGAGTTGAGTTTGTAACCAGAGAAGAGATCAATAAAGAAAGGTTTTGTTACCAATTCTTTGCATCTGATTTGAGTAATTACATGTTTGATATCATTTGCAATTATACTATTTATTTACTACACGCACTTGTATGAATTGTGAATATTGTTAAGTATAACTGAAGGAATACAAATAAGCTAAGTTAATTAGCTAATATTGGATGATTAGTAAGGACTTGGGTAATAACATTGTTTGGCCCCTGAGTAGGATTGCGCGAAGGCAATATCTCAGGCTGCGAGGTACAGGGAAGCTTGCGTAGCGACGTGCGCGCAGGGTCGAACCCCGGACCACTTGAAACCATCAGACATCTCCAGGGTGCGGAAACCTAGTTCTAGCACCCTCCCATACTACTTCGAGTGAGACCTCAGTCTATGCTCCACGAACTATTGCCAAAAGGGCCAATAGTACCGAGATTTTTTTGGCTATATCACCTTCGAACCTGGGTCAGGCCCCAACAAGCCAACATGTTCGAAGTGAAGTCTCCACCATTATCAAACCTAAAGACATTGATTCTCTATTAGATCTTTGAAGTCCTGTAATATCTCAAATGCTTCTTCCTTATGCTTCAAGAAGAATATCCATGTTTTTCATGAGAATTCATCCACAAAGGTTATATAGTAGAGATATCCACCAAGAGATTTTATCAACATGTGTTCATATAAGTTAGAATGTACGAGTTGTAGAATATCACTAGTCCTTATCCTAGTAGAATGGAATGGTTCCTTTGATTTCGTTCCACTTGCACATCCTGGATAGACCCCATCATTATTTGATTGAACCTCAGGTATCCCCGAAACCATCCTTCTTACTTTAGACAAGGCTTCATAGTGAATATGGGAAAACCTTCAGTGCCATATCTCACTTTGATAATTTCTAACATGTATTAGTGCTCGCATTGATCTTTCATTGACTCTATAGATTCCTTCAATTCTAGATCCCAGGGTGAACACATCCCTCATGCGAGATTCCATAGGCCAAGTGAGGACCTTTCCTCTTATGATGGAAACTCTCATCCCTTTGTCTTCCCAGGAAGATATAGATACAAGGTTTTTATTCAATCCCTATACATACATAACATCATAAAGATGTATGATTTCCACAAAATCAAAATGAAATGTTACAAAACCAAAACCAATTAACGGATAAGTAGAGTTATCCCCTAGAACTATTTTCAAATTAGTCTCCCTCCCGGCTAGGTTTGAGAGGACTTCACGATACCTAGTTAAGTGTCTAGAGGTCACACTATCTACCATATAACTACCAAACAAATCCGGAGGAGAGGAACTAGAAAGTGCATAAATAAGAAAATATTCAGATTGAGTAGGAGTTAAATTATTTCCATACCTTGGGTTTATTGATCTCTTTTGAGGAGGGTGGCCTTCTTCACCATCATCGGGAGCATCTTTTCTTCCTATATCATAGGACTTGTTGTTGTTGTAGCCACAATTTTTATTGTAGTTAGACCTTCGAGCTCTTCTCTTCTCCACACAGACTTGAGCATAGTGGCCATATTTGTGACAATTATAACATTTAACTTTTGACATATCCCTGTCCATTCTTGAAGTTTTATTAGAATCCCTGGATGATGGAGCAGGATTTCTTGAATTAGATGGGACTCCTCTTCCTTTCCTCTTCTTGTCTCAAGTAACAAATGCAGAGGGCTCTCCATCTTCATGCTTTTGAATCATCCCTCTAGAGATCATCCTAGTCTTTTCTTGAGTATACTTACCAACGATCTCATCAAATGTCAGGAACTTGTCATTGTTGCTTATAGTAGTAATAAATGTCTCCCAAATTGGAGGAAGGCCTTGAAATATAATGAGCACCAACTCTATATCAGACATAGATTCTCCAGTAGTTAGCAATTAATCCTATAGTTGGGATATCCTCATGAAATATGACTGCACAGTCTCCCCCTTATTCATCTTAATGTCCTTGAGTTGATTTTTCAATGAGACAATATGATTCAAATTATTGACCTCATACATACCAACCAGTCTATCGTATATATCCTTGGACTTCTTCAACTTTGAAATGTAAGTAAGTAAATGATCTTTCAAAGAATCAATAATTAATTTCTTGGTGTTGATCTCACCTTTATTGCACTTGGCCTTGGTAGTAGCATGTTCATTTTCCAAAGGCATAGGTACCTCTCCTTCCACATATTCCAAGACAACATTCTCATCCAAGGTTACTTCCAACCTGATCTTCCAAGCAGCAAAATTTGATGAGTCATTTAGCTTCTCTCCTTGAAGTATGAGGTAGACATCTTGACCAAATATCTTCTTCCAATTAGATTCCTTCAAAGGTGATTGCTTGTCTCTTATTCGCTTGGGATTTTCTTCACTTCAACTCTGATACCATGTTAATGTTCCAATGTTCTTCAATAAGAACTCAATTTATCTAACATAATTCAATCTTTCATCAACACTAAGAAATTGTAGATAAAACAGTAAACCAATGCACAATAGAAAACAACCAAGAAGGAGGGACATAGTGTTTGGTCAAATACTAGGCAAAAGCCCCACAAGGGGGAAAATAGTTTTCAAAATTCTTCTCCTATTAGATTCACATCAAATGCTCAACAAATACTTTATACAATGTTTCAATTCATCAACAAAGATTCAAACTCAAAACTTTGACAATCCAAAAACAACTAACCATTATCCAATCAAGATGAGCCCAAAAGTTAAATCTGATCCAAAGTCAAAGTCTGAAATTTTGGTCAAAGTCAACAACAATCAAAGATTCCCTAAAATTCAAAGGTCAAAGTTGTTCCAAACAGTTTGGTCAACCTTCAAATAAATGTGGCCTTCCTTGCTGATCAAATTCTAGTCAAAATTATGCCCATACAAACTTAGTCAAAGTCAACCTTTGACCTGTGAAAACCCTATGTGCAGGACTATGGTCAATCTGCTCAGAAAAATTCGTCCTCCTACCCAATGAATTTGTCATTCCAAAATAGATACAAATTCTGAATTTCAATATGATCGAAGTCAACCCAAGTCAAATGCTGACCAAACTATCCCAATCGAAAACTCAATGCATAGAACAAAATTCTCTTCTTTCCCTTTGCATGTGTGAGCTCATACCTCCTTATTTCAGGCATGTATGAACCAATCCAATCAAGAGAGAGAATATGTGATATGTGTCGATGATGCTCCAAAGTGATGTGATATTAGGTCTATTTATATGTGTCTCAAGGGGCTCGAATCAGCTTTCCCAGGTTGACTTGTACTTTTGTGCACATGTGGGTTTCACCTTAAAAATAATATTTTCCTTGACCAAATTAAATTCTTCCAAGGGGTTGACTTGTACTTTTGTGCACATGTGGGTTTCACCTTAAAAATAATATTTTCCTTGACCAAATTAAATTCTTCCAAGGGCTAGTAGGGACTTCTTAGGATGAGGAAGACTCTCCAATGGACGGAATTTATCCATAAACTTCCAAATTAACACTCTCTAGGGGATGTGTGGCAGCGATTTATAGGCCCAAGATGACGTCAGCATGATGTCAGTATAGGGAACACGTGGTAGGAAAATTCAATGTTTTCAGGTGGTCAAAGGGGTCAAGTCTAAGTGACACATGTCACCACTCATATGACACCATGTGGTGTTGGTGACGTTAACATAACGACGGCCTGGAAGGGGTTACCCAAAAGGTTGGGAATTTAGTGTTAGTGTCATATATTATAGTAGTAAAAAACAAGCTTAGTCTTTCAAATTTATTTGGGCAAATGTGTAAAGGTTTTCCTATGATCTCTTAATTATCAAATTGTTCTATGTAAATAATGTAATATTTTATTATTGATGTAATTATGTTAGAGTGTGTGAGTGATAATGCTAAGAAAGTCATTGTTTCCCTAAGAGATTGAGTTAAGTGAGTCTAGGGTCAATGTCTCATACAAAATCATGAGTGAGGTCATAGTAAGTTTTGTCTTCTCATCATTGGGACAAAGTAGTGGGGTCAGTTCAGTCAGTTAGGTTGTCAAATCATATTGTGCTATGACATCACCTCTAGTACAACGGTTATGAGACATGCGCTGCGCTTCTTTTCAGTTGTTGTGTTTTCATGATTAGAGTTTCAAATTACAATCATTGTTCTTGAAGGCGGGTTTGGCTCATCTTGGAAGTTCAAAACTTTATTCTAGCATCCAAGAAATAGGAGATCCATTTCTTATTCCATCGAAAGCATTTTGGACATCGCTTGGATTTCGTTGCGCTAAGTCTACAGGGAAGGTGTTACGCTTTCACACAATCGGTGCGCTTCTTCAAGCCAATCAGTTATCGCCACTTCCAGGTTTTCAAATCCTCATTCTCTTGAATTATTCAACTTGTATGTTGTTCAATTTTCCCTTACATGTCGAAGAAAACGCTCAGATGACCTTGCAAAACTCGAATTCTAGCTCGCTGCATTTTCCTTAATGTGCCTGGAGAATTCGTTGCGCTTTCACACAGTCGTTGCGTTTTCTCTTTTACCTATGCCAAACATTCAAAAATTTTCTTTCCACCTATATCCTGGAGCCTGACAATTCCATATAAGTGGCTTGGAGTCTCACAACCTTGTTGATACTATTCACAAACATCAAGAAAATTATTTGAATTTCCATTGTAGATAAAAGCAACAAACTACTGCATTTGGTTTTGGAGGTTGAGTTTTGTTGCGTGAACTTGTTAATGTAGGGATTTTCATTCAAAGTTTTCCATAAGCCTTCATCTAAAACCCTAATTCCATAGTTGCTACACTATTGTTGTGCTACTGTCAAAAGTGTAAAAATTTGATAAACGGCATATTTTGGCACTTATTCTTGTCTATGGAGGCTCAAGAAGGTTGTTAAGGTTGTCAACATCATCAACTAATTGTTTTCCTCAGTCAGAGACCCCAACATCCAGTCAAACATATGCAGGTGGAAATTCGTTGCGCTTCTACTGTAGATGATGATTTTCAAAGAAGGGAGGTTTGCAGTTTGGTCAGGTGTTTCTTAATAGGTATTTGATGATTTAGGAGTCATTTTCCACCTGTTTGGCACATTCAGAGGTACAAGGGATGATCAGAATTATACAAATGAAATTCGTTGCGCTTTGGCACTGCGCTTTTGTTGTAGGTGAAGTTTTTTTAAGTGTGAAGGGTTTACATTATGAAAATAGTTTATTCAAAGGGTATATGATTATTTTCAGGTTATCTTTCACACATGTGAGATGTGATCAGAAGCATGCAAATCATGAATTCATTGCGCTTCTGAAGTAGCTCAAAAAAATGTTTTGTGCTTCCACACAGTCAATAGTTTGACGATGAAATTTGTACCTAGACCTCATGTAATTAACTCTCATGACTATGATAAGTGTCCTTAAGTGTCTTTCATGTTCAGAATTCAAGCATTGATCACATAATATGAAAAGGAAGCTCGTTGTGCTTTTGTTGCAAGGGATTTGCTACGTTTTTTACTATTTTAGCAATTAACTTCAAAATCCGTTTTTGGACAAATGGAGATGAATTTTCAAAAGAGAAAGAGGTTTTTGTCAAACACGAGTTAAATTACAATAACCTCCTTCAGTTTTGTAACAAGCGTCATAGATTGGAAGATTCAAATGAATCTTTACAACCTAATTTTCATATTTCTGTTAGAAAAATATTATATATGACAGAGAAATGCAAGACATATAATATGCGGAAAAACACAAACACATAAAACCAGAGAGACACAGATATACGTGGTTCACCCAGTTTGGGCTACGTCCACCCCGAATAGCCAATCCTTCCTTTCTATTATCCAGCAAAATGAAGAGACACAACCTATAGCAGATCTGTTGTAATATCCTTTGTTTTCTCTCACAGTCTCACCTCTCTGTTTCTCGCTCTGAGAATACACATATATTCCACAGCCTCAATACAATACCCTCATACAAAGAGAGGGGTTGCCTTCTAGGGAAAAAACCCTAAACTAAACATAAATTCTATCGTCAGATCATCCGCCTAATGAACGGCCCAGATTGGCTAGAGAATTCTATACTTTTACAAGGCAATTTTACCTCTGTTTCTAGCTTCGGGGGCGCTGCCCCTGAAACCCCCGCCGGGGGACCGCTGGCCCCCGGACCCCCTAGCCGGGGGGGGATGGGCCCCCCTGAACCCCCACGGGGGGTGACAAGTCCCCCTGACAACCCCCCCCCCCCCCCCCCCCCGCATTGAGGGGTGTACAATCTTCCTGTAGTATACATCCGGCTGAAACAAAGACCTCTAAATTAGGATGATAATCATGCTCCACACCCAAAAATTTTGTCATTTCGTGTTTTAGCCATGATATTAGGGTGTGGATTTTGAGGAGCTGGAGAAGAAATTTTGAAATCTGAGAGAGGTTGCTCTCAAGCATAAGCTCATCAACAAAAACTGCTTCGGTTTTGTAACAACTATCATGATTCGAGAGATATTATCTAATATTTGACCCTTAGTTTCCAGAAATTTAGTCCCTATTTCCTAGCAGAGAGTTTCTAAATCTAATGTAATTGACTCTATCTTTAGGGAAATGGTTGAGCTTGAATCCCCTAAGTCTAAGGATGAGATAATTGTATATATTTCATGAGTTTTAGTGTGTAAAGGGTTGGTTGGTTTGTCAGGGTTTTGAGAGAAAAGTATTGTGTATTGTACTCTTTCATAAAAAAGTTTTTTCAGTGAATTTAGAAAGATTGAGGTTTGCTTTTACAGGGATTCTTGTGCCAGTTTCGTATGGTGATGTTCCCTCTTGTGTTGTAATTTTTCCCTCTTATTATCGTCATGCTTGAATGTTAAAATCTTCATGTTCAGTTAAGAGAGGATTTGTTCCAAAATTCATTGTTAAAGTGTTTTGTCATAGCTTACTAGGCATTTAATGTGTTCCTTCCATAATAACATCTAGAATTCATCCTTAGTCAGATGCTTTAGATGCCATTATTCCACTATTCCTCTGCTCATCCCTCTATAATGAATTTGATTAAAAACACCAGAAGGATTGCCTATCTTTCCCCTATAAAAAGATTCCTCATCTCTTGATCCTCTCACCGGAAAATCAATCAGTTTAACATGACTCCATGCCCAATGGATTTTCCCTCTTCCCTACCATCAAATTGTCAAATCTTATTTTCCCTTTGATCTTAATACCAATGAATTTGATTAAAAACACCAGAAGGATTGCCTACCTTTCCCCTATCAAAATATTCCTCATCTCTTCATCCTCTCACTAGAAAATCAATCAGTTTAACATGACTCCATGCCCAATGGATTTTCCCTCTTCCCTACCATCAAATTGTTAAATCTTATTTTCCCTCTGATCTTAATACCTAGCCTAAAAACCTAAGACAATCAATCATCTAGGTGACTAAAGAATTAGACAAAGAGCGCCCTCTCTGAAGTGGTAAGGGCTAGATTCCAGCTTCAAAGTGGTTTGTGGTTACGTTTGTATTCCTCTCCTCAGCCTGGAGGAATAACGAAGTGCTAATAGTTAGCAAAGTGAAGTGGCCTGGGCTAACAAGGTGTCAGGTAGACACAGCTAGTTAACAGGGACAACTCACCCGGCGGGCATGCAATTAGTCCACGAGCACAGGCGGTGATTCCCATAAGACACATTAGCCCAATCCCCTAAACCTGGAAGATTTTTCAAAGGCATATTGGAGGATTAAGCGCTTTGGGCCTAAGAGTGTCAGGATATAGTCTTATGTAAGCATTGAAACCAAGAGCGCAGAAGATTTTGAAGTGCAAAGTAAAGCCATCGAGGTTGAAGGTGCAAAGGGTCTCACCGGAGTCTTATATGAAATTGTATGTAGTGTTGTATAAAGTGCTTGGGATGAACTTTTACATGGCAGTGAAGTAATGAAAGGGCCATTGGGGCTATAGTACAAAGGAGCCCAAGCAGAAGTGTTAAGCGATGTTTTTATATGAAGTGCTTAGGTTTGAAGCAGATCTATAGTCTTTATTAAGGCGCTTTGGGCCATGAGTTAAGGCCTTTGGACTTATGGATGAGTTGGAAGCTTTGAAGTTTTTTGGGATTATGGCAAAAGCTTCAAGCCTAAAGCATGAATGGGTCGAAAACATGAATTTTGGCATTATACACCATATTAGGATGAATGAGTTGCCAGCGTTAAAATAATTTTTTGTGCCAAACACATCGGCAATGCTAAAATTGTAAAAAAGAAGGCATGGACGAGTTGGAAGCAAATATAGTGGTATGGATGGAATAGGAAGCAAATATGGCAGTTTGGTTAAATTGGAGAAGCGTCAGAATTAAAAAAAAGCATGCTAAATCCTGTAACTCACCATATTTGAGGAAAACAAAAATTTAACTCAACATTTCTTAGAGAAATAGCAGACCAGTGATTGATAACTTGAAGAGCACATTTAGAAGACTCAATTGAAGTAGGACAAAGGCAAAAATAAATAAGTATGCATGAGGAAGAGTTAAGATAACAAAATCTTTAATTCAAAAACTATCAATCCAAATTTCTTTATAAGCAAAATTTGAGCAACCAAGGTGGGTGTATGGAAGGTTGTTGGTGCAATGAGATGCATAGTGTTGGTATGCATCAGAGGTGAATCAGAGACCAATTGTGGTGTCTGAAAGGTGTTGAGAAGACAAACAATGAATTATTGATTAGTGTTTGGTGTGTTAAACAAAGGTGATTCTATGGTAATTGTTAAGGATTGATGTTGTTGGTGTGTATGAAAGTTTTGATCAGTAATCAATTATTGTCAGTATGTTTGGTGTTTGTTCAGTAATTAGAGATTGTTGATGTTGTTTTATGGTGTTTATGGTGAGTAGATGAGGTGAGAAGTTTATTTGTTTATGAAAGAAAGTTTCCTATTTATTTGAATTTGAAAATGGATGAAAGATGGATCAACAGGGTTAGCAAGTGGTAGCTTGCATTTCAGGGGCAAGAGTCCCTTTCAGCAAGGGTAAGAGTCCCTTTCAGCAATGGTTGATAAACGAGTAGGGGCAAGAGTCCCTTTCAACGAAAGATGATAAATGATCAGGGGCAAGAGTCCCTTTCAGTAGTGGTTGATAAACAAGCGGGCGCAGTAGTCCCTTTTAGTGAAAGTTGATAATCGAGCAAGGGCAAGAGTCCCTTTCAGTGAAAGTTGATAAACAAGAAGGGATAGAAGTTTCTTTTAGCATTAGTTGATAAACCTACAAGTAGAAGCTTTTAGGGCAATGATGTAATAGTAAGTTGAATCTTGTATTTACCTAAGAACTAAAAGGAATATTAATGTCCTATATATATGTTGCACATGTATATGACAATGGTTATAATGTTATGTTTTTCATGATTGAGTTGTGTTGTTGATGCATGAGTGATTGTTAAAGTGATTGAAAGAGTGATTTGTCAAGAGTTGTATAATTTGGTCATATTATTGATTCACATCCCTTATCAGTAGTGTCATGGTTTCCATTATTTATAACAATTGGTATTAGAGCAACCAGGTTCCTTTAGGATCAGTTTAACAGCGAGAATGAATACCAACGATCATGGAGAATCAAGACCTCAGATGGAGTTCTATTTTTGAATAGGTCAAATTATACAACTTGGAAGGTAAGAATGAGAATCTACTTATTGTTGAATTTTAGTAGCTTGGGGCATACTCCAAGCCCTAGGGTTTAGGGTTTAGAGGTTGGAGCGCCACAAAAGGGTTTTGTGGGCTTGGAACCCAAGGTGTCGGCTTTGCACCCAAGCTAGTGGGTGTGAATCCATGAGGAGTTTCGATGATTTGACACATGGAGGTGTTAGAGGACCCTTAGAGGAGAAAGAGGCAGCGAAAATCATCAAAATCCAAGCTCTAGAAGTGGAGAAATGATTTTTTCTATGTCTTGGTAAGTTAATTTGGCATACAAGTCAAGTCAGCTTGAGTATTAGCTGTGCCAAATTGGAATGTGATGAAGCCACATGTGAAAGGTATAAAAATGAGAGAATGTGAGGTCATTTTCTGACATCCAAAGTTCCATTCTTCTCATAAGAAAATACATCTGAGGCAGTTGAGTTAGGAGAGGAGCCTAGGAGTGAAGCTTGGGATTGTTTTTCTTGGGTTTATTTGTCTCTTGAAAGGCAAAGAAGCTACAGGTGGCAGTCACATCCTTTAAGGATAGTTTGAAGTGGTGTTGTGGCATGTTTATGAGTGAAAATTCTCTCTATCAGTTGACCACAGCCCGAGAAGCTTGTTGTGGGTAGGTCGCAGGCCTAATCATCCTAGAACAGGGATCCAAGTGGATAATAGGAAGGCCACAGGCCTGATTTCCTTGAGACAGAGTAGAGATGAGGCTTTATTGGGGCTAGAATTAGCCCAAAAAAACAAGGGAAGGTGGGCATATTTGTTTGAAGGTAGCCATAGCCTTGGAGAGGGTCTAGAGGTGAATAAAAGGAGTTGTATTAGCCTACCAACATCCCTAACCAGGCCACCAAATTTGCAGTAGTGACACCAGTCCTTAAAGATGCAAGGTACGTGATGTATTTGTGTTGAGATTAGATGCTAGTGGATGTTTTTGGTATTTGACATCTTGTGGTTGGTGGACGACAACAAGTAGGTGTCCAAAGTAGCCCTAGAGAAGTTGACACAAGTGACTTTGAACAACTGTCAGTTGGGTGAAGTGTTTCTAACCTAAGTAGCTCCTTGATCGGCTAAGGAGGCTACTAGAGGAGGCAAATTGGAGCTCAAGGTTTGGCCAGCCAGATTAGCAGATTGTTGAAGCCCGTGTTCATCATTGGAGAAGCAACATGTGATGGTGATAGGTGGCATCCCTCCTTCCCTATGTTAGTCTTCATTGGAGCAGCGCAGGAAGAATATAGTGGGAAGAAGACCCTGACTAGCTAAGGAGTAGCAACGGCCAATTGTGAGTTGTTCACAAAGGGAGTTGTGAACAACTCAACAAGAGTCTCAATGTGTTGATGTATTAATGAAAAACAATCAACGAGAGAGTAGATTAGATAGCCAAGATTCAGTGGTCAAATGGACTTGGAGCATTGATAGAGGCAGTGTTGCAGATTGGGAGCGAAGGACCCATAGGTGTACAAGATATGACAAAGAAGTTGTGATCGTCGACTACATCAGCTAGACCGTCAAATTATCTTGTATTTTGTATTCTTGTACTTGTGGATATTTGAGGGCCATTATCCCTGGTACGAGAGCCCTAGACTATTGTATTATTCAGTTGGATTAATATAATGAAGATTGGGTTATTGTAAAAAAATGTGTAAAAAGTTGTGTATATTTTGTGCACTAGTAGATTTACTATTGTATATTGTTTCATTGTGCAAATTGTTGGGCCACTAATTTATCATTATTATTATTACTTCTTACCATCCATTTCTATTGTTCTATTTATCATAATTCATCATATAATTTCATTTCCTAATTATTTATGCTCTTGTGGATAAGTAATGCTTGTTCTCCTTTATTTTTAATAAATTGATGATTATTATGCATGATTTTGCCAATGATGGTTTTGTTATAACACCATTCACCATTTTAGCCTTCAAGTTCTCTTTCAGATTGCAAATTTGATCGCAGCTCAAAATCAAATATTCCAACCCAAAAATTCGCTAGGATAAAAAGTGACAGTTTTGTGTTGGACGTTTTGGGCAACGAAGAATAATCTTGACAATCTGAGACACATGTTTTGTGCAAAACATACCAAATTAGTTTTCCAATGAGCAGTTTTCCAAAATTCAGTCTAGATTGAGAGAAAAGAAAGGTTCTTCGAAGGACATTTTCGTAGATTTTCTGTTGTGGTCGTTTTCCAAATTGCCCCAATTGCAATACTAGATTCGACTTGTTCTAGTTGAATCATGATGGAAAGATCTCTCAGATATCATCTTGCTTATTGATATTTTGTAATCAATCTAAATTGTAAGGAGAATCATTTTGTTGTAAATTTCCCTTTGTTGTTTGTGTATTTAAAAGACACAAATCAGAGAGAAAAGGGAGATAACACATATGGAGCAAATCAAATATTGAAGGATCTTCCTTTGGTGTGTAACAATAGAACTTCAGTTTGTAATTCCTTTTTATGAATTAATGAGAATATCAACATATTGTAATTCAGTGTAGTCTATAATTCTTAGCCACGGCCCTAATCGGAGAGTTGGGACCACTCTTTCGATCAAGTGTTGTTGGATATGGTTGATGTGGATAGATATTCTTTTTAATTATATCGTTACTGATTTATGATTGTTGTTCCTTTCTTTGCTGCTTTATTATCTTGTTGTTATTTGATATTGTTGTTACTTCAGATTGTTGTTACTTAGAGTTGGTGTTATTTAATTTGTTGTTACTCAATTTGTAGAACTCTTGGACCTTGTATTTCATAATTGCTCAATACTGGGTAGGGAACCTGTGGCCTGCATAGACCTTACACGATAACCTTGAAATAACCAGACAGACCCCGGATTGACAAATAAATGTAAGAGGGATTGAATCTATAAACCTGTATTAAGACCTCAACACAAAGTAGCTTCGTTGTGATCTTTGGTTTGGTAGCGTCATTGATATAAGATTCTATCCTAGATACTAGGATCGTGGAAAAACAACATGGTATCATAGCGTGTCTAAGCTACTTTGAGGGACAGTGAATCAGAGTGTGCACAACGAAGTACAACTTAAGAGGGAGTTGGTCACATTGTAGGTGAAGGGCTCACTACAATGTCAAAGTTGCAGGTTCGTCTCTGGTATGAGGACAACTTAGAAGGGTTGTCCAACTATAGTCAATGGAAGGAAAGGATCAAGTTGGTCTTGCAGGTGAACAGGATCTGGGAATTCGTTGAGCAAGCCTTCAAGAAGTCAACTGACCCTAAGGAGATGGAAGTGTACGAGGAATTGGATTGAGATCGATCATCCTAGATGGTGTGAAGGACTCCCTAATACCTCATTTTTCCAAGAAGAACTTTGCACATGAGATGTGGATGGCTCTTTAGAATTTGTTCCAAAATAAGAATGAGAATTGGGCATTGGTATTAGAGGATAAGTTGAAGTCCACAAAGATGATGCAAGGTGAAGGACTAACTTCGTATCTAACGAGGTTGTCTCAGGTCAAAGATGAGCTTGTTGTCGTCAGTGTGACTATTTTAGATTCTGATATGGTGAGGATTGCATTAAAAGGGTTCACCGAGGAATGGAAGCCCTTCATCAAGGGGATCGTTGCCATAGAAAAGTTTCCGGACTAGAATGGCTATGGGATGACTTCATTCAGAAGGAGTTGCGAGACGAGGATCATAATCTGGAGAAGAAGGCTTCAAATGATGATGTGGCACTTGCAGCACGAATGAAAGGAAAGCATAAGAAGGACTTGAGTAAGATGAATTGTTTCATCTACGGTGAGATGGATCATTTTTCAAAGAGATGTCTGAAGAAGAAGCAGGGAGATGAAAAGAAGAAGAAAGGGAAGCATGTCGTCGCTGTTGCCACTTCTTTCGAGATAGATAATCTCACCAGGAGTTTGGAGAAGGAGGACTTTGCCTTGATGTCTCATTTCTCGCAGGGTACCATCAACGAGGTTGCATGGTACATGGATAGTGGAGCATCAAATCATATGATA
This sequence comes from Pinus tabuliformis, assembly GCA_031772625.1. Taxonomy (NCBI): domain Eukaryota; kingdom Viridiplantae; phylum Streptophyta; class Pinopsida; order Pinales; family Pinaceae; genus Pinus; species Pinus tabuliformis. The sequence continues at coordinate 1,705,249,294 of CM062820.1, forward strand.
GTGTCACGGGAGGTATTTGAGACTCTAGATGAGTGCGACTTGAAGTTGCGCATGGTGTTGGGGGACAAGAGCTAGAAAGAGATCAGAGGATCGGGAGTTGTGCATTGAAGATGGAGTCAGGACATGTGATGCGAGTCCGGGATGTATTGTTTGTACCAGGACTCAAATATAGCATGATATATGTCTCGGAGATCAAGTAGAAGGGGTTTGAGGTCTTGTTCTAGGATGCGAAAGAAATACATAGGCCTAAAGGCTCTAGCTCTGTAGTTGTCGTGATTGGAGTTAGAAAGAATGGTATACACAGGTTGATGGGCAAGCCTATGGATCATGAGAACAAGGAGAAGAAGGAGGACAAAGCATAGGTTCCACAAAAGTAGGTGTAGGTGTAGGCTTCAGAGGAGCAGGTTTAGGCTTCAGAGGAGCAGGTGTAGGTTCAGAGAAGAAGGTCTGAGTTCTAGAGGCTTAGAGAGAGTCGAGTTCTAGAGGGAGTTTGTAGATTCAAAGGGAGACTTTGTAGCCCAAGAAGAATAAGTGGTCAGTGGGGAGCAAGGGTGATTCTATGGCTAGCAAGAAGGAATATGGGGAGAGCAGAAAATATTTCAAAAGAAGAAGAGGAAGTAGGAGGCTTCCAGTGACAGTGACACTTCCTATAGAGGTGTAGTCCATGCTAAAGGGATTGTTGCAGTTGTGGGCACCAGGAGTTAGGAAAGTGTTGCGAGCAGTTATGATGATGATGATGAGCTACTTCCCAATCTTAGAAGTACCTCCCTCACTAAAAGGGAGTGTTAATTTTTTGTAGCTTGGGAGGTACTCCAAGCCCTAGGGTTTGGAGTTTGGAGGTTGGAGCACTACAAAAGGGTTTTATGGGCTTTGCACCCAAGTTGGTTGGTGTGAATCCATGAGTTTTGATGATTTGACACATGGGAGAAAGGGGCAATGAAAATCATCGAAATTCGAGCCCTAGAAGTGCAGAAATAAATTTTTCTATGTGTCTGTAGGTTAATTTGGCATACAAGTTAGGTTGACTTGAGTATTAGGTATTCTAAATTAGAATGTGATGAAGCCACATGTGAAAGGTATAAAAAGGACAAAATGTGAGGCCATTTTCTCACATCCAAAGTGCATCCTTCTCATAAGAAAATACATCTGAGGCAACCGATTTAGGAGAGGAGCCAAGGAGTGAAGCTTGGGACTATTTTTCTTGGGTTTGTTTGTCTCTTGCAGGGTCGAGAAGCTATAGGTGGCAGCCACAACATATAAGGATAGTTTGAAGTGGTGTTGTGGCATGTTTATGGGTAAAACTTCTCTCTATCAGCGGGTCATATCCCTAGAAGCTTATTGTGGGTAGGTCACAGGATCATCCTAGAACAGGGGGGTGAGTGGCTATTAGGAAGGTTGCAAGCCTGATTTCCTTAAGACAGGGTGGACGTGAGGCTTGATTAGTGCTGGAATTAGCCTCGAAAAACAAGGGAAGGTGGGCAGATATGTTTGAAGGTAGGTCACTGCCTTAGAGAGGGTATAGCGGTGAATAAAAGGAGTTGTAACAGCCTGCCAAGAGCCCTAACAAGACCACCAAATTTGAAGCAGTGACACCAATCCTTAATGATGCAAGGTATGTGATGTATTTGTGTTAAGATTGGATGCTAGTGGATGTTTTTGGTATTGAACATCTTGTGGTTGGTGGAGGGCAACACATATGTGTCCAAAGTAGCCTTAGAGAAATTGATAATAATAACTTTCGGCAACTGTGAGATTGGTGAAGTGTTGGTAGCCTAAGTAGCTCCTTAATGGACTAAGGAGACTACTAGAGGAGGAAAATTGGAGCTCAAGGTTTGGCTAGCTAGAGGAGTAGATTGTTAGAGCATGTGTTCATCATTAGAGAAGTGATATTTGATGGTGATAGGTAGAAACCCTCCATCCCTATGTTAGTCTTCATTAGAGCAACACAGGAAGACTATAGTACGAAGAAGACCCTGAATAGTTGAGGAACAGCAATTGGTAGTTGTTAGTTGTTAAAAAACAAAGTTGTGAACAACTCAATAGGAGTCTTGATGTGTTGATGGACAAAAGATCAACAAGAGAGCAGATTGGATAACCAAGATTCAGTGGGCAGATGGACTTGGAGCATTGATAGAGGCAGTGCTACAGACTGGGAGCGAAGGACCTGCAGGTGTACAGGATATGAGAAATAAGTTGTGATCGTCAACTACATTAGTTAGACCATCAGATTATCTTGTATTTTGTGTTCTTCTACTTGTGGGTATTTGAGGGCCATTATCCCTGGTACAGGAGCCCTAGACTATTGTATTATTTAGTTGGATTAATATAACAAAGATTGGGTTATTGTACAAAATTGTGTAAAAAGTTGTGTATATTTTGTGCACTAGTAGATTTACTGTTGTATATTGTTTTGTTGTGTAAAGTAGATTTTTTGTGATACTTGCTTTGGTAGCATCATTGATTTAAGATTCTATCCTAGATACCAGGATCGTGGAAAAAAAACACTTGCAAGATCTTGATTTGGATGTATGGCTATTTTTGGAGAATGGATTAATAGATGATGAGTTTGATGAACAAGCCAAGGAGGAAATCTTGAGAGGGTTGTCCAAGTTAGATATTAAGAAAGTAATAAATTGTGATACTTCCAAGGAGATATGGGATAAATTGCAAATCATCTATGAGAAAGACACTTAGCTACTAATGATTTCAAGAGGCTTTCCTTGGAGGATGGAGCAGTTAAAGATTTGAAGAGTATCGAAGAACATGAATTAGAGGATGAATCACTTCGCCAGTGCACAGAGAATACCAAGGAGATGCAATCTACAAGTAAGTTGTTTTTTTGTTGTTATTGTAATACAATAGACCATTTATCTTCAAATTTCTCAGTTGAAAGCACTAGTGAAAGTGAAAGTTTCTCATCTAGTAGTAGGGAAGAAGAAACTACTTTTATAGCAATAGAAAATATAGAAATTGTTCAAGAAGTCTCAAGTAGATCAGTAGATAGAACATCTCATGTGTCAGCACAACAATCCCTGAAGTGAGAAAGGGAACAAAATCTTGAACAAGTTGTAAGTGAAATAGATACTAGCAATGAATCTTGTAGCTCCTCTATTGAGTTGGAAGATATTGAAGAAAAGATTTATTTAAAATGGCAGCTCATATTAGCCCTTGAGGAGATCAAGAATCTTGGAGCCATCAATCTGGGGCTGGAAGTAGAGAATAGAGCATTAAAATAGCAGTTGTTGAATCTTCAGAATCATGCAAATAATCTTGAATTTGTGGAATATATTCGAGCCAGCCAAAGTCCCCCTCATGTTGAGACAATATTGAAAGGTGGCAGTGACTCAATAGCAGCATTAAAGGGACCCATCAACCTTGTTAAAGAAACACCTGACAACACTGAAGTAGAAAAGAAGAGAACACAGACACAAATAGACGAACAGTCTTTTAGAAATGAAGGCAAAGATATGCATCCCCTCATATGTTTTTATCTTAGTAACGCATGGCACTTTTCCTCTAAGTTTTTAGATAGGAAAAAGAAGTTGCAGCAGTAGAAGGGAAACGCTCTATTTCAGCAACAACCACGAGTTTCTCAAAGCAATTCTAACAGTCATGCATAGGGATCCTTTTCCCCTGAAAGACAAAATTATCAGAGGCCCAATAGTACTAGGAGAGTGAGTATCAATCCAATAAATTGGATGAACATAAGCTATAGTAAGAATAATTTGTTTTCCCCCCTTATGCTATAGGTGTACTAATTATGGGCACAAAGCAATTGCATGCTAACTTGGAAAGAATTCACCTCTTTTCAAAAACATTGCAAACAAAGGCATGGATCATGTTGGGAGCCAGCAAGGACAACTGCGCAGGAGTTATGACAACGATCATAAGAGAGGTAGGTTGAATGGTGCATGGACACAACAAAGACCAATGTTTTGGCTTTGAAGATTATTAGCATAAGATTAGCATATCAGACCCTAAAATCCCTGTGGTTGATCTTTCTTATATAATCTGCAACAGGCAAAGACTTCAATCAAATAAAGGAAGAAGTAGTAGCCTAGACAATTCTACTAAGTAGTACAGGCAAAAATCAGGCACAAACAGTGAGAAAGAAAAGCAACAGTTGCTTTTATGCTCAACCGATGGCAGGAAGTCACCCAGTGAGGAAAAAATACCATATTAGCGCAATAAATCAGATCATGGTGTTGACCAAGTAAAAGCTCAGCATATCCAGGTGCAGAAGAAAAAGAGAGATAATCTACTCAGTGGGAGTAGATCTCTTGTTCCTCTTCATTGAAAAGAAGAGGTTATCTTCAAGAGAATCCAGAAAGTTCAAACGTAAGGAGCAGAAAGGAACATGCCAAGTAATGCATTTGAAGTATAAGGGAAGTATGCCACTTATTGTTTTTCCTTAAATCATGAAAATGTTGAAGTAGACTAGTGTTGTTAAGAATTGTGGTTGATTGTAAAGGACTTAAGGAGTATGACTTTTTGGTTGATTAATGGATGTTTTCAAATCAAATTGTTAGTCTGAGTAAATATGGTGATGATATGTTTATTGTTGAAGTTTCTTTGTCTTGTGCAAGTATGTTACAGATTCCTAGTGCCAAAGAGGGAGCGTAACCATAAGGGGAGTATACTCAAGCTAACATTTGGGTATTAGATTATTACATTAACAATTAGTATCAGTTATTTTTTGCTTAAGGACAAGCATTGAAGACAAAGGTTAATGATGTTTGTTTCATGGTAATGGTGGGATCATTGTGATGCCTTCAGACTGTTCCAATTAGTAATTGCAACGAATATTGGTGAAAGAAGCATGAACACAAGGGGAGATCACTCAATTATCAAGTACTCAACAACCGGTAACAATGGTATCAATTAAGAAATTGGTATCATTGGTCTCAAAGGTATTAACACTTGGTATCAAAGGTATTATCAATTGGTATTAATTGACATTAGATTTTTGTCAGAGTGTGGTATTCATATTGTTAGTAAGGAGATTGTCAGTCCAAGTGTTGGTGAAAGAATCCTTATTTGAATGTTGTTAATGTTCATGTTAAATTAAAATTATATGGTGAGTTTGTTTCCATTTGAAGTTTATCAAATTAAGTATATATTTATTTGTTGGTCTAAACATGCATTGGTAAGATTCCCTCTATGTTTGTCAAATAAGCACTTCTAAGAGTTGTATTTTTTTGTTTATCAATTGATAAATTGATGGTGTCAGTCATGTATATGATAGATTGTTGTTGTTGCTAAAGATCAAGTGTATGTGTCTAGAAAGAGACACTATTATGAATGTAAGCCTAGCTGAGACTTAGACCAGCCAGCATTATTTTTCCTATGGCTCAGTTATACAAGTATGTGATGTTTTAGCAAGAGATACCTCTTGACTACTTGAGACAGAGATTAGGAGTAATTAATCCACTCCTTTCAACTCAATCTCCACAGGCTGGAAGGAAGTCGCTTGGATCAAATTAGAGATACCTCATGTTTACATCATATGAAGAAGCAGTTAACAGGTCCATAGGATTAGCAAGACAGGGGGAGATTGTTGACAGGGGGAGCATGTCAAGTTTCTTTGCAATTGATGTCAAAGGGAAAGAGGTATATCAAACATAAACAAAAACAAAAGAGGGAGAAGTAATGTTGCAATCAAAGGAGAAGTACACCAAAGCAACAACACACAAAGTCGGCACACATCATAGGGGAGCTACATCCAAAGAAGGAGAAGAAAAACAAGAGAAGTACACTCATATTTTGTTATTTCTTTATGATGTTTTTTTTGTTTGTTCATGGTGTTGCCATCAATGCCAAAGGGGGAGAATGTTAGGAATGCGTTGTAATTGATGGAAAAGGTGATGAGGATGAAGGAAAGGGAAAAGAAGACAATGGGAGATTGTGAGAATATGTTGGCACAAGGAGGATATTGGGTAAGTATTTTAAATGGTGGTGTATTTTTATCAAAGGTAATGAAATAGAAAAATAGAAGACTATAAGAAGGAAGATAAGAAAATGTATGACAAAGGCAAAGCTCACATGTTTCTAAGCAGATTGGTGAACAATAGTGATGGGGCTAATTTGTTGAGGTGCAGAGACTTTGGATCCATTTTATGAATAACAAATCACGTCAAATGCAATTGGAACCCACCTATATGGAGAGAGCTCTAATAGAGATTTCCAGTGGTATATGGAAGTTCGAAAATGGCCTTCTGGATCATAGGTTATTACCAGTCAAAGGAGATAATCTCCAAAGTCAATTTGGATAGTTAATGTTAGTGAAGGACACTTTGGAGTAGGATGTGAAATTTCCTTGAATTACAATAACTAAAATTTACACTTCTAACTAGTTAGCAGTTTATTGTTTTTATTAATATCAAATAAATCACATTGTAATTCTTCACAAATATATTTTGTGGAAGCTAAATAAAATGTTGGAATTGAGAAAATAGATGCACACACAATAGAATAGATACCAATATTTTTGGAATAATAGTCCCTGGAAAAACCCTGAAGGGAAAACTAGTGTAGTAGATGAGGCTTTATTTTATTATGATGTAGCAGTAAAATCTGAGTACAATAATTTGGATGTCAAACTGGCAATCCTTCGGAGATAATCTAGCCAAAATATTTTCGAGACAAATTGTCTCACTCCACAAATGATCTGACTCTACAAAATGGCTCAGTCTAGGCTACATGAAATTCCCTTGCATAGCCTCTGTGCAATGCCTGTGCAATCCATCTTCGCAGTGCCTTTGAAACTGCCTGGAATTTGTCCCTCTACCTGACTCTACCTCTAGAAATGACTCGCTTGGCCTTCTGATGAAAATATCAGCCACCAACAACTGAATCGATCTCCTCTCTAGTTGAATCGAACTGGCCCTCTAAAGCTTCTACATAGCCCCTATGCAGCCTCACTGAGGAATAATGCAGCCTCCATTTCTTGTACTGGAAACTGGTAGGAAATGCTTCAAAATCCTCATGTTTCTCCCTCAATCACCATTGGTTTGGCTCAAGCTCACTTCCTTGTTGAATCACTGCAATGGATAGCTCGATCTGCCAAGGATACTCGCTCTCCTTCTTTCTCGATGTGCCTTTCTCCATCGCATTGATTTGCTCTTATAATCTCTCGCTAGAGCTTCAAAGGCCATGATTAAATCCTCATTAATGGCTAAGATCATCTCATACTTGATCCATGTGATTTTCTGGAAGTCTCTAAATCATAATTCGATCTCCTCAATTAATTGTTGTTAATTAATCAATTTTCTTGAGTTAGACTTGGGCATCTTTTAATTATTGATAAATTAACTTAATTGAGTAGTCTATAGGTGTTTTCTCTCAAAACGTTTTCTAGGTTTTGGAGATCTTGTGCTCCTTAGCCTCTTAGACACAAATCAAGACTAGAACACATGTATGATGCTACCAAAACAACAAAAACTATCACTCCCTCTTAGCAAGGAAGGTGTTCCCTCTCTACTCCAGCATCTCTCTCCTTTGTAGTAGGACCACGTTGCTGGTGTCTGACATCTGCAACATACTTTCACTAGCCACCAAGCTACTACACATTATCTGATCCACCTGCTAACCCTGTAGTTGAACCACTCTACATCTGCGTTGTTTTTGACACTGCATTGTACCTCCCTGCATTGTTACCAACATTGCCTGTGTCGCATCTGATCTCATGTTTTTGTTGTTGTTGCATCTAATGAAATTGGTAATCTATTGTCCTTGCAACTAGAAAGGGTTCTCCATTATACACATTTTTTCTCTGAAATATACGAACTTAGCTCTCGCTAGAGCTTTCATAAGAATACCTGCAACCTGTTGTTTTGTGGGAACATGTAGTAGTTGGACTACTCCACACTGCACACAATCTCTGATGAATTGGTACCATATGTCTATATATTTCGACCTATCATGAAACACTATATTTTTAGAGAGCTTCATGCAACTTTGATTATCACAATAGATATTGGTCACCTCCATCTTCTAACTGAACAAGCTCACTAGTAGCTTTCAAAGCCAAATAGCCTCACATGTGGCCATGCTAGCTTCCATATACTATACTTCTGCAGATCTTAGTGCCACAAACTTTTGTTTCTTGTTGCACCAAGATCCAACCCCTGATCTGATGTTAAAGCAACACCATGATGTGCTTTTCTAATCCACTAAACTGCCTCCCTAATCTGCATCTTTGAAACCACATAACTTGATATCATCACCTCGAGTATACCTCAATTGATACTCGATGATGCCACACAAATACCTCAGAATGTGCCTCGTTGTTTTCCAATGTACTCTCTTCGGTCCCACCATGAACTGATTGAGAGTATTGACCGCAAAGCAAATGTCTGGCCTAGTGTTGACTAGATACATGAGCGAACCAATGAGTTGTCTAAGCAAGGTTGGGTCCACGTCCTCATCGTTTGATGCATCTATATTCCTCCATTTGGTAATCATGGGATTCGACATAGGCCTATAGTCCTGCATCTTAAACCTCCTCAGAATCTTTATCGTATATCTCCCTTGGCTAAGGAAGATCTCCCCATCCTTCTACCACACCTCCAGGTCTAGGAAGTAACGCATCAGTCCCAAATCCTTCATGTCAAAATCTGATGCTAGGTTCCTATAACAGTCTTTTATGAGCCCTGATGATCCTGTCAAAAATAGGTCATCCATCCACATACAACACTAAGAAGAGTGGCTCACCCTCTACCATCAGATAGTAAAGGTTGGGATCTACATCACTCTTGAGGAATCCCATCTTCTGCCAGTAGTTATCAATCTGACCATACCATGCCCTGGGAGCCTATTTGAGCATGTATAGTGCTTTCATCAATTTGCACACGAGTGCCCCTTTGATGTGTCTTGAAGCCCTTAAGTTGTTTAATGTATACCTCCTCCTCTATCACACCATTCAAGAATGTTGTCTTAACATCCATCTGGTGAATCTACCATCCCATCTATGCTGCTAGAGATATCATTGACAGGATGGAAGTATATCTGGAAACTAGGATGAAGGTCTCCTCATAGTTTATGCCTTCCTTCTATGTATACCCCTTTGCCATGAACCTAGCCTTGTACTTCTCCATGCTGCCATCTGCAGCGTACTTGATCTTATATATCCATTGAGAGCCCACAACTAACTTATCCACAAGTCTCGACACTACCTCCCAAACATCATTTGTCATGATGGAGCTATACTCTTCCACCATGGCATCTACCCACACCTAATGTTGTGCGACCTCCTAATAGTTGGAAGGTTCTACAACCTGTGCCACTAATGCTTGGTATCTGTCTAGTTGTCTGTGTTCTCTCTTGTTTGTCCTAGGAGCTCGTATGAACTCCTTTGCGTCCCTCAACATTTGATGAACTTCTTTGTTGGTATGTCCATTAGTGGTGGGAGGATCGACCAACTCCTCACCCTACCTCTATTGCTCCGTATGTGATGGACTCATAGGATCTCCTACACCTGAGGTTGTGTTGGTACTAGTGATTGTACTAAATCCATGTGATTGTTCGTGCAGCTGCCCCTGTTGTTGGACCAATGGAGATTCTGCTAGTTCGTTCTGATCATCCACTGGGAACTCACGAGATCCCTTGAAGGCTTTGTCCTCCATGAACTTCACATCTCGTCTCACAATAATCTTACTGCTATTAGGAATGTAGATCATGTATGCCTTCAATGTTTTGTTGTACCCAATCAAGAACCCCTTCTTCGTAGTTCGATCCAACTTAGTGTGTTTATCATCTGGGACATGGCAGTAAGTTACGCTGCTGACGATTCTGAAGTGACTTACTTATGGCTTCTATCCTAAGAAGACTTCTTCTAGTGTTATCTTTCCCAATGCCCTGTGAGGAACTTTGCTTTGTATATACACAGTGGTGTTACATGCCTCTGCCAATAGAAACTTAGGCAAGTCCTGGTCATATAACATAGCCTTTGCAGCCCCAACTATAGACCTGTTCTTCCACTCTACTACCCCATTACATTTTAGATTGTATGGAGTTTTCCACTCTCTCCTAATTCCCTCCTTCGCACAAAATTTTGTGAAGTCACTATCAATGTGCTCTCCTTATTTATCTGAGTGAAGCACCTTGATCTTTTTTACTGTCGCAATCTCTACTAGATCTTTAAATTCCCTGAGCGACTCAAGACTTCATCTTTGGCCCTCAAGAAATAGATCCAAGTTTTCCTAGAATGGTCATCAATGAAAGTAATGAAATGCTCATACCCTCTGAGATATCTAGTGTACATATGGCCACAAATATCTAAGTGTATAAGTTGTAACACACCATCTGGTCTATTGTCACTTCTTGGGACTATTGCCTTAGCATACTTCCCAAGTATGCACCCTCTCCACACATCATCATAATCTGTGCTTGATTCTGGAAATTGTATCATTGTCTCCCTGACCATGAGAAGTGCTCCATGGTGTAAATGCCCCATCCTCTTGTGCCATAGCTCATTCATGTCTCTCCCACTGCTACTGTTATTACTGTTGTTGTTGCTAACTAGTGCCTTTGGAGAATCGAGCTGCAACTTGTACAATTTGTTGCTACAAACTCCAATCTGCTTCACCTTCTTCCAGTTTCAGTGTTTAATGAACACCTTCTTCCCTACAAAGTGGACATCATATCCCTTATCCTGTAGCTGGGATACTGAAATAAGGTTCATACCCAAGTCGGGCACATGCAGCACATTTGTAACACTGGTGCTTGCTCCTGACTCCCTTTGAATTTCGATGGTACCTACTCCAACTGGAGTACATTTACTTTTGTTTCCCATCTAAATCTGGAAGTCCATTTGCTCCTCCTTATAGCTGGAGAAGTATTCTCTAACCCTTGTCATATGAGCTGACACTCCACTGTCTATATATCAAATGCCGCCCTATGGAGTTAAGCTAGAGGGGAAAGCTAACTAAGCGAATTCATCCTCCAATCTGGAAAATAAATTTGTAGCCTCCTGAATGTTGAATTTCTCTGCGACCATACTAGAGAAATATGAGAAATCTACTAAAGACATCTTGGGTATAATTTTTGTGTGCTTTTCTCTTCCTATCTTTGCGTAGATCTGCAACTAAAACCCGTGCTGCAAAATTATTGTGCCCTGATATGCTCAATGAACTGATTGACCTTCTCATTGAAACCCACTATCTGGCACATCCACTACCTGCAAATTCTGCTTCAGAGACTGATCGAATTTCCCTCCAACCCAGATCTAGAAATCAAGCCCTCTACCTCTGCAATTCGCACTTCCTAGTGGCCTGCGCAGATATAAGAAATTTGTGCTTAGAACTCCCTCTGACCCTGCACAATTTCTCCTTATCATTAATGAGCCTATGATTTGATCAAAATTGGTCTGATAGCATGTGAAAATTCCTTAAATTACAGTATTTGGAATTTACTCTTTTAACCAGTTAGCAGTTTATTAATTTTCTGATTAATATCGAATAAATCACACTGCAATTCTTCACAAATAAATTCTGTGGAAGCTAAATAAAATGTTGGAACTGATAAAATAGATGCACACACAATAAAATAGACACCAATATTTTTAGACTAATAATCCCCGGAAAAACCCTGAAGGGAAAATCGGTGCAGCAAATGAGGGTTTATTTTATTATTATGCAACAGAAAATCTAAGTACAATAATCTGGATGCCAAACTGACAATCCTCTGGAGATAATCTAGCCAAAATATTTGTGAGACAAATTGTCTCACTCCACAACTGATCTAACTCCATAAACTCGCTCAGTTTTGGCTACAAAATATGCCCTTGCGTAGCTTTTGCCCAAACAGGCCCTCTTCGCAATGCCTTTGAAACTACCTGGAATTTGTCTCTCTGCCTGACTTTGCTTATGGAAATGACTTGCTTGGCTTTCTAAGGAAAATTTTGGCCACCAACAACTAAATCGATCTCCTCTCTAGTTGAATTGAACTGGCCCTCTGAAGCTTCTGCGCAACCCCTTCGCAGTGTCACTGAGGAATAATGTGGCATCCCTTTCATGTACTAGAAACTCATTGAAAATGCTATGGCATCCTCCTGTTGCTTCCTCAATAATTGTTACTCTAGCTCAAGCTCACTTCCTTGCTGAATCATTTCACTGGATAGCCCGACCTGCCAAGGATACTCACTCTCCCTCTTTCTCGATGTATCTTTCTCCATCCCATCAATTCTCTTATAATCTCTCATTGGATCTTCAATGACCATGATTAAATCCTCATCAACGGTTAAGATCATCTCAGACTTAATCTGTGTGATTTTTTGGAAGTCTCTAGAGCACAACTCGATCTCCTCAATTAATTGTTGTTAATTAATCAATTTTTCTATGTTCTACTTAGGCATTTTTTAATTATTAATCAATTAACTTAATTGAGTGGTCTCTTGGTGTTTTCTCCCTAAACCTTTTTGGGTTTTGGAGATCTCGTGTTCCTTAGGCTCTTAGACACAAGTCAAGGCTAGAACACATGTCTAGCGCTACCAAAACAACAAAAACTAACACAGCATAGTTTGGAGGCATTACCAAATGTAGCAGAGCGGTTATCCAAATGACCGGGAAATTGTTACAAACAACAAAGCAAAGGGAATCATTTTTATTGTCCCAATGGCGGGCATGCTATACAACTCATCCCAATAGGATTCTTCCCTGGACGGTCCAAAGCAGAGAACTAAGGGGAGTGCCTAGGATGACGCAAGCCTGAGATGACGTAAGCCCTGGCGACAGAGGCAACAACATGTAATTGGTGGATTTTTAAAGGGATGGGCCATCTGTGACAGCTAAGCTCGGAAGGCTTCCCCAAAAGAGAGGTGCACAGGCCATGGTGTCTAGGTAGACTAAGTGTCGGGCTAGCATGGCAGAGTGGAGTAGCAGTGGAGAACCAATTAACAGGGAGCTAGGTAGTTGTGGCTATCGCAGTAGTGTAAAAGCTTGAATATGGTGGTTTTTATTAAAAACTTTAACGAATAAATTCAACGAAAAACACAAAGGGTCGAGGCCCATTCTCTTTCCTCTCTGGGGGACATGTGGCAACATTTTATAGGCCTAATATGACGTTAGCATGATGTTAGTACAGGGGACATGTGGCAGGAAGATTCAATGTTTTCAAGTGGTCAAAGGGGTTAAATCTGAGTGACATGTGTCACCACTCGTATGGAACCACGTGGCGTTGATGATGCCAGCTTGATGAAATCCTGAAATATTTGAAAGTTAGCACAATGAGCTGCTTTAGGCTTACTAGGCATCGAGCAAACACGCCAAGTTATAATGGAAAACTCACCTTAGCAGGTATGCAATTGGTCCATGAGCACAAACGGTGGTTCTCACAGGACACATCAGCCACGTCCCTTAAACCCCAAATCTTTTTCAAAGGCACACTGGAGGAATAAGCACCTTGGGCCTGAGAGTGCCAAGACACGATCTTATGCAGAGATTGAAACCAAGAACGCGGAAGTGTTTGCAATGCAAAGTAAATCCCTCGGGGCTTAAGGTGAAAGGGGACCAGCAAAGTCTTATATGTGGTTATATGCAAAGTGCTTGGACCAAGACTTTTACATGGAAATGGAGTATTAAAAAGATCCTTGTGGCAATGGTACAAAGGAGCCCAAGAGGAAGTGTTGAGTGAAATTTTTTATATGAAGCGCTTAGGTTTGAAGCAGATCTCTAGTCTTGACTAAAGCACTTTGGGCCATGAATTAAGGCCTTCGGTCTTATCGATGAGTTGATAGCTTTGAAGGTTTTTGGAATTATAGAAAAGGCATAGAGCCCAAAGCATGAACGGGTCGATAACATGAATTTTGGCATTATATGCCATATTTGGATGAATGAGTTGGAAACTTTAAAATTAGCTTTTATGCCAAATACACTAGTAGCACTAAAATTGCAAAAAGGAAGGCATGAACGAGCTGGAAGAAAATATAACAACATGGAAAAAATAACAGGAAAATATGGCAATTTGGCTAATTTGGAGAAGCGCCAAAATTAGAAAAAGTCCTGCTAAATCCTGTAACTCACCAAATTTAAGGAAAAGATTAGTTTAACTCATTTTTTCGTAGACAAACAGTAAAGTAGTGATTGATGACTTGACCAGCACATTTAGACGACTCAATTGAGGCAAGACAAAGGAAAAAATAAATATTTATGCAAGATAAATTATCAATCCAAATTTCTTTACAAGCAAAACTCAAGCAACCAAGGTGAGTGTGTGAAAAGTTGATGGTGCAATGAGATGCATAGTGTTGTTATGAATCAGAGGTGAATCAGAGACCAATTGTGGTGTTTGAAAGGTGCTAAGAAGATAGATAATGAATTGGTGTTTTGGTGTGTTCAACAAAGGTGATTTTATTGTAATTGCTAAGGATTGATGTTGCTAGTGTGTATGGAAGTTTTGATCAATAATCAATGGTTGCTAGTATGTTTGGTGTTTGTTCAGTAATTAGAGATTATTGAAGGTTTTTATGGTGAGTATTTGAGGTGAGCAATTTATTTGTTTATGAAAAAAAGTGGCCTATTGATTTGAGGTTGAAAATGGATGAAAGGTGGATCAACAAGGCTAGCAAGTGCTATCTTTCATTTTAGGGGTAAGAATCCCTTTGAGCAACGGTTGATAAACAATTAGGAGAAAGAGTCACTTTTAGTAATGGTTGATAAACAAGAAGGGGAAAGAGTCCCTTTTAACGAAAGATGATAAACAAGCAGGGGCAAGAGTCCCTTTCACAAGTGGTTGATAAACGAGTAGGGGCAAGAGCCCCTTTTAGCGAACGTTGATAAATGAGCATTGGCAAGAGTCCCTTTCAATGAAAACTGATAAACGAGCATGGATAGAAGTTCCTTTCAATAACAGTTGATAAACCTACAAGTAGAAGCTTGTGGGGCAGTGATGTAATAGCAAGTTGAATCTTGTATTTGCCAAAGAAATAAAAGGAAGATTGATGTCTCATATATATGTTACATATGTGTATGACAACGGTTGTAATATTATGTTTTACATGATTGAGATTTTTTGTTGATTCATGAGTGATTGAAAGTGTGATTTGTCAAGAGTTGTATAATTTTGTCACTATTGATTCACCCCCTCCTAGTAGTGTCATGGTTTCCATTATTTGTAACAAATGTAACAACTAATTTGTCTATGTTGATATAACTAACAGTTGGGTGTGTGTGACAGGACATAAGAAGACTCAATTGTAGCATAAAATAAAATCATGTACAGTGGTATGATACAACATAACATGGACCAAGTCTATCATGAACAAGAAATGGGAAGTCCCCTTCCCCTTTATGCAACTCGCGTGTGTATGTGACATTAGTGAAATGAAACCATGTATATTCAGTTTACTTAATTTGTCATAACTTCTATTAGTGAGTTAACTTAGCCATTGCATTGTTAATTCATTAACCAACCAATATTCAGTAAAGAATAGATAAATCACATCGCATAAGAAACACACATAGAACACCAATATTTTAGATGGAAACCCAATGTGGGAAAAAACCACTATTGTCGTCGTCTTTGTCTCTTTCTTATTATATAAATAAAATCTTCATTACATCTTGTACTGGTGCAGACTCTTACTAGCACGTAGGAACCCACCTGCAAGAGGCTACAACCACCACTCGTTCTCTAGCATCCACTGGAAGGTAGCTACAACCACCTAATATCATTTACCAGCACCTACTGGAAGGGGGCTTCTACCCCCTCACTAAAGGCTACAACCTTCAGCACCTTGAAGACCACATTTCATAATGTTTCACACTAGATCCACCTGTCTCAAACAAACACCAAAACTTGTAGGCCATCTTTAATCAAATTTTCACACTAGACCCACACCAACAATAAGCCCAAACAAACATGCCAAACAAAAATAATAAATCTCAAAATCTGAATCATTAAAGCACTGTAAACCAACTGAATCACTGAAACATCAAACCATTGAATACTAAAGCAATCCAATCACTGAACTGAATCTCAACCAATGCAATAAATCAAATCAATGCAATACCCAATAATATTGTCACACCTCAACCATTTAACGATTCACTAATCAATGACATTATTGGATAATAGACAGACACCATAGAAATAGTGTGCAGTCACTACAAATCCTTATCAATATTAACTTCAGAATACATACGTGATTGTTCTTAAGTATACCCGCGTATATATGCACTTACTGTGCATAACGCCTATGTACAAATCTCAATTCACTAAATTTTGAAATAGAATCATTGCATCACCCACTGAGTTACTGACATACTGAGTCACAGTAGCAACTAATCACATATCAACACTTTGTAGCATCATCGCTAACTAATATTCCAATCCACAACTAAATCAACCCAGTCAACATTGTCGGACAAAGATTATCATGATCAAGACATTAGCAAATAGAACAGATATCATCAACTGTCATCATCAAGCATCAATTGTAAACCCTAGTACATATACGCGGCTTCTGTAAAAGAGATTTGTGTTTATATGCCACTACCATGCATAACATGTGTATATATTTCAACATACTAGATAAATTATCACATAATTTATACATGACATTACTAAAAAAGATTTGCATATGCACACGGCCTTACTGAAGAAAAAGCGCATACAAATCTTAAATCACAAAATCAAATCTTCGCTACAAACACCACATATTCCACATACCTTACTGTCAAATCACAAATTACTTCAAGCGCATTCAAACAGATCTTGCATCATTAGATATTCAAATCAGTCAAGTATAATTGTTAGTACTCAATGCACTTTCAGATCTCTCAGATTTGAGCCTTCTCCTTGCTCCCTGGTGCACACTTGTTTCAGATCAGATCACATATAAAATAACCCATTACATTGCACACTTAGCTCCTTGATCTCCTTCTC
The DNA here is from genome assembly GCA_031772625.1 of Pinus tabuliformis. Classification (NCBI taxonomy): domain Eukaryota; kingdom Viridiplantae; phylum Streptophyta; class Pinopsida; order Pinales; family Pinaceae; genus Pinus; species Pinus tabuliformis. The sequence continues at coordinate 1,705,266,175 of CM062820.1, forward strand.
CTTATATAGGTTTTTCCTTTTCCAATACCTTAGGTAAATCCTTTGGTAATGTTGTTAGTATTCGTTGACAGGATCAAATAGATGTTGTTGACACAATACTATGGACAATTACCATGGTAATGACCCTTGGTATCCAATTTTCCATGTTCGGATTATATACGCGACTTTTGTTCACAGAACCTGTGTATGTACGCGACTCTTGTTCATAGAGGCTATGTATACTTTTCAAACTTCACATTTGCCATCCATCTGTAACTAAACTACCATTTATTTTCCATATATTCTGTAATGTTTGTACCATAATACTTGTTATTTGCATTAGTTCCACAATTATCATATCATAACCAAGTTGACATCAAGTACATCTTTGTCAAATAGTTAGCAATTAATGAAAAGGTATGTCCCTAAAGGACATAACTATTCGTGAAAGGGTACTTACCTAGCTATATATAAAAGACCCTCATTCTCATTTGAAATCATCCTATATCAATTCTTTATACAATATACAATTTACAATTACTATCCTATGATGAATGTCTTTGTTTACGAAGTATTTTAAAAATTTCCACTACGTATACGACTTTTGGTCGTTACATTGGTATAAGAGTTGTTCAATCCTCTAGACGCGCAACCACTGAAGAGAACTAGAATTTGGCCATTAATCCTTCGTCAACCTTGTTGTCGTCACAATTGAAGTGTTTCACTACACAAAGTTGGAGTTTCTTTGTTTCGTTAGTTTCGTCATTCAGGGCTTTGGCCAAGATAGTCAAAGAAAAAGAAAAAACAAAAAGACAATAAAAGAAGTACATATAAAGATATATACATACACACACACACATATATATATATATATATATATATAGATATATATATATATATATACACACACATATATATATATAGTCCGATGTAAATTTTGAAGGAGAACATTCATATATATAAAAAGGTTCTACATTATTGATAAAAAGTGCATGATAAAGTTAAGAGGGAATCTTTCCATATATCTTTAAAACTATACGTAAATGAAAGAAAAGTAGATAATATTATCTTGATTCTTCATTGTAGTTGAAGATGCAAGTTTATCAATCAATCAAGAGAATGCAAAGGGACATCAATTTGTGACCGCAGTTCAAGGCCTGATAACATTGGAGACTCCTCATCCCTAAGTCATTTGGAGGTGGATAGAAGATCATTCTCGAGAAGACACATAGCAAGAAGCAGCAAGAATGACTTGACATTTCCATGTCATCATGCAATCCACATCATTAGTGTCATGTCATTTCATGTCACGAGTGATCATATGCCACATCATTTTGTAGATTATGTAAATTTTTATTCGAAAAATGTATTCTAAAGTGTAAGTCAAAAGGACATGTAAAGAATATGAAGAGTCATGTAAAAGTCAAAAAGTCATAGGGAAGTCAAAAAGTCATGAGGGTTGTAAAGGAGTCACAAGGGAGGTGAAGGATCACCCCGTTGGTTATATATACACCCTCATTATACAAACAAAGGACTTTTCACCTTGGATCCTCCTGCAAGGCATCAGAAAGACAAGCTAGTTATTTTGAGGAGCAAGTAGTGGCTCCAACGCTCCACTATTGGAGCTAGTGGTGTTCGTTGTATACATGTGTCTTGGGAGTTTTACTTAATATATGAAGTCTGATGGCCAACACGTTCTTCATACATGGAATATGAATTTGTAAGACTGTTCTGTGAATGTTCATAATTCATTCTTGTTTTCACTTGTACTAAAGTAATTGAATTATTTTGGTTATTTTAGTGCTTATCATATTGAGAATGTGTTGTAATGGTTGCAATGATCGTGGCATCTTTGTGGACTACTTTGTTGGATGTCAGACGGATCTCTCATTTTTATGTGTGTCTCCACTAGAGTGGTACTTCTACCTCTCTCATAGAGGCTCACTTTATTTTCCTTCGTAGTAGCGACATACCTATACCCAAACACTCACCAGGCACAATCACTTGCTTTCTGAAGGCACATATGCATTCCTCTCTCTTGCCGTAAAATGGTGTGAGATATAATTGGGACCACATATCGGGGAGACCCCTTTGAATGTTGGCAGGTCCAACACTGCCAACACTGTCTTATGACGCATCATTGTTTCATTGTTAAATAATTCATAGACACTTCCATGCTAGGTTACTATCACTATGAAATCAAGGTTACCATAATGTTACTGTCATTACCCTTCTTTATTAAGATTGTGATAGTGTCCATTGTCTCTACTTATTAGTTAACTTTCATATCATATATATCATTGTTAGATATACCTCAATGTTTACTATTATATATATGTAGCGATGACATACCTTATTGTATAATGCCATATTTATATGCAATAAGATGTAATTGCATATATGAGAAATGCCACTGTGAATACATATTATATCCCTGCAAACCTTTGTGAACATATACATTACCTATGTGAACCTCAGTGAATACAAGTGAAGCTTATGTTTTGATATGTGATGCCAGAGTAGAATTACAATACCTTTGTTATATAATGCCATGTTGTGTATAGAAGTGATGCTCAAACAATATAAAAAAGTGATGTCCATGTGATGTGATGCCCATGTTGATGCCCATACAACAAAGTGCACATGTTGATTCCCATACAACAAAGTGATGCCCATGCGATGTGCTGCCCATCTCAAATTTTTCATTGTATTCGAGCCACGGTTCCACAAAATTGACAAATATGAGTCACCGTACATAGATAATGAGCCATGATAAATAAAGAAAATGATGCCTCTACTATTGTGGAGCAGGTAAATTCTCAGTGTGGACACAAACAATTCCTCTAGCCTGAGAGAGCGGGTCTAGCCACAAACAAACAATCTATTTAAGCTAGAATCAATTAAGAGGGCCTACCTCTTAGAACGTTATTCCGCTTGGTGATGGTCCTGCTTCCTCACTCCATCTATCTTCTGTTTCCTTCCTTCGAATACCTGAAACAAGCAAACAACAACAAAAACAAACGTGACAGCATGCAATATTGTATTTAGCCTATTTAATAGGTCAAGGAACATTAATCTATAAAGATGTAAAATGACACTTCATGTAAGAAATCAATCGATAGCTACATTAATATAAATCAGAAAGACATTACAATCGGTGCCTTGACGTTGTTGGTCTCCTCCGACGGATCCGGGTTCCCACACTTCTACCAGCTATAAGCTATAAATGACTTGTTGGTTATTCACACTTGCTCTAAAAACTCCAACTAGCTTTTGCTTGGGAAAAAGAGAGGCTTACATAGCTTGGATGGATGGGAGATGGTTCATTTCATCATGGGAGAAGGTCTTATCTCTTGAGGTTGTTCCATCCTAATAGGGGAAAGAATCCCAAACTGATTTCCTCAGCTTTATATGTCCCATCCATCTACCAGACTTTCGTTACGAAGCTTCTAGACATGGAAGCTTTGGCTCCTTATTTAAAAAACCTTCCAAAAGAGGATTGGCGTGACTGGAAAAGGGCTCAGTCGATCCGATCGGCGCGAGGGTTAGTTTTAACCTCTGTAAATCAGTGTGAGGAGAAAACTGGTCAGTAGCGTCGATCTTGTAAACTGGGATAGAAGGAAGATTCTTGGGAAATGATGCAAAGGGGAATTATTCTGCTCATGAAGAGGGACATACTGGGAGTTTCTTCATGATGGGAAAGCATGTCGGGTACACTGTAGAGGTCCTCCAGGATTGTAGACGGGGAGTACAGGGACAGTGACAAAATGTTGTGTAACAGATGCCCCCTAAAGTGTGAAGGCCAAACTAGAGTGAGGGGTGAAATTCTGTATAAGTGGAAGCAATGAACCGGAGTCTGTCATCGGAAAACCTGCAAGCAAGCATAGATACATATACATCACTGAAAAATTTGAATAATGATACATGAATTGTGGTATGGACACAGCCATCCAGAGAATGATCATGTAAATGGATCCAAGGTATGGGCGCAACCATCCAGCAGAAAGGATCATAATGAAACCAAGGTATGGTCGCAGCCACCCAATAATGAGAAGGATCACATATAACAACTCATGGTATGGTCCCAGCCATCCAGTAGAAAGGATCATAATGAAACCAAGGTATGGTCGTAGCCACCCAATAATGAGAAGGATCACATATAACAACTCATGGTATGGTCGTAGCCATCCATCTGAAAGAGACATGTATATCAACATGACCATGTCACATTGCCTCGCAACCTGGACTTGTGTAATCTTAGCCCAGGGTCTTGCGCTCCAAACAACCCAATCAAAGTACAAATCCTAACATGTGAATGAATGTGTTGAAGTCGAACATGCTAGGAAGTCGCTTGATTACTAGTTAATGATGTGAATCATTAACAAGCGCGAGAGAAACCACCAATAATGACAATGGCTCTCAAGGTACTGGCAGCATAGTTCACGAAATGTGAATAAAGAAACTGATGTCGAACACCCGTGAAATCACCCGATCGAAAGCCAATGATGTGAACTTGTCGTCAAGTGCGAAGAACTTGCCATTAGGGCATGTAAGCTCTAAGGTACTGGAAGGAAGTCTCCCGATCAGCTTCCTGGATAATGAGCTAAAGTCGACAAGAAACAACCATGTCGAAGGAGGGCCATGATGTATCCCACATCATCGACACGAGACAAAGGGATGCAAATGATTTCAGATGATACAGAGAATTAGGAGTAAGTGTAACTGCAGAAGGACTGACTCTTGAACATATCGACAACACGATTCCGGAGTTTGGCAGCTGTTGGATCCATAGGATTGGTGGTCATGAGGACGTAGCAGAGATCAAATGGAAGGCAAAAAATGAGTAGCCCAAGCTAGGAAGGTCAAATAAAAAGGAGGATATCCCATCCCAACACGAAGCAAAAAGTGTCATGTTCAAGAGTGAGCTGCCGACATGACTAATCGAATTTCCAAATTTTTCCCCTTCATTTCTGGTAGGTAACCCAATTATTTTTTATCACAATCTTGAAGGGGATAGCATATGCTTGCACTGTAAGTTCATCCTTCAAATGAATCTGACCTAGTAAGTTTAATGAGCCCTAGGAAGGAGAAGCTCACGTTCGTTATGGCGACGAATCCAATGTTGTTTAATGTTTTAACGAGTCTGATAAAGGTATAACTCGGTACCTTTTTTCATGTTTAGAGAGTTTGAAAAAGACAACTCCACATGGTCCCTTTTCGTACATTTTTGTCTTTCAAACTCGAAAAGGTAGAAAATGATGCTCAAGAGAACCGCTTGACCATTTCAGTCAAGGAGTACCTTTTTCGTAAATAGTGCATCCTAGCTCGAAAAAAGGGGTAAACATATACTGGGTGCACAATGTTTCGCAACCTTTAACGAGTTCAAAACGACAAGAGCTCGGAAATCTTTTCGTGTTTAAAGAGTCGGAAAAGAGCTTGAAAGCAGACCCCCCATTTTATTCTCTTTTACGAGTCAAAAAAAGGAAAAATACTCGGCAATCTTTTCATTTGAGATTTACAAGTCGAGAAAAGAGCTGAAACACAACTCCAATACCATCATCGACAATCCATCACTTGTCGTTGCACAAGAAAGGTAAAGGCATTATCCAGTTTTGAGGCAAAATAGGTCAAAAATACTCAAAAACCCTAATATTTCATGAAAAAATGAATAAAATGGGGCAAAAGTAATTATTTTTTACCATTTACCATTTTACCTTTGTGTGAAGAGCTTTTTACCCACTTGTGCCCTAATTTTTCCAAAGCAGATTGTAGGAGATCTAGGAGGTCATTCGCTGAGCCGTCAGTTGCAGGTAAGAGCCAAGACCTTAAGCTCCATTTTCATACTAATTTTTCCTATTTTTATCCATTTTTTGGGTTTCATGGGGAGCTTTTGGCAAAAAAAATTCGCCCTCGGTCGGCGCGATTTCTGGGCACGGAATCACGCCGATCGAGGGTGGCTAAAACTACCAACCGCGTCGTCGGTGCCACTGTTTTTAAAACAGTCGCGTCGGCACCGTGAGCAAAAAAATTGCATGTTCCTTGCTCAATTCAGCCGTTTGAACCCAAATTTTTCCGGCCAAGGATGATCATTGACTTAATTACGTGGTTTTTGCAAGAATAAATTGTGAAAAATGGTAGATTGGAAAGAATGTGAGCGTAAGGATATTAATACTCAAGCAATAGTTGATCCAAATTTCTTGGAGGCTTTGAGGAACTGTGGGCTCTTCAAATTCTTTCTTACACCAGGTATATGGACTCAACCTGAGTTGCTATGGTACCTGATTAGTCTCTAAGACATAAATCGGGAAATTTTCATCATTGGTGACCAAGAGCTGGAGTTGGAGACTTCAAACATTTATTTCATCACAGAACTATCTTGAAGAGGGGAACCAGTCAACCTATATGGGTCGAGGCCGATTGGGGCAAGTGTGACTATGCTACTTTCTGAACATTGCCCAGAAGCTCTCAAATCCAAAAGTGGCAAGATCAAGATTATGACTATTCGGGATCTTGTGTTGAGAGTGCTATTGTTGACCATCAACAAAGTGGTTGGGTCCCAAGCGCCGCATGAGACCAACAAGTCGAAGTTTCAGTACGTTATCAACTGCACGGCGCCCACCATATTTAACTGGGCGGAAGCTATGAAAATCAACATGAAGCGCCAACTATCAAAAGCTATGGCAAGACATCTGAATCAGTTTTGCTTCGAATCTGTGCTAGTGACCTTCTTCTTGGAACAGATGTCGTCGTTCCAATACCAGCTGACTGAGGTAGATCTGTTGATGCCACGAGACCCACGGATGGTCCGTGGAGCGAGTTGATGCCCAGGGTTACGATGGGCCAACAGATGTCCTATAAACCCGCCTTTTTCTCGTGGCTATGGCAACAGCTGATCGTAGTGGAGGATTGGCCTTATAGTGGTACCAACTTCTGCAGAGATCCGAATATGCCGCTCCCAGAAGGGGAGGATTTTGATGATGGAGGTAAAAACAAACAATTTTTAGTTTTTTGATGTTTTTTACTGTTTTTGAAATATATGTGTTCATGACATTTCGATTTTATGAATGCAGATGTTGGACCAGAACACCCTGCCGGGATGTCCCCGATCGCTAAGCGTGTTGCTCGGCAGTTTGATGTTGCTCCTTATTAGGAGGGAAGCAACAACGAGGAGGAGATTGCATGGAATCTCGAGGGTTTGACCCATGGGATCCCAGAGTATGCTCGGATGGGTGATGTCCCATGCCAGTACCAGAGGCATACAGTGGGGGTGTCAGATCGAATTCGCCGACTGCTAACTCATGTAGTCTGAGAAGTTACATGCTATCATGAGCATCATGTTGTTTAGTGCATAGGTCTAGCATTCCATATTTTGAGGCCTGCGAGCCATGGATGTATAAGGCTTGCGAGCCACCGATGTATTTCGAACACACATATTATTTTTTGAGGTTTTGATGTATGACAAACATTACCGGCACACACACACACACACACACACACATATATGTTGTACTTCCTTGCTTACTATGGTACAAATGTTTTTGTTTTTGAGTTGTTACATGTTTCGCAAATGTCTATCCAGCACATAATTAGCTAATGCATCTGTTAATGTATTCATGTGTCAAGGAATATGATGATATGTAATGTAATCAAAATTTCCCTTTAGCAGACGAATACATAGATACATTCTCAATATCAGAGGGTTTCTGACGTAGTATTGCTCGTTAAGTTGAAGAACAACAAGTTGTGAATCAAGGTTGACAACCAATTCCCGGATGCCAAGAGCAATAGCTTCTGATAATAATTCGATAATCGCGCTATACTCAGCGATGTTATTAGTTGTTCGACCTATACATATACCTTGAAGATCAATCAACTCACCATGGGGGTCATAAATGGCCCATGCCACGGATGATAGATTCCGGGTACTACGGCAAGCACCATCAGCGAAACTGACGTGAGGAGACACCGACATCTGCAAAGCAAGCAAAAACATAATAAGCAGGGAAGCTGCTTGCAAAATAACACACCAAACCACACTGTACAAAAATGAATGACACACTATTGTACAAAAGTAACCATGCAAGATGACCTAAGCATAGTACTTTTTGAGAGAGTCCATGCGAGGACTCAGGTAATCAATCAACACAGATGAAGATCGGAGTTTTACCATTGTCATGACGAGTAAGCATCGACTCGGCCAAATAATAGAGTAGAACTCATATAAGGCTGTGCCCCCATGCCCCCTGGGCGAGGGAGGGTTACGAGTCAGATGACAACCCCATTGCAATAATGGGCAATCGATAAAAACTCGAGGAGGGAGAAAAAACCTGGATGCATGAAGAGATAAAGGTGCCCTAAGTTGAAAGTTCTTAACAATGTCTGGGGAAATGAACATGTCAATAGGCAGTGGAGAAGAGAACTTCTCAAGACACATAGACATGATTGTCGGGCCAGAACCAAGCCACGGGGAATGAGAAGACACGTCGAGAGATGTTCGCGAAACAGGATGATCAGAGGATACTGAAGGTGAAGCCGAAACAACTTCCACGTAATCAGTTTCGGCGGGACTTAACGGCATAATTTTTCCCCATGTATCAACAAGATCCGACGAAGGAACGACCCAAGGATCAGACTTGACCGAAATCATGTTGACAGAGGCAACATGAGGAGGTGGGAGTGGAAATATGACCATCAAGGCAGGATATTTAAAAAGTCTTGCACCGGAACATTGCCATCCGAGGAGGAAGAGGCAAAGAAGGACAGTTGGTCGACTGTGACTATCTTCCCTTGATGGGGAAAATGAATCACGTGGAAGAGGGAGGAGGCTACAACATGCATGGCATGGGTCCAGCTCCATCCAAGTAGAAGATTGTAGTTAAGATTAGCATCAACGATCTCTACCTCGACATGTACCGTCTTGCCCTCCAATGTAATGGCAAGGTTGGGAAGGACACCGAATGGTCGCGAATCGCGCCCGTCAAAAGCTTCCAGAGTGTTAGGGATTGGTTCAGAGTAGGAGAACCAATTGCCTTCCAACAAGCGACAGACATGATGCAGGTAGAAGCACCTTCATCGATGATGGTCCTATGAATGGTTTTCTCATTTATGATTACCTGAATGAGAAAGGAAATTTGATGAGGTAAACGTGAAACGTGGTTTTCCAGGTCAAAGCAGATGAGATTAGAGTCAGCTGGATCAATACCCCCAATAGCTGACAGTAACGATTTCCGCTGAGAAGGATAGCTTTGAAGGACCTCAAGAGCAGACATAGTTAATGGTGCTTGAGCTAAATCCTCAACAATGTTATGATGTTGAGCGGCTTGAGCATTGAGATTGTACAAGGACTTTTGAAGCACACCTCGAGAAAGTTGTCGAATGGTGGAATTAGGATTAGGTCGCTCTATATGAAGAGGACCAAAACTGGATGGGGCGAAAGAAGAAGGGGTACCTTCTTTTTCTTTCCATATTGACGGGGCAAGAGTTTGATAGTCTTTTGACCTGGTAGCCACGTTGATCGAGATACTCATCATGAACACTTGTGAACCCGAGGAAGCAGATCACTGAGGCTGGTCTACCATTTGATTCTATTGGGACGAAAAGGGCTCTTTCAGGACAGTTGGGGTCCCTTTGAGCAGATGACTAACTTCAGACCATCTGGGGCAATCCTTAGTATAGTGATCCTCCTCACAAATGAGGCATGGATACTTAGGTTTCTGTTGGGAAGCATCACCAGCAGATGGTTTAGGAGGACCTAGATTTGGGGCATCGACTTTACTCTTACCTTTTCCTTTCCTCTTACCTTTAGAGGATTTATCAGCTGCGGTATACTGGACAACATGAACCTTAGAGGCTTTACCAGGGCCAGACGCATTGCGAGAGGAGTCATTGGGAGCAGTGTTGGAGACTGACTTCTGTTTGGAAGAAGATTTTGCAGGGGTCTGAGTCACTGAACCAATTACTCCATCAACAGGAGGGGTAGCCGGAGACTTAGATGTCGTCAGATCAGATGATGGTCTGGGTGCATCGAGTAACACATCATATAACGTGTTGGACTGTGAATAGACAAGGTCTAGATACTGGGCACGTGCGATGGCTTGTTCCTCAGTGATGCATCCACCCATAGCAATGTCCTCAGCAATTTTGTTGACAAATGATTTGGTGAACCACTCGATCAACAACTGATCAGCAATTTCAAACTTAATCAAACGGCGCCTACATCTCCATTCATGGATGTGATCAGAGATGTGAGTCGATGTGTCTTGCTTGAGTGACGTTAACAGATGGGTGCTAGTTTCATAGTGAACCAACAATTGGAAATGTGTGAGAAAGGCCATGGCGAGAGTGTTAAAGTCATGATAGGTATTCCGAGGGAGCTCAATATACCACTTGGCCGCAGCTCCTGTAAGAGTTTGTTGGAAAAGACAAAGACAAATGGAATCATCAACGTAGGAATTCGAGGAGCACCAGAGGTGATATGTCATCATGTGGGATTGAGGGTCATCTTTTGTTTTTCCTTCAAACTTTGGAAAATCGTTCGAAATCTTAGATGTAACTGGAAGCCAGTATGGCAAATGAAGAATCGAATCATTCATGAGTCTAGACACATCTGGCAATTCTAGCGTAGCCAAGAATGGAAATTGGGTATTGAAAGGCATTTGAGGTCGATAAGGGGGTCCAACTGGCGGGACCCATCCCTGCTGGTAAGGATTTTGTCCCCAAAGTGGAGGGTTTTGTCCATAAGGCATTTGATTTTTCCCCCATTGTAGGTTACCTTGCCCGTAGGGAGGATTCTGACCTTGAAAGCCTTGAAATTGTCTGGCCAAAGGTTGTTGATAAGCAACATACTGGTTAAAAGGTTGTTGAGCCTGCTGGCCTTGGACATATGGATTTTGCACCTGATGTCCCTGAGCATAAGGGTTTTGGACCTGCTGCCCCTGGACAAATGGGTATTGGACCTGTTGCCCTTGGACATAAGGATTTTGCGCTTGTTGTCCTTGGACATAAGGATTTTGGACTTGTTATCCTTGGACAAAAGGAGGTTGAACTTGTTGGCCTTGGACATAAGGATTATGTGCCTGCTGTTGTAGGACTTGACCCTGGCCCTGCCCTTGCAAGGGTTGACCCTGTTGATATGAGTATAAGGGTTACTACTGCCCAGGTTGACCTTGTGGCTGCAAGGGTTGACCTCGCGGCTGTGAAGGATGTCCCTACGGCTGCAGAGGTTGACTTTGTGAAGGCATAGGCTAGGAGGATTGCGGTGCATACTGCATCTGCGGCTGCATGGTTTGCTACAACTGTTGCGAGGGTTGCCCCTGCGGTTGTTACAGTTGTCCTTGCTGCAGCATGATCTGGCCTTGTTGTTGCATGGATGGCCCCTACTGCAACGAAGGTTACCCTTGTTGTTGCAAGAGTTGCCCTTGTTGTTGCAAAGGTACTTGAACAGTTCCCGGAATGACAGCTTGAAAGTTCCCGAACTGTATCTGGCCATACCCACCAGGCGCAGTGGATGGACCAGGCTGGACATAGGGTCCAGGCTGAGGGATGTATGACGGATTAGCCATCGCTTGTGAACCATATGGAACATAAGGAGGTTGGTACTGACCTTGAGCCATATTGGGTTGTTGGTACTAGACATGACTTGACCCAGACAGACCAACATTGGGTTGTTGGTACTGGACATGACTTGACCTAGACAGACCAACATTAGGCTGTTGGTATTGGACATTACTTGATCCAGCAAGACCAGCAGGATTTGAAATGGCACCCGAAGAGGGTTGGTTCATCCCAACCATGTGAGGTTATGAGCCACTCACATTGGTTGTGCCAGACATCATAGAAACATTCAGACTTTTCCCCCCAAGTGGTGGAACAAGTTGTCCACTTAATGGAGGGATCGAAAAAATAACAGCGACGTGACTCGAGATCGTCGGTTGAACTAGACGGGTCACTTGGACCAACGAAACAAGAGGATTGGCAATGGTGGGTTGCACCAGGACTAAAGTGATTGTAGACATCACCAATTTTTGGGTGGTCAGGTTCTAAATGAACGGACCTGTGGTAGGCATAGAGCCAAATGCCTAAATAGGGTTTTGATACAATGATGAGGCAGTAGGTGTGCCTGAAACCAACTGAGCTAAAGTCACGTAATTACACGATAACTCAGGATGAACACTAGTCGGAATGCTTCCCGTGAAAGGGAAACCTTCAAGAGGGAAAGGATATTCTTGCTCCTCGACTGTGCATGAAGTGGAAACCTCCGAGTGACCCAGAGAGGAGACTGGGATTTCGCCTTCTGATTCCATGGGTGAAAACAGACAACGACGGACTACTGAAGATGTTCGAGGGGATAATTCCAAAGGAATACCCGGTTGATCGTACGAACTGTACGGACGCTACAGTGATATCACAATAGGATTGAACAAAGGATTCGAAGGATAAACAACCAATCCAAGTTGACCTTCAAAATTCGGCGGACTCTCGGGAGTCTGGATAGGGCTATCCGGAGATTCCTGGACAATGTCAAAAAGTGACCCAGTATCTGAAGGGGGAGGACGAGATGACAAATGTTGAATACTCAGAGCAATTCCAAGCTCAACACCTTGGTCCTTAAGCAACTGTGGCAATTCAGGAAAAGGCTCCTCAGACAATCTTTCAGAGAGAGGGGAGGAAGAGGAACTAGACGAACTAGTTGTTACAGCCACGATGATCTTATCTCAAATAACCAAATGAGAGATCGATTTCAAGGGATTTAAAATGTATTTAAAGGTATACTCACGATGTGGTCTGAAAAATACTAACATGGATGTTATAAGATCGTGGGCAACAATTTTTAAGACGCAAAAACAAACTGGTGCTCTTTCGTGTTTTAAGAGTCGAGAAAGAAGCAGAGGTGACTCTATCACTTTCGGTTTGAAATGAGCTCAAAAGGACAAGCACTCGGGTGATCTTTTATATTTAGGGAGTAAAAAAGATCAAAATGACTACTCAGGATGATCTAGGTAAAAAGGATTACCAGGTAACCATGAACTGTAGAATACCTCCTGGCGAACTGAGAAGTATGGGCAGGCAATCTCCCCGAATGTTGTGTTCGGTGTATCATGTTTACAAGGTGGCAGACTCAGCTTCCTATGGATAAAGAATTGCAACCTAGTGGGGTCTCCCTTTATATACTCGACGGTACGGGGAGCACAAGTCCATACTAGCGTTGTCTAGTGCCGAAGCAAATGACAGCTGCTAGGTTTTAAGACGCCAGAACACGTCTCTAGCCTAGACCTTCTAAGATGTGATCGTTAGATTTCAAATGTGCCTTAGGTTAATTGAGTACATTTTAGAGTTTATCTTGAAATTATGTCTCAGTTTTTAGGCCTTATCGATGCGACTCAAAAACACCTATATGCAGCTAAATGAGACAGGACCCTTTCAATTCGATGAATTGTCTACACTAATGAGAGTAGAAATCATACTCAAATGCAACAAAACAAGCAATTGAAAGCAAAATGATTTTTCACTATTTCGTCTTTTGAAAACAAAAATGATGAAAAACTCTTTCCAATTCCTAACTTTCCTATCAAATGCACTTCAAGTAGCCCTTTCACTAATAAAGAGAATTCATTTCTTTTTCAATGCAAGTGACGATGCAACTCTAGCCTTCAATGATGCTAACTAATGTAACATATTGATGCAGCAAACTAGAGTTATGTATTTTTCAATGAAATGACGGAATGAATCTTTCGCAAACACTTCAATGAAACATTTGCAATACAATCAATCACAAGCGAGCATAAAAGAGAATTCTTTTCAAAACTAATGAAGCAAAGATTGAACCAAAAACAAGATGGGCAATGTGATTTGTGCCTGAAAAGAGACGCTCAAACACTAAACGAAACTTTTCAAACTTGTTAAATGGAAATCGAAGCAACGAAAGGACTAATCAAACGAAATGCAAGGAGAAAATTTGACTATGGACTTGACTTTCTGAGCAGGAAAACAAGTGAATGGGTGATGACCTAGATGCCCTAGGGTTATACACCATCCAAGAACTCAAGAAACCAAGTGAAGGAAATGCAAATTAACCAATCATACAAACCAAGCTAAAAGAGCTTTCCAGCCAGGGAGAACATAGTCAAAACAAGCTAAGAGACAGAAATCAGAAGGGCAAGACACACTGGCTATGATCTAGGGTAAACCCTGATCTTCACCTACAGGAATCGGTGCAACTGCCTAACTCACAACACGCGCCAAAAGGGGGTCGGCGCGACTGTTTTTGAGAAACTCGTGCTGATCGGCGTGACTGTTAGAAAAATGAATGTGCTAAGCGAGGATTCAAGGAAAAAAATTAAAATTTTCAAAGGCTGAGACCAAACTTGCCACTATGAATTTCAGGCTCAGAGCAGTAAACCGTGTAAAGCAAAGAACACTATAGGGAAATCATGATACTAGAAAAGTTCACATAAAACCATAAAATGACAATCAACCAAACAAAAGGATTGGCTCCCCAGTGGAGTCACCAATTTGTGGTGCAGGTAAATTCTCAATGCGGACATAAACAATTCCTCTAGCCCGAGAGAGTGGCTCTATCCAGCCTAACCATCTACCATACTTCTGTTACGAAGCTTCTAGACATGGAAGCTTTGGCTCCTTATTTAAAAAACCTTCCAAAAGAGGATCGACGTGAATGGAAAAGGGCTCAGTCGATCTAATCGGCGCAGGGGTTAGTTTTAACCTTTGTAAATCAGCGCGAGGAGAAAATTGGTCCGTGTCGTCGGTCTTGTAAACTGGGATAGAAAGAAGATTCTTTGGAGATGATGCAAAGGGGAACTATTCTGCTCATGAAGAGGGATATACTGGGAGTTTCTTCATGATGGGAAAGCATGTTGGGTACACTGTAGAGGTCCTCTAGGATCGTAGATGGGGAGTACAGGGACAATGACAAAATGTTGTGTAACATCTATCACAGTAATGTGATGTCATTTTCAATGTAGATTGATGTCGTTGACGAGTAGAGCGAGCCACTTATAAACCGTGTGAGCCATGTGCTAAACTCAACAAGAATAACATGTCACTATAGTGAGAATTGTAGCGAGATACAAACATATATTGTGTATCACCCTCCGAGCTTTAGAATAAGAGACACGAATAATTGTGTATAGGAATGATAAAGATCTTGTGAATGAGCCATCGAAGATGATTGCAAACCACAAAGTACTGAATTTCGAATTGCCTCAGAATAATGCAAGTTGTCTTAAATAGATTGCACCAAATATTCATTTTCTTCAAGGAGGATGACCTTTATATAGAAATTCCAATGACTTTTCTTGAAGCCAATCTTAACCTTTTGGAGGGAAATTGTCAATTTGATTTTAAATTCAAACATATTTTCTTTTAGTAATAAAATTTTGTCTTTAATAAATGTTTGCCCAAATTGTCATACATTAAATAATTTTTCTTTTGACCAATGTAAATTATATTTGGGGCAAGAACTTTTTCTCTTGGGGACTTAGGGGTTTTCTTTAGGGTAACTGGGTTTTCCTTCAGGAAAATTCATCCCGAAGCTGCCTACTTTTTAACACTCCCTCTCAGCTATGCAGGAATTTCCATTTGAATCATAAACCTCATTTTAGATGTACAAATATCAATATAAGAAGGCAAGAAACTTCATCATCATTGTATATGGTCTTGTATAGAAAAAGAAAAATCCACAGTTAATGGTAGGGGAGATCAATCCTCAAACCCTACTAGATTTCAAGTCAAATCTCATGACTTACATCTCAGTTATATCAACAAATCATTTATCTCATCATATCTAGTCTCAACTTGTTTCCTTTGATCACCAGTTGAACAATGATGTCTCTACCTAAAGAAGAAGAATCATCATAGGGGAGCTTCCGGCTACCACCCTCCATCTAATGTCAATAGGCGAGATTGACTTACCATGAGAGATAAGGATCACACTCTGTTCTATTGACCAATGACAATAGGCGATATTGACTTAAAGATAACACTTTATCCTATCATATAATGACAATAGGCAAGATCGACTTAAGGATCACACCTACATCCCAAGACTTGAGTGAGATCAACTTACCTGGATGGGTAGGGATCACACCCTATCTCAAGGCACATCAATCCATTAGCCAGATGGGGAGGACCAATATGTCAAACATATGTTCAAACACAATATATATTTCATAGTATATCATATGTTCAAACAACTCTCAAGGAGCTTTATCAATCATACTAACTTGTAGCCAGTAATCAATGCATACTGTCATTCAAAGCAATAAATTTCAATATCTATCTCATTAGGAAATCATAGCAGACCTAAGATAACACACAAATGTGCTCAATATTATCAACATATCCATATAGTCTCAAGTATCTAGCAATGGGTCTCAGATCATAAATTACCAACTTTGCAACATACCAATATACATATCCAAGCTCTATATGGCTCAAAGAACATAGTGCAGATCAAGAACTCATCTAATTGTCAACTCATCATAGGAACCCATCAGAATTGAATTTGAAGAGGCATTCTCAACTGCTTAGTGTAAATCATTATGCCAAGTCTTCAACATCATACCTCCCTTGAAAAGGAAGTCCTCATCATCCTTTTGTTACACTTCTAGTCTCAAGGAATGGAATCAACTTGGGTGTAAGGGTTAACTCCCTCTAGCACTAAATGCTGAGATGATCTTGATCCTGTCAAAAAGAAATTGTCAGCTTGTAAAAATGATTATCAAAGACATACCTTCAGTCATGAAGAGATATCAAAGGTTACATCAGATGTCCATCATTTCATACAATCCAAGCTTAAGGGACTTGTTGGACTTCATACGAAGCCCTCTTCAATCCACAATAATTAGTCTTTTATTCATGTCCCTCAAAGTCATCCAAATATGGCACGTCTTCCTATCAAAGAGGAAGCTCACTTTACATACATCTAAGACATCAAGCAACAAGAGCTGGGATAACCTTCTTTCTTTGAGAGCTTAGTTTCTTATCATAGTTTGATTCATATCATAGAAGCATCAAATACTGCTATATATCAAATATGCATGAAGGACAAAATAGCTCTCAACATCATATCAGGTTGGTGCACTTCAATCTACTCCCTCTAAATAGGAAGCTTCTTCAATCATAGTTATCAACCAAGGAGATTACAACACTTCCTTTGAGGTCTTGAGCTGGGATGGCTCTGCATCCTTTTTGATCTCGACATGGATGGCTTAGTCCTAATATCCTTCTAAAGTAACTATTGATCCCAAGACAAGAGCAAGAGCATTAATAACACAATAAATAAACATAATGAAAGTGTATATGGTAATGAGGCAGGACTATCTTTCTTTTCTAGAAATGAGAGAGGCTCCTTTATTTTCCAGCACTAGTTCTTTCTTGGGGTTGAATCTTTTGCAATATTCTACAACTAGATGATCCTCGAGAAGGATCTCCCATCTTCATCTAAGAAGTTAATGAACAAGTATACATGCAGGAAGAATGAACAATAGTCTAGAATGATAAACCTAGTCAAGCATAGTGTCATAAAGAAGTAGCATGAAATTTTTAATAACTAGGAGTTTCCCTTTCTTGGTTGATTCCAAATATTTTTCTAAGGAAAATTGTGAATAACTCAAGACTACTACAAAAAACTATCAAGATCAATCCATTTGAAGAGTAACCTTTTCATTTGAAGAGGGATGTCTAGGGCTTTTGTTGAAATGTGGCAACAAGAATATTCCAATTTCGATTTGTCCTTGAATTAAAATTGAGAATTAAAATTCGAATTTAGTCTCATCAGCTGCTTGAAAAATAATTAATTAATTCATTATGGATTAATTAGTTGGAGAAATTCAAGTTAGAAGTCTTTCTGAAGTCATGCAACAGTTATCCTTAATTAAGGAGATAAGAATGAGTTATATTTGAGTTGTAATTAGTTAGCTCAGTTTACTGAGTTAAGTCCAGTTAAATTAGTTCCAAACTATTTGAGGAACTAATTGTGATTTCAGTTAGTTAATGCATGCATGGATCCAACTAGTGTACTCCAGATAACTGAAGATTCTCTCATCAGTAACTCATGCATGTCTATTCTGAGAAAGACCCAGTTGAGATTAAAGACAGGGACATTGTATTATCAGCTGCATAAATTTTCCCATAAGGAAAACTCATGCATGCAGAAGGAATTAATTTCTTGAGGATTGCGCAGTTTTATAGGGTGTGAGATCAGTGTGAGTGATCAGTGTTACACTTGGTAACAATAGGATCACCTAGGAAAAACTGCGCTATGAAATAGAAGCTTGGAGGGCAATGTGAAAGACTTATGAGAAGTCTATTTTGCCTATGAGCATCTGAGAGGATTGTACTGAGAGCTGGCTATCCATGAGAGTTAAAGCTTTGTGTAATTCTGAGATATTTCCAACTTGTATGATAATACAGATAGTGGGGTTTTTAGCTCAGGCGTTCCCCTAAGTATTCTTCTGTGTTTCATGTGCACTGATTCTTCTTTTGGTTATATGTGTTCCGCTTGATCTTGCTCAAATCTATTAAGCTTCCGCAAGTTTGATTGTAGAAGTAGATTAAAGTATTTTTCTTTAGTTATATTGCATTATCAGGTTAATCTATAGTCAGAATTTCTACATGGTATCAGAGCAAAGGTTATCAGAGTTGTGAACAATATACTGAGAAGAGAATTCGAAGTTTGAAGTTCAGGATTGCAGGTACAAATCAAATTCATCTCATACTTTAGGTTGGTCAATGGCATTCTATGGCTTGAGACTCGAGTATGCCTTGGAAGGTAGCTCGAATTACATAGCATGGAAAGATAGAATGGAAGCTGTATTAGAAGACAATGGCTTGAAGGATTTCATTGATCAAGAAATCCCAAAGCCAGCTGCAACTAATGCACAAGAATTGGCTGAGTGGAAGAAGTGTGTGGTGAAGGCGAGACAGATCATCCTGGAGGGAGTTCGAGACCATATTGTCTCGAGTCTCCATGGGAAGGATACTCCGTTTTCAATGTGGAAGACATTGAAGGACCTCTATCGGAACAGTAACAACCAGAGGAAATTGGCGCTCAAGTATAAGCTTTGGAAAATCAAGATGGAGAAGGGCGATACTATTTCCACATATCTGAACAAGCTCACCACCTACAGAGATGAGCTTGGTAGTGTGGAATAACTATTGTCGATGATGATATGGCGAACCTCGCTCTCCTCGGCCTTCCAAAGAACTAGAATAGCTACCAGGACTCTGTGAATGGAAGGGAGAAACTGCCGGATTGGTAACGACTGTGGTCGGATCTAATGCAAGAGGAGATCAGGAGGAGTACACAAGATGGTTCTTCATCCAAGAATGATGATGAAGAAAATCTGGCCTTAGCAAGTAAGGCAAGAAAAGGGAAGGGGAAGGCTTCCTATTCCAAATCGAATTCTTCTCATGGAGGGAAGAAGATTGACAAGTCTAAGGTGAGATTCTTTAATTGTCACAAGATAGGACATTATGCAACTAATTTCCCATCAAAGAAGTCCAAGAATGGATCCTCGAAAGGATCGGAAGGTGAGGCATTAGCCTCTTAGTTAGAAATGGACTTTACCCTCATCGCATGCATGGTGTCATCGATGGTGGGTTGTGTTTGGTATCTTGACAGTGGAGCCTCATTCCACATGACCGGCGATAAAATTTTATTCAGTACCTTGGAGGAGAAAGACCTCAAGATGCGCATAGAGATGGGTGACGACAGAAAGTATAGTGTTTCAAGAGTGGGCACAGTTGCTTTTTAGAGGGAGCATGGAGCTCCTCTCACCTTGACAGATGTGAAGTATGTGCCTGGACTGAAGAAGAACTTGGTATTGGTCGCGATGTTGGAGGACAAAGGCTACGATGTTGTCTTCAGTAAAGGAAAGGCGTTCCTAAGACACATAGCCACAGGTCAGACCAAGAGGATTGGGATTCGGGTGAAGAATCTCTATAAACTAGAGGTAGATGATTGTGCAGCATTGAGTTCGAAAGCAGAATTGGTGCAAAGCCAAGACATTGGCGAGTTGTGGCACAGGCGGTTGGGCCATTTGCATCATGGGGCCTTGAAGATAATGCAGCAAATATCTACAAGACTTCCCAAAGGTAAACTTGAGCAAGTTGACACATGCAAAGGTTGTACCTTGGGAAAGTACGCCAAGTCTTCCTTTCATGATCGAGATAGTCGAGCAGAAGCGATCTTAGAGCGAGTTCATACTGATTTGTGTGGACCATTCTCGACGGCATCCACTGCGAAGCAAAGGTATTATGTGATTTTCATTGATGATTTTTCTCGTAAATGCTGGATTTATTTCATGCAAAAGAAGGACCAAACCTTCTCAAAGTTTTGTGAGTTCAAAGCTTTGGTTGAGAAAGAGTCAGGGAAGAAGATCAAGGCCTTGAGAAGCGACAACGATGGAGAATATGTCTCTCAAGAGTTTAAGGACTTCTGTGCAGTGGAAGGAATTAAACGAGAGTTGACAGCACCTCATAACCCACAGCAAAATGGGGTGGCCGAAAGGAAGAATAGAATGATCATAGGGGCAACTCGGGCGATGCTGCATGGCCAAAGCCTACCACTTCTTTTGTGGGTTGAGGCATGCAACACAGCGGTCTATTTGCAGAATAGAAGCCTGCATCGCATACTTGAGATGAAGACACTAGAGGAAGCTTTCTCCAATAAGAGACCAGATGTGGGTCACTTCATGATCTTTGGCTCATCGGTATATTGCCACGTGACAAAGGATGCACGGAAGAAGCTTGAGCCGATAGCAGAGTTGGGGATACTTGTGGGGTACTCCGATACACCCCACAACTATCGGGTGTATATGCCTACCAGTCGGAGGACAATGGTTCACAGAGATCTCAAGTTTGATGAGCAGAAGGCCATGTGAGTTTCCCTTGAGAGGGAGCTCCAACTAGAGGCTGTGGAGGAACTTTTGGTTCCTAAGGAGGAGGAGCCTCAGACTGATGTGGAGCAGCCGCATGCAGAGGATCCAAGAGTGGAGACATCCACTCAAGCAAAGTCTTCCAAAGATGGACGGAAGCACACAAGAGAAGCTGACATATTGTTGTCGGATGCGAGAGAGAATGTGGGAGAACCATCTTCTCAACGCAAACAGAGGAGGTCACCTAAGAGGTACATTGGATACATGGCCCTTGTTGGGGAATGTGTTGAGACCGAGCCATCTTCCTTTGAGGAAGAAGTGCAGTAGCCGATTTAGGTTGATGCTATGGTGGAGGAGTATGACTCCATAGTTCATAACAGTGCTTGGGATGTGGTTCCAAGACCGGAGAACAAGTCAGTTGTGAGTTCCCGTTGGCTTTACAAGGTAAAGCAAGCTGTTGATGGTAGTGTGGACAAACATAAGGCAAGATTTGTTGCCCGTGGTTTCTCACAGGTTGAAGGGATTGACTACGATGAGACTTTGGCTCCTGGCGCAAGGTACTCATCTATCAGATCGATGTTGGCACTATCAGCACAGACGGGTTGGAAGATCCATCAAATGGATGTGAAGACTGCATTCCTCAATGGAAAGATTGAGGAAGAAGTGTACATAGAGCAGCTGAAAGGTTTTGAGACCTTCGATCGTGAGTCGCATGTGTGCCGACTCAAGAGAGCTTTGTACGAGCTGAAGCAAGCACCTCGTGCTTGGTACACCAGGATAGACAACTACTTCACCGAGTTGGGCTTCACAAAGAGTGAAGTGGATGCGAACCTGTACCACATCATGGTGAAAGGTAAGCAGTTGATCATTGTACTTTATTTCGATGATCTCATTTTGACAGGTGATGATCAGTTGATCATGTCTTGTAAGGAGGACCTTGCAAGAGAATTCAAGATGAAAGAGATGGGTCTCATGCATTACTTCCTTGGCATGGAAGTGTGGCAGAAGGATGGGGAGTTGTTTGTGTCTCAGGGCAAGTATGCCAACGAGATACTCAGAAGATTCCACATGGAGAAGTGCAAGCCCATGAAGACTCCTCTAGCAGGTAACTGGAGGAAGGAGGATGTTAATTCAAGAGAAGTAGTAAAGGCTACTGTGTACAGGCAACTTGTGGGTTCACTGATGTACTTAGTGAACACACAACCAGATTTGTGCTATGTGGTGAACCAACTAAGTCAAGCAATGGTTCAGCCTACCAAGATATTTAAGAAGGTGGCAAAGCATGTATTGAGATACCTCAGAGGCACATCTCAGTATGGATTATGGTACAGACGGACAGAGAGAGTGAAGCTACAGGGCTTCACGGATGCAGATTGGGCAGGGAGTCCATCAGATCGGAAGAGCACATCAGGAGGGATTTCAACCTTGGGTCAGCTGCAGTTTCTTGGTACAGCAAGAAACAGAGGTCGGTTGCACTCAGCTCGGCAAAGACTGAATACATGGCTGCAAGTTAGGCAGCATGTGAGGCCATCTGGATGCGGAAAATTCTAGTTGGTTTGTTTGATCAGAGGATGGATCCAACTGTGATCTATTGTGATAATTAGAGTTGTATCAAACTCTCTGAGAATCCAGTATTTCATGATAGGTCCAAGCACATCGATATCCGGTACCATCATCTCAGAGACTGTGTAGCGAGGAGGATCATGTTGCTGTAGTATATTTCGATAGACGATCAAGATGCTGACATTTTGACAAAGGCATTGTTAAAGTGTAAATTCGAGTTCCATAGAGACAGGATCGGGGTGGCAGATAATCCCTTTCTTGTTGAGAGGGAGTGTTGAAACGTGGCAACAAGAATATTCCAATTTTAATTTGTCCTTGAATTAAAATTGAGAATTAAAATTCGAATTTAGTCTCACCAACTACTTGAAAAATAGTTAATTAATTCATTATGGATTAATTAGTTGGAGAAATTCAAGTTAGAAGTCTTTCTGAAGTCATGCAATAGTTATCCCTTAATTAAGGAGATAAGGATGAGTTATATTTGAGTTGTAATTAGTTAGCTCAGTTTACTGAGTTAAGTCCAATTAAATTAGTTCCAAACTGTTTGAGGAACTAATTGTGAGTTCAGTCAGTTAATGCATGCACGCATCCAACTAGTGTACTCCAGATAACTAAAGATTCTCTCATCAGTAACTCATGCATGTTTATTCTGAGAAAGACCCAATTGAGATTAAAGACAGGGACATTGTATTATCAGTTGCATAAATTTTCATATAAGGAAAACTCATGCATGCAGAAGGAATTCATTCCTTGAGGATTGCACAATTTTACAGGGTGTGAGATTAGTGTGAGTGATCAGTGTTACACTTGGTAACAGTAGGATCACCTAGGAAAAACTGCACTAGGAAATAGGAGCTTGGAGGGCAGTGTGGAAGACTTATGAGAAGTCTATTTTGCCTGTGAGCATCTGAGAGGATTGTACTGAGAGCTGGCTAGCTGTGAGAGCTAAAGCTTTGTGTAATTCTGAGATATTTCCAACTTGTATGATAATACAGATAGTGGGGTTTTTAGCTGAGGCTTTCCCCTAAGTATTCTTTTGTGTTTCATGTGCATTGATTCTTCTTCTGGTTATATGTGTTCTGCTTGATCTTGCTCAAATCTATTAAGCTTCCGCAAGTTTGATTGTAGAAGTAGATTAAAGTATTTTGCTTTAGTTATATTGCATTATCAGGTTAATCTACAGTCAAAATTTCTATAGTTTTTTCTCTCACTTCCTTCTTGTTGGTGTGAAGTAAGTTTTGATTCACCTTGTTGGGTTATGCCTACGGTTCCTCAACCAGGGTTTCATTTAATTTCATGTGATAGTTGATCTTATGTTAGAAGGTTTTCCCTTGTGGAATCCTTTCTAGTAGGGCTTGGTTTCATAACTTATTTTGAAAAGGCAAGGAGGTGATTAAACTTTCAGGGTTCCACCACTTACCATAATCCACAAGCATTGATCAACCAACTTAAGAGGGACATCAATTTGACCCCAATAGCACTAGTGGAGATAAGGAACTCAAGCACTAATTCAACTAACCAACCAGAAAATATTTACAAATTCTTGCACTTATGTTTATTACTCAAACAACCCCTTAAAATAGGAAAAATAAAAAGTAGAAAAAATCAACCACCAAAAATAAAAAGTAAACTAGTGAATTTCTTCATTTTTATCTCTAGATAAAATTTGATGGATTATATTTTGATTCTAGTCTAATATTCTTGGTAAATGTGCTACATTGAATATCTTAAAGCCTAGTAGCCCTCTTATGTTTTTCTTGTAAAGGTTATCCAACATATTTGTGTGCATTTTTATGGTGATTTCATCAATTTTATTTTATTTTTAGCAATCGTAGCTTAAAGATTGGTGAGCTTCCTTGCCTAGTGTTTTGTGAAACAACTTTTGTAACCCTTCAAAGCCCTAGTAACATTTATGAAGTATTTCGATTGAATATTACATTCAAAAGTTTTTTGAGTTATCCCAAGTATTGCAATAGGTTTTACTTTGTTTTGGAACAACTACACTAGTTGACATCTTGAGACTTTGACCCATTAAACTGAGAAGTAAATTCCATATTTGAATATCTCTCTTATCAGTATCTTGATGAATTTGAAGGTTCATTTGATTCATATTTCAAGTATACTAACACTTTGAATACATGGATCATATTTATTATGGCAAATTTGATGACTATTGTTGTGGAGTCTTATATCCACTACAACTCCACTATATCATGATATATCAAATTTATGAGACCAAGTGCAACAAATTTTGCTCTCACAAAAAGTAACAAAAAATGTATTGGAAGCCATGATGAATGTTAAGATATATGGTATAAAAGGGGACATGGGAGTTGTTATCACTTAGAGAAAACCTTGGCTGTGGGGAAAAAACTCTAAGGTAACCTCTAACCACTTTGGACTTGGAAGCTAGCCCTTCCGAGTCAGAGAGGGCTATCTCTTTGAAAACCCTACCACTCTTGGTCACTTCTAGCAGTAGGTCACTTCAGCTTAATGGTCAGGTTTTGTTGGGTAACATGAAATTGGTTTGGAAAGGAAAGATAAAACCATTGGGCATGGAGTCTCTGATACAAAAACACTAGCTACAAGTTGTACAACTAGTCTAACAAAGGCAAGATAGCAACAAGTTCCTTAGACAAATTGTTAACAAGATATGGTAGGAGATAGTAGAAGTAAACATCAAAGACAAAGAAACCATGTGAATTTTGCAGTTGACATTTAAGCTGAAAAAAAAACAAATAAGTATCTGAATAATCATGAACAGAGCATACATGAAGAATTCTGATTCATAACATTGTACTCAAATACTGAAGATCCATGAATTCAAATTATGACCAAGGAGAAGAAAAAACACAGTTGAAAACTGACTGGAAACTTTCCACACATGAATCTTTGAAATCCAATAATATTGCTTGCAACAAGTTCTATTGGTATCAAAAAATAATATACACCAAGGTCTGATTTTTTCCAAGGTTTTGAACCCTTATTACATATGAAAAATAAAATATATAGAGAATACAATCTCAATCTGTTTCTATTTTTCTGGAAATAAAATTAAACAAAAATCTCAAAAATAAACTAAATCTAAAATGATTGCAAAAATGCCTCGAATGGTTAAAGGTTGTTGGTTAAATCTCCTAAAAAAGATAGATCTAATCTCTACCTTGAAACCTGGATCTATCTCCTGTTGTTGATTTTGTGCATGAAAATATGTGATATGGAGCTAATTTGATCCTCTGAAGAAGCTAGAACTAGCCCGTTTACTCTTCCTTAAATCTGGATGAATGCCATAATGATTCTTTGGTTGATGCTTAGTTACCACCTGTGTCCTTCAAATGCATATTTTTTGCCTAAAAATATGGAACCGCTCCCTTGGAATCTAGAAATATATTTAACGGTTGATCCATGCTGCCAGGTGTTCATGATGTGTTGGATATGTGCCTAAAAAGATGAATCTTGTTTACAATTGTTGCCCGAGATCTAGAACTTGACATGAAGTTGTTAAATTTAATTCTTTGACATCTAGAGATGAAGAGAATCCTCAACCACCTCAAATGTTGATTTGGATGCCTAGAAAATTGTGATTTGATTGCCACATATGTCCTTTACTTTATGATTCATCGAATCATCTGCATAACACCAATATTCTATCTACTGTGATTTCCATTTGATATTTTGTTTCTTCTAGATGCAAAATAAACAAATACATAAATATGCCCACGAGCTTGGAACAACGCACATGCACTTGACATTTTAAGAAAATAAAACTGGCGAATTTCTGAAAAATAGGGTCCAAAAATCCATTCGAATCTCCAAAACCGTGATAGTTGTTAGAAAACCAAGAGAGGTTATTTTAAATGAGTCATTTCCAGACAAAAACTCTTTCGGTTTTGAAAAAATCGCTCCCATTTGTTAGGAAACCGTACCTGAAATTACTGTGATGTACATAAAAAACCAAAGTTTTAACTAACCATTTTTACAAAAATGCACTAACACTCCCATTGTCAATGCTTTAACCCTCTTTATTACAAATTTGCACAAACACTCCCATTTTCAGTGCTTTAAAAATTTTCAGACTAAAAAATGTGATAACAGGAGATAAGATAGATGGTATAAAAAAGGACATGGGAGTTTTGAATGATGGTTTAAAAGTAGACATGGAAGCAATGATGAATGTCAACATAGAGGGGTTGAAGGACGTTTTGGAAAAGTTGCTAGAAGAAAGGCTTCCCAGTGGTGACAAGGTAATCCATGAAAATCATGATGAGGACTAAAGGAATATGAATTATGATTTTAGAGACTCCAATGTTGCGTTTAAGAACCACCACATTCCAAAGATCAATGTGAGGAAGTTTGATGGCAAGGATCTAATAACATGGATACTACAAATGGAGCAATATTTTGATCTCCATGATGTGAAATACACACAAAAGGAACACATTGCATCTTTATATTTAGAACCTAATCAGTTTGTATGGTATAGATAGTTTTGTTCTCATAAACCACTTATCACTTGGTCAATGTTTACGAAGGAAATGATAGCACATTATCAGGATACAAATAGCAACACCTCCTTTAACCAATTGATAAAATATCAAACAAAAGGGTTCAATGGTGGAGCACATTGAGGACTTCCAAAAATTGAATATTATGGTAACTGATATTCTAGAGGAGCATAGGACTGATATCTTCATATGGACTTTGAAGGATAACATCCAACATGAGGTTCACCTTTGGGAACCCGATTCATTGGAGAAGGCATTCAGGGTGGCAAGAAAAGTTGAAAGCAAAATTATGGCAACAAAGAAGTCTACCACTCACAACTATAAAGATGGAAGTGTTGTTGCTCCTATCCTTCCACAACCTACAAGGTTGACACCACAAAAATTGGAGGAAAAAAAGAGCAAAAGGGATTTGTTACAGTTGTGATAGAAAATATACTAAAGGTCATAAGTGTGTTGAGAATAAATTATTCTACATAGATTGTGAAGAGGAGGAAGAAAATGAACAAGAAAAGTTAAAACAGAAGGATATACACTAGCAACCAACCCTAGAGAAAGAAGAAATGAATCTGACCATATCTTGCAATGCATTGGCAGAAATTACCACTCCTCAAACTCTTAATATAGAAGGATATATCAAGAAGAAAAAGGTAATAGGGTTGATTGATTCACGTAGTACTCATACTTTTATTCATTGTATGATAGCCAAGGAATTGAATTTCTTCCTATATCCAGCGCCAGAGTGTCAAGTGATAGTTGCAAATGGAGGAAATATAAATT
Organism: Pinus tabuliformis; assembly: GCA_031772625.1. Taxonomy (NCBI): domain Eukaryota; kingdom Viridiplantae; phylum Streptophyta; class Pinopsida; order Pinales; family Pinaceae; genus Pinus; species Pinus tabuliformis. The sequence goes on from CM062820.1 coordinate 1,705,293,896, forward strand.
GCTCTGGAAAGTTTCATAATATCAAGCTAACCATGGGGCAATATGTAATTGAATATTACAATGCTTTCCATTCCAATGGGTGGCATTCATGTTGTACTGGGAATCCAATGGTTACAATCTTTGGAGATGATAGCTTTTAATTTTCAAGAACTTTTGATGAAATTTTTTTCGGAAGGAAAGGAATTTGAATTAAGGGGTATCACAAGGAAACCAGGAAAGATAATCAACTCTAATGGAATGACAAAGTTTCTGAAGAAAGAACAATGGGGCGTAATTTCACAATTATGCTCACTAGAGGTTCAAACAACAAAATCATATATTTCTCCAAATCTCCAAAAAGTATTGGACAATCATTCCAAGGTATTTGAGACTCCCAAAGGCCTCCCACCTATTTGTGATCATGATCATGTTATTCATTTGATTCCAGGAAGGGTTCCTCTAAACATCAGACCTTACAAATATCCCTATGCCCAAACGTGTGAAATTGAATGTATGGTTGCAGAAATGTTAGAGGTTGGTATAATTCAACCTAGTCAAAGTTCTTTCTCTACTCTAGTAGTATTGGTGCAGAAGAATGATGGAGCATGGGGTATGTGTCAAGATTATAGGGAGCTCAACAAGCTCACTATTAAAAATAAATTTCCCATTCCTGTCATTGATAAATTGTTGGATGAATTACATGGAGCAATTTACTTCACCAAGCTGGATCTTCCTTCACGATATCATCAAATTATAATGAAGACTGAAGACAATCTGAAAACAACATTCAAAACACATGAGGGCATTATGAATTTTTGGTCATGCCTTTTGGCCTTACTAATGCACCTTCATCATTTCAAGGTTTGATGAATTCCATTTTCAAACCTTTAGAAAATGTGTGTTAGTATTTTTTGATGACATACTAATCTACAACAATTCTTGGAAGGATCATGTTAAACATGTTGAGAGGGTGCTCAAACTATTGGAGGAGAAACAATTATATGCAAAAACCTCCAAATGTTTCTTTGGAGTACATGAGGTGGAATATATTGTATCTCATGATGGTGTTAAGGTAGACCCTAACAAAATTAAACCCATTAAGGAATGGAAAATTCCCACAACCATAAAGTATCTTCGAGGATTTCTCGGGTTGATAAGGTATTATTGCAAGTTTGTTAAGAATTATGGGAGAATAGCAGCACCTCTAACAACATTACTAAAACAAGATGCATTTTCTTGTACTCCAGAAGCAACTAAAGCCTTTGAACATCTTAAAGAGGCAATGTGTCAAGTACCAGTCTTAGCTACACTTGACTTCACAAAAATCTTAATTGTGGAATGTGATGCCTTGGGAAATGTAATTGGTGTTGTTTTAATGCAAGAAGGAAGACCCATTTCTTTTCAAAGTCGTGCAATCAAATGAAAGTATTTACACAAACATATTTATCAGAAGGAAATGTTGGCAATACTACATGCACTAAAGAAATGAAGACCTTACCTAATGGGAAGACACTTCAAGGTAAAAACAGATCATGATAGTCTTAAATACTTTTTGGAACAAAGATTATATTCAGAAGAGCAACAAAAATGGGTCACAAAGATGTTGGGTTATGACTTTGAAATCATCTACAAAAAAGGGAACCAAAATGTTTTTGCAGATGCACTGTCAAGAAAGGATAAGGATGTGGAAGCATTGCTTAGTTTCATTTCTATTATCCAACCTGATTGGATAACCGAAGCAAGGGATGAATGGAAGAATGACAAAGAGGTGTGGACACTCATTCAAAAGTTGTAGCAAGATCCCAGTACATCTGATACATTTAGCTGGAAAAATGATTCATTATGGTACAAAGATCGTTTATATCTTTGTAAGAATTCCCAACTCAAGAAAAAGATTCTTTTGGAATTACACACCTCCCCCTTAGGAGGGCACTCGGGAATTTTTAAAACTTACCACAAGATCAAGAAGGAATTTTTTAGGATGGCCTTAAATCTGATATTCAGAAGTTTGTGGTAGAATGTTTGGTTTTCCAACAAAATAAAGTTGAGACAATTAAGACCCTAGGTCTGTTACAACCTTTAGCCATTCCAAGTTAGCATTGGGAGGAGGTCCCAATGGATTTTATCACAAGTTTACCCAAGTCTAAAAGAAAGAGTGTCATCATGGTGGTAGTTGATAGACTTACCAAGTATGCACACTTTTGTGCATTATTTCCTCCTTTAAAGTCGATACAGTTTCTACTGCATTTATGGAAACAATTCAAAAGCTATATGGAAACCCAAAGATTATTGTAAGTAACAGAGATTCTATTTTCACTGGAAATTTGTGGATGGAATTATTTTATTGTCTTGGTACTCAATTATCTCATAGCTCATCTTATCATCCTCGATCTAACGGGAAAACTAAGATAATGAACAAATGTTTGGAAGAATATCTTTGTTGTTTTGTATCTGATAAACAAACACAATGGGTCAAGTGGTTACCTATAGCTTAATGGTGGTATAACACTTTCTTCCATACTGCAGCAAAAATGACCCCGTTTATGGCACTTTATGGATATCATCCACCATCCATCATGTTATCACTGAGTTGGGACAGGTTAGGTTGTATCAACCTTCAACCAAGTGTAACTATTTCAAACCAACTTTAGACTGGAAGTTAGTCCTTCCAATCTGAGAGGGCTCTCTCAAAATATTTATAAAATAACTTGTGATAAACTAAAAATTCAGATGACTAACTCTGATCTCTTTTTGTGATTCTGTAGGTGAAGAAAAATGTGATCATTGCCACCATTGGGCATGGAGTCAAATTAAAATAGATTATGATCAACAACAGTGTTTAATGGAAGCTAAAGCATCTATGGCTTTAAAACTAATACAAATGGACACCCACAGGCATACACAGTGAATGAAGGAAATTGGAGTTGTTTAACAGATTTCCAACTAATCAAAATACTATGTAAAACTTGAAACAACATAATAAAAACTCATAAAATCCATAACACGAATCCCAGGTACAAAAATAGAGTTGTTACTGATTTTCTATTAAAAGAAAAAATATTACAGAAGGTCAGTTTTTCACACTCTCCATCAACTCCTCAGAGTCAAAAATCTGCCTATTTATAGAGAAAATATCCCTTTACATATCTTTCCACTTAGGCCAAATTTGATTTATTGCTCTAGCGACCTGTTCCTCCTTTTCTTCTAACTAATCAGGTTTTTCATAGGAATTTTATGTTTTAACAGAGTTTGAATATAGGAGTCACATCTAAATAGAATCCATCCAACTGTTACAATAATTCAAGAAAAAATTACAACTATTTGTGGCACTGTATTTGTGGAAATTCAAAGCATCTGGCCTTTTGAATTCTATTGTGTTGTTTCTGGGCCTTTAAATAATCAATATTGTTTATCGTGCTGGTAGGCGTGTTGTTTGTTGTTTGAAACGTGTTTGAAAGTGCCTTCACTGTCCTTTGTGTCTTGGTGTCCTCTTTTCTCTGTGTTCTGTTTGATGACCATGTTGCTGAATATATGGAGAGTGTGAAAAACTAACCTTCTGTAATATTATGTTCTTTTAATAGAAAATTAGTAGCAACTCTGTTTTTGTACCTAGGATTCGTGTTATGGATTTTGTGAGTTTTTATTATGTTGTTTCAAGTTTTACATAGTATCTTGACTACTTGGAAATTGTCAAACAGCTCCAATTTCCTTCATTTACTGTGTATGATTGTGGGTGTCCATTTGTATCAGTTTTAAAGCCATAGATGCCTCAGCTTCCATTAAACATTGTTGTTAATCATAATATGTTTTAATATGACTCCATGCCTAATGGTAGCAGTCATCACATTTTTCTTCACCTACAAAATCACAACAAGAGATCAGAGTTATTCATCTAAATTTTGAGTTTATCACAAGTCATTTTATAAATGTTTTGAAAGATCCCTCTCAGATTGGAAGGACTAACTTCCATTATAAAGTTGGTTTGAAATAGTTACACTTGGTTGAAGGTTGATACCGTCCAACAAAAAATTGCAACTATTTGTAATGTTGGCACTGTATTTCTGGAAATTCAAAGCATTCGACCTTTTGAATTTTATTGTGATGTTTCTAAGCCTTTAAATAAGAAATATTGTTTATCGTGATTGGTAGGCGTGTTTTTTGTTGTTTGAAACATGTTTGAAAGTGCCTTCACTGTCCTCTGTGTCTCGTTGTCCTCTTTTCTCTGTGTTTTGTTTGATGACCATGCTGCTGGATATATGCCGAAAAACACCCTTGATGTCATCTTTTCATTTATTGTGTATGACTGTGGGTGTCCATTTGTATCAGTTTTAAAGCCATAGATGCCTCAACTTTCATTAAACATTGTTGTTGATCATAGTCTGTTTTAATTTGACTCCATTCCCAATGGTGGTAGTCATCACAATTTTCTTCACCTACAGAATCACAAAAAGAGATCAAAGTTAGTCATCTGAATTTTGAGTTTATCAAAAGTTATTTTATAGATATTTTGAGAGAGCCCTCTCAGATTGGAAGGACTAACTTCCAGTTTAAATTTGGTTTGAAATAGTTACAGTTGGTTGAAGGACCTGCAGTCTATATCGCAATCACCCTTTTCCCTTTTGCTAAACCATATCTCTCCTCCACCAATATCGCAAGTCCTCCCTGTCGATTGTGATATCGCATAAACCTGTCACCACGCCTCCACCGATACCGCTATTCCTCCCCGCCGATTGCGATATCGCATAAATCCATCTACCGTTGATATCACATATCACAAGTCCTCCGCTGATTGTCATATCCATGTTCCATTTCCACTCCGCCAGTCGATTGCAATAAAGACCCTCCTTGCTGATCGCAACAAATTCTCCCCCCGCCGCTTGCGATATCGCAATCGGGGATTGCACAAAACATAACCCTTTCCTCCACTAAGCTCCCTTCTGACTTGCAATTGCAATGGATCCGAAAGATTATGTATTATAGTTTTGAGAAATTTCAAGTCCGGCATATTGGGAAATCACCATAAAATCAATGTTAAAGCTCCTTTTCACTTTCCAATGGCATATTGTGATTGCGATAACAATAGGCCCAGATCAACAGCCTAGATTGAATCAGCCTAGAACAATAGCCCAGATCAACGAATATTAAAATTCCCTTTTTGCTTCCACTCAGTGAGACAACGAGGATGTTTCTTAGCAGCATAATCATCAAAGAGGACAGCGAGGGTGTTTTTCGGTGTATATTCAGTAACATTGTCATTAAGCAGAGCGCAGAGAAAAGAGGGCAGCGAGACACAGAGGACAGTGAATGCAGTTTCAAACACGTTTCAAACAGCAAACAACACACCTACCAGCACAATAAACAATATTGCTTATTTAAAGGCCCAGAAACAACACAATAGAATTCAAAAGGCCGGATGCTCTGAATTTCCACAAATACAATGCCAACATTACAAACAGTTGCAATTTTTTCCTAAATTATTGTAATAGTTGGATGAATTATGTTTAGATGTGACTCCTATTTGTATTCAAACTCTGTTAAAACAAAAAATTCCTATGAAAACTCTGATTAGTTAGAAGAAAAGGAGGAACAGGTCTCTAGAACAATAAATTGAATTTGGCCCAAGTGGCAAGATATGTAAAGGGATATTTTCTCTATAAATAGGCAAATTTTTTACTCTGAGAAGGGTTGATGGAGAGTGTGAAAAATTGACCTTCTATAATATTTTGTTCTTTTAATAGAAAATCAGCAGCAACTCTGTTTTTGTACCTGGGATTCGTGTTATGGCTTTTATGAGTTTTTATTATGTTGTTTCAAGTTTTACATAGTATCTTGATTACTTGGAAATCTGTCAAACAACTCCAATTTCCTTCATTTACTGTGTATGATTGTGGGTGTCCATTTGTATTAGTTTTAAAGCCATAGATGACTTAGCTTCCATTAAACATTGTTGTTGATCATAATCTATTTTAAGTTGACGCCATGCCCAATGGTGGCAGTCATCAAATTTTTCTTCACCTACAGAATCGCAAAGAGAGATCAGAGTTAGTCATCTAAATTTTGAGTTTATCGCAAGTTATTTTATAAATATTTTGAGAGAGCCCTCTCAGATTGGAAGGACTAACTTCCAGTCTAAAGTTGGCTTGAAATAGTTACACTTGGTTGAAGGTTGATACAACCCAACTTGTCCCAGCCGAGTGATAACACATCACGTCATATTTAAGAGAAAATTCTAAGGTTCAAGTAGTGGAAGATCACATCGAGCATCAACAACAAGTTCTCCAACTCTTAAAGGATAACCTCACTCTGGTGCAAAATCGAATGAAACAATAGGCATATCAACATCGCAATGAAAGAAATTTTGATATAGGTGATTGGGCATTTTTATGGCTACAACCATACAACCAAATCTCCCTCAAGCAAGCTAAGAAGGATAATAAATTATCACCCAAGTACTATGGTCCTTACAAGGTGTTGCAAAAGATTGGTACTATGGCATAAAAATTGGAGTTGGTTGCATCTTCTCGAGTACACCCAATTTTCCATATTTCAAGCTTAAAAAAGGTTATCGGTGACAAGATCCCAGTTCAAAGAGTGTTTCCAAAACTTAACGAAGAAGGAAAACTCATATTTGAGCCTGAAGCAGTAATGGAAACAAGAACCTGACAACTACGAAATCGATTAATTTCAGAGTATCCCATTAAGTGTAAGAACTTACCCACTGAAGATTCCACATGAGAGGAGAATTTTATATAGAAACATCAAGAACTACTCAAGCGTTGAGGATAATACTTTTTTGAAGGAGAGGGACATGTTAGGTCCTTATAATACTAGTGTATTCCCCTCATTGTTATTTTTAGTGTAGCCCCCTATTGTTATTGTTGTACCCATGTATCCCCCATGTTGTTATTGTTCTTCCCCATAGAGCTATTGTTATTGTTGTGCCCTTACATTATTATTGTTATGTAGGCTTTGATTGTATTATGACCCCTTAGACTCCTATATATACCAAGGAGGTCTTATCATTTATATCATTCAATAATTTTTAATTTATGTAATGTAAAGGAGGTTTCCCCCTCGAAGAGGACAATTTTTAAGTCGTTGATCTATCTTTTCTTATGTTCTTTCAGATGGTTGCATAACATTTATGCAAGTATTCCATTTCTTAAATTTTTGAATGAGTATATTTCCTTGAGACATCTTGCAACACTTCACATTTTGGGATACTATCTTTACTTGCAAAAAATCATTGCATCACAACTTGCACTACTAAAATTAACCTCCAAGCATAAGCTTGGTTGATAGAAATTTAGGACAAATCTTCCATAATTTTCATTCAACTTCCTTGATTTGAGTTTGGATGAAAGGTTAAAAACTATGACCTTGCAGTTCTCTTGTGTGGCTTAGTCCCCTTGTAGGAACGAAGGCATGCAGATTGCAAGAGGAACTAGGTGGGTATCGTTAACGATGGACTAGTGCCTCCTTGTTCTAGCCTTCTTGCAACTCACCCATAGTACTCATTGTTAATTTTTGCAACTGCAGTCAAATTCCATTTTGGACAGCTCATATGATGAAGATAGTTATTGCAATAGATTCCTCTTTTTGAGAGGACCAAAATTGACATAAATATCACCTTATTTGGACAAGCAAAAGTTGGTTTTTGAATTTATTTATTCACTCATGTATATTGGGTTAGGTCGGCCCTAAACACATGTTAAATTGGACAGGTCGGCCTCAACCCCAAGTGGACCCTCATAAAATCCAACCTCAAGCTCATTTGGACACGTGGGATCAAGCCATCTTCTACTCTTCTCTTTTGTGCAAGGGTTTGAAATCTCAGGGGTGAAACTCACACTGGTCTAGTGTTTTCTAACTCCTAGACGTTGACACAGAACTAGGAATTTTAGCCCCTCGATGTTGGCACACAGTGGTCTTAACAGCATCCATAGAGCCTTAAACGCTGGCACAGAGTGTTATGGGAGTGTCTCGCAAGCTAGGGTTTATGCTACTTAGTTTGGTCCTCAGACGCATGCACAGTATGGTCCTGAGAGCGTTTGGGCTACCATAGACACTCAAACATAAGCCTTATTAGTGCGTACATGGTTTGAGGAAGATCTGAGTATGTTTGATCTCGGATTCCCTCATCCAGTTCACCTGGGAGCATCCAGATCTATTCCATACACAGTCTTCCAATTCTGCAAAGAGTGCCCAAAATTGTTATAGACGCTCGCACAGGCCCTCCTCCCTGTGCCTGGGACTCAGAGATGGGATTTCAGTATTCTTAAGATTCCGCTCAAAGACAATAGTGTTCAGCACAGTGACAGTAGTATCCAGCAGTTGTGTATAGTCCTTAGAATCAGGGTTGTGATTAGAAACATGATTAGATTTGTTTCATGGATATCATAGTTGCTTTGTTGCATAGATAAAGTTATGGATCATTGCACTCTCTTTTTCCAAATCATTTGATGACGATCTAAGAAGAAGATGATTTGCAAGGGTTTTCCCCATAGCGGGTTTTGCTCTGGTCTTAGAGCAATCTTGGTGTCTCTATGTGTGTGCATGCTTGTCTTCTATCGTTCATTTATGTTTCGCTGCATTGATGATGATGATGTTGTTATTTCTATATAATTGCATATGTTGATGAATAATGGTGTAGATCTGAATAATGTAATGATGATATGGGGTGAACTTAATGTATTAATGAAGAAATGCAATTATCAAAGCAAAGAACATGTAGCCCTATGAAAAATTAACATACCAAGTTAAAGGATTTGAGGGGAAGATATCACCCTAGAATAGGCATAAATTAAAATTAACCAAGAACACTTTGTTTCACACACTCACCTACAACTTTGTTTCACCTTGCATGTAATTGGTTATCATTTGAGCTCTTTCTCAAATACATACAAGTTGGATTGTGAGCATCTACATTTATTTTACTTGCAAGCATTTTACTTTATGTACTTGTCCATTTCATTTACATGCTCATGTTAAGTTTTCTTTGATGCCATTATATCATATTTGAGCAATTCTCATTTTCAAGTACAAATTGTGTTCACTTGCAAGTTTCACTTTCTATCTAGTTGCTCATCTTTCAAGGTTGTAAGCAAATCTTTAGATAGTGTGGTTTTGCATTGATTCACTAACATTTTCATTGCAACTTTCCATTCTTGCAACTTATTGTATCTTGAAAGATATATTTTACATGCAAGTATTGTGATTTCATTTTGAGCATATATTTCTTGCAAGTATATTATATTGGCACTGGTCTACTCACATATACTTTCCTTGCAGGATCTATCTTGTTGAATCTATTTGTTATATCTACATTGTCAATATGTGTATGCTCATAGTTATTTGTACTTGCTAATCATTTATTTGCTTCAAGTTATCTTTTCAATTTGTTGAATGGTGAATGCTCTAACTGATGTACTAACTATCTCTTAGAACTTGTTAGTTTAACAAGCTTTCCTTTAGAACCCTTCCTTAGGGTCCACCCCCCTGGCTTTAGCTAGGAGAGAGCCTAGATGGAGAGCGTTGTGATTAGGTGACAACCCGTTCTCTGAGCCTTGCCACCAAGGCCACATCTAGTGGGATTGAGGATTTTTCACACATTAACATAAGTGTGTAAACGAGGCGGCAACAATACCCACACACCATCCTAAGGTATAAGAATACACATCAAGGCAGGAAGTTACCGCCCACAAAGGGTGTTATGCAACCAGCTCACAAAATAGAAGAAAAGATAGATGAATGCCTTCAAAATCAGCCTCTTCGAGGGGGCAACCTCCTTTACATTACATAAATGAACAATTATTGGATGATACAAATGACTAAACTTCCTTTCTATATATATGAGTCTAAGGGGTCACAATATAATCAAAGTCGACATAACAGTAATAACATAAGGGCACAACAATAACAATAGTGGGTTTCTATGGGGCACACTAATAACAATATGGGGACAATAAGGGCACAACAATAAAAATAAGGGCTATAATGACAATAGTAATGGGGGAATCAGTGGTATTATAAGGGCCTAACATGCCCCTCTCCTTCAAAAAAGCGTTGTCCTCAACACTTGAGTAGTTCTAGATGCTTCTGTATAAAATTATCATCCTCCCATGTGGAATCTTCAGCGAATAAGTTCTTCCACTTGATGAGATACTCCAAAATTGATCGATTTCGTAGTTGTCGAGTTTTTGTTTCTATGACCACTTCAGGTTCCAATATGATTTTTCCTTCCGCGTCGAGTACTGGCAATATTGTTTGAACTGGAAGCTTTTCACCGATAACCTTCTTTAAACATGAAACATGGAAAACTGGGTGCACTCGGGAAGCTGCAGGAAGATCCAATTTGTATGCCATAGTACCAATCTTTTGCAACACCTTGTACGGACCATAATACTTTGGTGATAATTTATTATCCTTCTTAGCTTGCTTGAGGGACATTTGTTTATATGGTTGTAGCCGTAGGAATACCCAGTCACTTATATCAAAACTTCTTTCATTGCAATGTTGATCTACCTGTTGTTTCATTTTATTCTGTGCCAACGTGAGGTTATCCTTTAAGAGTTGGAGAACTTGTTGTTGATGCTCGATGTGATGTTCCACTGCTTGAAACTTATAATTTTCTCTTAAATATGATGTGATGGATGGTCAAGATATCCATAAAGTGCCATAAATGGGGTCATTTTTTCTACAGTATGGAAGGAAGTGTTATACCACCATTTAGCCAAAGGAAACCATTTGACTCATTGTGTCTGTTTATCAGATACAAAGCAATGAAGATATCCTTCCAAACATTTGTTTATTATCTCAGTTTTCCCATCAAATTGAGGATGATAAGATTAGCTATGAGCTAACTGAGTACCGAGGAAAGGAAATAATTATGTCCAAAAAAATCCAGTGAAAATGGGATCTCTGTCGCTTACAATAATCTTTGGGTTTCCATGTAGCTTTTGAATTGTTTCCATAAATGCAGTAGAAATTGTACTAGCTTTAAATGGATGTGATAATGCACAAAAGTGTGCATACTTGGTAAGTCTGTCAACTACCACCATGATGACAATCTTTCCTTCGAAATTGGGTAAACCTGTGATAAAATCCATTGAAACCTCCTCCCAACATTGGCTTGGAATGGATAAAGGTTGTAATAGACTTGGGGTCTTAATTGTTTCAACTTTATTTTGTTGGCAAACCAAACATTCCACCACAAACTTTTGAATATCCGATTTAAAGCCATCCTAAAAAAATTCCTTCTTAACTCTGTGGTAAGTTTTTAAAAATCCTGAGTACCCTCCTAAGGGAGAAGTGTGCAATTCCATAAGAATCTTTTGTTTGAGTTGGGAATTCTAAAATATGTATAAGCGATCTTTGTACCATAACGAATCATTTTTCCAACTAAATGTATTAGATGTACTGGGATCTTGTTGTAACTTTTGAATGAGTTCCCACACTTCTCTTCATTCTTCCATTCATTCCTTGCTTCGTTTATCCAATCTGGTTGGATAATAGAAATGGCACACAGAAATGCTTCCATATCCTCATCCTTTCTTATGAGTGCATCTGCCACAACATTTTGCTTCTCTTTTTTGTAGATGATTTCCAAGTCATAACCCAACATCTTTGTGACCCATTTTTGCTGCTCTTCAGAGGATAATCTTTGTTCTAAAAAGTATTTAAGACTATCATGATCCATTTTTACCTTGAAGTGTCTTCCCATTAGGTAGGGTCGTCATTTCTTAAGTGCATGTAGTATTGCCAACATTTCCTTCTCATAAATAGCTTTGTGTAAATACTTTCCTTTGATTGGATGACTTTCGAAAGCAATGAGTCTTTCATCTTGCATTAAAACAACACCAATTCCATTTCTTGAAGTATCACATTCCACAATAAAGGTTTTTGTGAAGTTGGGCATAGCTAAGACCGATGCTTGGCACATTGCCTCTTTAAGATGTTCGAAGGCCTTTGCTGCTTCTAGAGTCCATGAAAATGCATCTTTCTTCAATAATGTTGTTAGAGGTGCTGCTATTCTCCCATAATTCTTAACAAACTTGCGATAATACCCTGTCAACCCAAGAAATCCTTGCAGATGCTTTATGGATGTGGGGATTTTCCATTCCTTAATGGCTTTAATTTTGCTAGGGTCTACCTTAACACCTTCATGAAATACAATATGACCTAGATATTCCACCTCTTTTACTCCAAAAAAAACATTTGGAGCTTTTTTCATATAATTTTTTCTCCTCCGATAGTTTGAGCACCCTGTAAACATGTTGAACATGATCCTTCCAAGACTTGCTATAGATTAGTATATCATTAAAAAATACTAACACAAATTTTCTAAGGGTGGGTTTGAAAATGGAATTCATCAAACCTTGAAATGTAGAAGGTGCATTGGTAAGGCCAAAAGGCATGACCAAAAATTCATAATGATCCTCATGAGTTCTAAATGTTGTTTTCGAAATGTCTTCAGTCTTCATTCTGATTTAGTGATATCCTGCACGAAGATCCAACTTGGTGAAGTAAATTGATCCATGCAATTCATCCAATAATTCATCAATGACAGGAATGGGAAATTTATCTTTAATAGTGAGCTTGTTGAAAAAAATTCCGGATTATAGGGAGCTCAACAAGCTCACTATTAAAGATAAATTGCATGGATCAATAGTGAGCTTGTTGGGAAATATCTTCCTCCTCTTCATGAGTCATGCTAGAGCTTCCAGGTTGTTTACTAGGTGTTTCCATTCTCTTTCTTCGAGGCATAAATTAATACTAATAATGTTTCACTATGCCATTTGAATTCCTTCAAACTAATTTTTCAAACCAATCTTATGCAAAAAGAAAAAAACTACACACATTTTTTCACGTTGTAAGAGATTGATATTGAATCTAATGTATCTATGTAATTGTGGATTTCCAAGATCTGAAATTGCGTCCTACAGTAGCCCTCTGAGTTCTCTTTCTAACCCTGCAAGTTTGATCAATATTGGATTCTCCAAGGAAGAGTTATGCCAAATCTCCCATGGTGACCTGATTATAGACTGGTTCAGTAGAGCGAACTTGTACGAAGTGCCCCGTGTCACTGTTTCGACCTTAGTACCTGAAACTAATATAAAAAAAACTAAAGTCATTCCTCTTTCTGAAACTTCTTACCAAATTTCAATCTGATGCTCAGAACAAAAGTTATGACGATTTTCCCCAGGTCACATGTTTGAGATATAATTCGAGATCCTGCAAAAACCCTAACTTCCTTTGATCATATCTCCAAAAGTGTAGCGAGAAAATATCTGAAATTTGGATCCGAGGTTCACAGCGATTTTGGCTCAAATGGGTTTTTTTTGTATCATCTGAAACGTCGCAGAAAAAAATTTATAGCGAAAATGCCACAATGACCTGCTTGGAGCAGTGAAACCATGGAGTCTAAAGCTTTGATACCAAATGTTATGCAACCAGCTCACAAAATAGAAGAAAAGATAGATGAACGCCTTCAAAATCAGCCTCTTCGAGGGGGAAACCTCCTTTACATCACACAAATGAACAATTCTTGGATGATACAAATGACTAATCCTCCTTTCTGTATATAAGAGTCTAAGGGGTCACAATATAATCAAAGTCGACATAACAGTGATAACATAAGGGCACAACAATAACAACAGTGGGTTTCTATGGGGCACACTAATAACAATATGGGGACAATAGGGGTACAATAATAACAATAAGGGCTATAATGATAATAGTAATGGGGGAATCACTAGTATTATAGGGACCTAACAAAGGGGAAGTCAACAATGCCACAAAGGCAGACATCATGAAACAAACAATATTGGGTGTTTCCCTTTAAGCAACTCCCATAGAGAGACACTCAGTATGATTTGTTACTATTTGAATGGGACTTCTTATCAACTTGGACCTGCTATTCTCCACTCATTAGTTACATTCCTGGTGTTCATCGATCATTCACAGTGGTGTATCATTTCCCCATGCCCCTGATCTCAGATGTGCTAGATGATGTTTCATGCTACTTTCGTTGATGGTTGGTATGTTTTCATTGCTTAGCCTCTTCATCTGAAAATGACACCAAGGTTTCATCTTGTTGTTTAGATGTTAGCATTAGAGGGATTCTTTCTCACTTTTAACTTAGTAAAAATGTTACCATGTTACTACTTCTAACCATTGGGACATAATTACTTTTGGATAAGTATACCATTAAGCTAGACCGCTTGATACTACCAGGAAATCGAGTTTGGTAGCGTGTTCATACCCTTTCCGTACTTAACCCTTTATAGGAAACTCCTTTCATTCATTCCATCCACAATCAAAGACTTGGGAAATACTTTGTTTTAGCCCAAATGCATGCGTAACAAAGATAAGGATGTCCCCTTGATTAGATTCTTAAGTAAATTGGTAACATTAGCTGAGCTTCTTATGATTAATTTATCCTATTTATGTTGGTGTCTAACCACTTGTTGAAGTTGGATGTGTTGTTGAATGTGTTGAGCTAGGAATTTTTCATCTTATCAATCAATGTGAAGAACGACATGATATTCCATGGTCTACATCGGCATCTATTTGGGGCATTTTTCTTAATGTCTTAACTTTTCTAGCACACATATGGGACATTTTAACTACCCATGAGCAAAAAAAGAAAAAGAAAACGGGAGGGAGAAGAAAAATTTAATGTAAGAGAATTAGTTAGTCAAATGAACACAACTATTTCTATTTTTTCTAGAAGTTTCAAAAGCATGTAACCGTTTTTTAATTGATCTTCTAGAAAAGGGGGAATATTTTATTATTGTTTTATTTTGACCACATCAAAACATTTGATTGGCATTCCAACCATAGCAAAACTTCATGTGGTTCATCTTATTCATGGCTGATAATATTTTTATTAGATTCCTCTCGTCGAGAGGTGTAGGATTGATATAAAGATCATCCGATTCCGATAAGTATTCATGAAGATATGAATTTATTTTGATTATGGGATTATTATCAAGCTGATCTACAACTCATGTAGGCTCAGAAGCCCAACAGTCGCATCTATTCAAACACCAACGTTGTGTATAAATACAGGAGGACTTTTCCTCATTTTCACTCACTCATCTCATCACATCTCTCTCTCTCTCTCTACTGCGCAGAAAAGAGTCTCTTCTCTACTGCGCAGAAAAGGGTCTCTCTCTCTCACACATGTGAAGCCGGAAGCTGCCAAAACTAAAGCTGCAACTGCAGAAGTAAAGATTGACCTGCGTGGACTAGAATATCTCCTCATCTGAACTGCGTTGTAGGTTCATCTGAACCTCCTCTGAAAGCCGCAACTTTTGGTGGTGGAATCAAGTCAATCTGACGGACGGTTTGCAAGATATCAGCTGCCCTAGTTTAAAGCCGGAAGTTGCTGAAACTGAAGCTGCAACTGCAGAAGTAAAGATTGACCTGCGTGGACTAGAAGATCTCTTCATCTGAACTGCACTGTAGGTTCATCTAAACCTCCTCTGGAAGCCGCAACTTTTGGTGGTGGAATCATGTCGATCCGACAGTCAGTTTGTGAGATATCGTCTGCCCTAGTTTGATGATGAAGCCGCTAATGTTGACGTTACTGATCTAGGGTTTGCTACTGTTGATATAAATCAGATTTATTGTACTATTTCTCTCTACTGAATTATTGAAGATAAAAGAAGATTTGATCAAAGGGTTCCCCACACATTGTGGGGCTTGTCCCTGGCTAGCCGCCACATCGTGTGTTTCTTGTCTTGGCTTGTTTTCTGTCAATCGTTTAATGTTCTATCTGCACTTTACTTTATGTACATGTGATTGCTAATCTGTGGAATATAATAAGAAAAAGAAGTAAACTGTTATAAGCATAGAACAAACCATAACTTAACAGATTTGCCCATGCAATTGTAACTAATGGGTTAGATGCCTCCTTACTCTATAAAAGGAAGACACTTTATCTCACTCAACATGAAATCTTTTCTGAAAGAATAATAAAACTTTGTCGGCATTCTTCTTTAGCTCTTTCATTTTGTCTTTTTTGGTATTTTGATTTTCTTTCCATACTTTCAAGTGGGAAGAATTCTAAGCATCACATTTGAAGTAAATGAGTGCGAAGATTGGATTTGTCATTACAACAAATATTTTGATTTGTTTTCTTCTTTTCACATATCCTAGGTGGGAGAAATTCAGGGTAATGGTTTGGCACTGAATAATTTCGAAGAGAGGGATCATCAACACAAAAATTGTTTCATTAATCAGATACACAACAAATTTTCAATTTTATTTGCTCAATTTCTTTTAATTTAGTCTAGATATTTTATTTCCCTTTTAAATAGATTTTATTCAGTGTTTGATTTTAAATTTTAAATTAGATTTAGATTTAAAGATATTTTTTTGTTTAAAGTTAAATTTTATTTTGGTTTAGATTTAAATTTTAAATTAAAAATAAATTTTGTTTAAAATCTTCATTTTAAATTTAGGTAGGTAATTGAAACATCAAAATTATTTTTTTTCCTATTTACTTTAATACGGATAGGCATGATCTATATTGTGGGTTTTGGGAACATTAATTTTTAAATAAATAAGTGAAATTAATATTTTTCTTCTCAAAATTAATGAGATATTAGACACACAAAATATATATATATATTTTCAGAGAGAAAAAATCTTCATAGTATTATATTGAGTCAATATAAAGAGTACATATAAGAGACAGCAAGGGTGAAAACTAGCGTCCTTGCAAGCATATGAAACCCAAAACTTACAGATATAGGACCTCCCTAAGGAGATCAGAACAACATCATATCAAAATCAGAGCAGAAACAGTCTTTACAAATGCAAGGATCAACAGATGACTAAATACTTATAACAAAAAGAGAATCTGAGAAGCTAGTATGGATGAGGAAGAACAAAAAGGTCAGATCATAGTCCAGGGATGGAAAAGTCCTGGATGAAGCAAGAACGGTCAGCATCAGAAATCATCAAAGACCAAGAACCAGGCTCTAAAGACAATCCTTCCTTCGACAGACGGTCAGCTTGAACATTTTGGGAGCGGAGGATGTGGTTGATTGAGCATTGTTCCATATTATTCCAGAAATACATAATCCTATCCATCCACCCTAATAAATGAGGACAACTGATGTGGCAAGCTCCCCTAACATGGTCAATCATGGATTTAGAGTCACCGAATATTGAAATGTTCTGAATCTCAAAAAACACACAGAAGGCAAGCAGTCCTGCAAGAGCCCTTGCCTCAGCCAAGTTGTTTGTACCACTCCCCCCGTTCCAAGATAAAAAATATTGCAGCTTCTCGTCCATAATTACGTGGACGAGAAAGAACAGGGCATACTCAGCCCCATCAAAGAAAGCACAGGGCATACAATTGAGAGGATCTGCCACCTCTTTTTTGCGATGCAATTTCATCTTGTGCTTTTTAACAGGCAACATATCGTGAGTGGACAAAATATGATGCATGGATGACATTAGAGGCTCTTTTGAGTCTTGGAAGATCTTGGCATTCCTCCATTTCCATAAGCTCCATAAGACTATGATAAACAGAGAGCGCCAAGAATCTTTTTGCGCACACCACTATTGAAAAGCAACCTGGACTGAAACAAAAACAACATGAGGAAAACCATAAAGCAGAGACAATTCATACCAGATCTGTAGGGAGGAGCCGCATTGGAAGAACATATGAAGGTTGGATTCCTCCGCAGCTTCACACATAGAACATCTACTCGGACCATGCCAGCACCTCTTCCTCAGATTGTCCCATAACAAATTGCGGTTGTTGAAGACCAGCCACGAGAACAAGATCATTTTAAGAAGGCATCCCAATTTCCAGAAGCTTTGGGGGAATATAGAGCAGGAGATTGAAGCCTTGGAATAAATCATGTCAGCATATATGTCTTTAACACTAGCAGGCGACTTTGCATTTGGGACAATCCATATAAGCTGGTCCACTATTCCAGAGCGATGGATTCACATACTGCAAAGAGCATCTTTAACTGATTTCCATTCTAGAAGAAGCGAGACAGGCAAGTGAAGATCATGTGCGTCTTTCCACAAGGGGATAGGGCCGCTCCAAGAAGAAATTAGTTTATCCCACGTGAAAATACCATTCCTATAAAAAAAAAAAAAGATTTTCAGGGAAGAAAACACGATCGCGCCCGCCCACGATGGAGTCTATGCCGATGTAGATTTGGTTGCCAGAGAAAAGGTTCCAACTCAGGTGCTCCAAGAAGTATTGCTGGACTTTCCTAAGACTGAGCCATATAGCAGAACCTTGGCTAACTCCGATTGATCCCCTCCTATACCAAAATTCCAGATCTTTATCTTGCAGATATTTCTTTCTAATAGTTAGACTCCACAGACCTTCTCCATAAATGCCTCTCGACAGCGATTTGCATAATAGCGCTCTGCCAAAAGATCGCATGTCAAGCAAGCCCCATCCGCCAAGCTTCTTTGGCAGAGAGATCTTCTCCAGCTTCGACAAGTGGATTTTATTCTAACTGGAACTTCCACCCCATATAAAATTTGCCAACAATTTATTCATCTTGTGAATAATGTTGGCTGGAAGGAAAAAAATGTGAGCCCAATAAACAGCTAATTGCGTTAAAACTGACTGTGATAGAATAAATCTCCCTGCCAGAGAAAGAGCCATGTGTTCCCAGGCCGAGATTTTTTTATAGAATCTTTCCAGTACCCATTGTCAATCCGCACTGGAGTAGCCTTTGGCCTTTAATTGAAATCCCAGATATTTCAAGCCTTCTTTAATCGATTTCGAAACAATACCAAGCAGATCGGCAATCCAGATCACCATTTCCATGTTTGTATCATTATGGTAAAGGGAAGATTTTCCTTTGTTAATATATAACCCAGTGGCCCGCTGGAATCTATTAAGAATGTCATTGAGGCAGATCCAGGAAGCCCTACACAGCATGGCGAAGATGAGCACGTCATCAACAAAAAGATTGTGAGATAAATAGATATCCCTGCATATCCTAACCGGCTTGCATCGCTTTTCGGCCACGGCTTTATTGATCTGTAGACTGAGAGAGTTCATCGCCAGAATAAAAAGAAGAGGGGAGAGGGGACACCCCTGGCGAAGCCCCCTTTCCGCTGGAAAGAAAGGAGAAGGCATTCCATTTATAATCACCGAGTAATGGACATTCTCTACACATGACATGATCCAATTGATGGATTGAGAGTTTAGACCAATCTTAGCTAGTAAACACCTCATGAATCACAAAATATATATATATAGATATATTTTCTCTTAAAAGAATTTTTTTTGTTCATCGAGAAAAAAAAAAAAAAACTAATCTTAATTCACCGAGCGAAAGATCCTTGCAGAAGATGAAATCAAAAACATGAATATTACAAATAGCAAAGCAGGCATTACCAAAACTCAAAGCGAAGGAGGAGGAAAGTCGATCTGATGAGATCATGAGAGAGCTTGTTCCGAAAAACAATAACGAATGAACTCTATTTTATCTTGTTTTAATTTTGGGTTTTAATTATTTTTAGTTTTCGTTTTAATTGAGTTCAAAATTACGTATTTTTAAGTTTTATTTTGTAAATATTTTTAATTATGTTAATTTAGTGTTGTTTGTTTAGATTTTAGGTTTAATTCAAATATTTTATTTTTATTTAATTTAATTTAGTTCTAAGTGTTTATTATTTAAATTCAGTTTCAAGTTTTATATATTGTTTATTTTAATTTACTTTAGTTTAGTTTTTATTTTATTCTTAATTCTTTACTCAGTGGAGTTAGTTTAATTTTAGTTTAGTATTTATGTTTTATTATGTTTAGTTTTTAATTTTACATTATTATATTTGTTTATGGTAAGTTATATTGTAATTCGGCTTGGAGTATGTCGTAAAACTGCTTCTGCTTGGCTAAGAGCTAGTCTTCCTCGAACGTAAGGAAACAGGTTAACGGCCCAAGACCCAAAGGCATATGGCAGGAGTGATAGCCTGCTCCCTTACAAACCACCAGCGGGTTATTACAGGTGGCATGGTTTTCCTTGATAACAGTGATGCATACAAACCAACAGTTGTGGATAGCAGCCAGAGATGGTTGTCCTCACTGTTGGTTTGTCAATTGAGTTTGATGGATTTTTCCACTTTCAAGGAAAAAAAAAAGAGAGAGAAAAGAAAAGAAAAAGAAAAATGTGTTATATTGTAATTATTTTATATTCAAAATGCTTTGACTTTTAATTAGTTCTGAAAGAAAAAAATAAAAATAAAAATAAAAATAAAAATTAAAAATAAAAATAAAAAATTTATAAAGTCTATTAAAGTTTTGAAAAAAACAACTATTAAAATGAATATTTTGAAAACAAAAATTAAATTTTGAAATTTTTATTTCTATTTTCTTATTGGCTCATATGAAATAACTAATTTTATGGACATAAGAATTTGTTAGAAATAAAAATTATTTTAAAAATAAAAAATCAAAAAAATTATATATGCCACCAAGTGTCATAATAGTACACACATCAAATCTCAATATTTATGAAAAACAGTACACACATCAAATCTCAATATTTATGAAAAAATCATTATTTATAGAAAATAGAAATAAATAAATAAATTATATGTGAATAAGTGTCATAATAGTACACACATCAAACCTCAATATTTATGAAAAACACTACACACATCAAATCTTAATATTTATGAGAATTTCATTTCTAAGTGTGTCCAAATCATGTTTGACTTTAATTAATTTGTAACTTTTGAAAATAATTTACAAAGTTTGCTCAAATTTTGAAAAAAAATTAACAAACACATTTTATTTTATGATATTCTTTTTGGTGGTTTAACATATATGTGTGTGTGTCTGTATGCACCCTTAGTTTAACTTATAGAGGTTCCCGGTTAATTTAAAAAAAACAAACAAACAAACATGAGTTTAAATTGTTTAGTTTGCATAATTCGAGTGCCCCAAGTGTTTTTTAGGGCACTAAACCCATTTACGCATTCAAAATTGTATTTTAAACAACAAAAAATCTTGAAATTGTATTGCCAAGTTTGGGTAAATTCTTGTGAAAAAAATATTTTGTCTATAAGTTAGACTATCTATCTATCTGTCTATATATTAAATGTTGTTAAAAATTTCCCATTATAACTTAAGAATATTTTATTTAAGTAGTGAAATAATAATTTTAGATAGTTTTCTTATATCAAGTAGATTATATATATATATATATATATATATTAAGCTTTACTACTAGGACTTCAATACTATTGCAATAACTATAAAAAAATCTAACAAAGACACACATTTGTTATTTTCTATTACTTCTTATATCAATATAAAGATATTTTTGAAAATGCAATATAAGTTCTTCCTCTAAACTCTTGCTACATTTGAGTTTCTTCCTACATTAATACAACTTCTTTAGATAAATTATTAACATTTGAGTTGAATTATATATATATGAAAACATTTATCGAAATTGGAACTAATATTATAGTCTCAATTTTACATTTATTGCCTATCTAATTTATTAATAACTTAAAGTCTCCCAATATTTATAAATAGTTTTTATTGTTTTTCATAAAAATATAAAATACCTAAAACATAACTATCCATTTACTAACAACATATTTCAAAATAATATAATGTATTGATGAAAAAAAACAATGTCCCCTCCATTATAAATTTTTATAGCTCTTTGGTATGCCCCTAAGTTAACATGCATTTTCATAATTAATTATGTGTTCCTTCAGTATCATATAATGTTTTTCTTTCAAACATATTTACCTACCTTTAATAGCTAACTTGTGATGTGACCCAGCCCACGCTTTCATGTAGCCTTAGTTATCCACCTGTCCGAGATTTATGACGTTGGTGAATTTGGTTTGTTGTTTGGCGGTTGTTTGTAGATATGAATATCAGATATTTTTATTGGAGTCTGGAAACATTTAATGGACTCGTAAATACCAACCTACTGGTACCCAGCCTCGGGTTTTGTCCTCCCATTTGGTCTTTTACACAAAATGTTTATGCTTCCCGGTCATTGTATGGGTTCTGCTCTGCTATGGAAACTCTGCGAGGGTTTCTGTCAAAGTGTGTGGTCTCGTTCCGGCGCTTATGGCAAACTCTGGTTTTGGGCATGGCTGTAAATGAATGTCGGCCTTCCGAACTTGTTTGTGCTATTGTCAATGGATTTTCCCTGTAGAATGAATTTGTCTTGGTTCTGGAGGTGAGTCTGCTCAAGTTATTTTACACAGTGAGTTCTTTTTTTTATTATTCTGTTGTTGTTTGGTTTCGGAATCTGGTCTCTCGGGCCAATGGTTATCCTCTATTGTTGTTGATATTACCCTTTACTTCTGCTATGGTGCGAAAGTCATTTAACTTCTGGTTCCAATGTACACAAGTGATGACACGATGATTTTTCTCGGCTACAAACCAGGTAATTTGTCCCTCCATGCTTTATACTTGCCCTCTTCTGGTGTAGTAACTGACCAACGCCTGCTCCTCTTGTCTAAGGCTTTTTCTGGTTTGCAACTCTGTTCTGTGAGGTTCTTGGTCCGGTCGTGCCCAGGTATGCTACGCTTTCCCCTTTGCTTTTGTTATGCTTCGGTTTAGGTAACACTATGCAGAGTATGCTAACTGTGACTCGTTTGGTTTGTGCAGGTCAAGGGTTCGACCTGGATGCGGGGATTTACACAGTTCGGTCTCCAAACTAGACATCCCTCTACCGGTAGGCTCTGTCTTCCAAAGTTTGTCAATTTGCAGCTAGCGTTTCTTTTCGTTTCTATAGTATTTGTCCCTCGCTATCCGGTAGCTATGTACAAACTGGGTCGTTCTCACAACTTAGGCTTGAGTCTACTTTCAGTTACGGTTCTGGTTTGGCTGTCTGCTGAGGTTGAGGGTTTTCCTTGATATCAAACCCTAGACTAGGGTTTGTCCATTCTATCGGACACTGGGCACTTAATTTGTTTTGGACAAATGTAATGCTTAATTTGCATGGAACAACAGCGATGTAAATATAAATTATCTGTTTGTTTATTTACGAAAGATGTGAATATTTGTCCGAAATTACCTCTGTTGCAATTCGTTTCTCCGGCACTATTTCTGTATTCTTCTTTCGGTTGACTCGCTGTGCATTACTCTCCTGGTTGTGAATTCAATTCGATTATCCATTCGCTCTGGTTGTGGATTTATATGCGTATTCAATGTTGCTTTCTGTTAAGAGAGGGAGGAAAAAAAACACGACCTACAGTAGTAGGCCCGTACTCTGTCTGCTAGCACTGAATTCAATTGTTCAATGGATAAAACATAATGGCACAGCACATAGGCAATGACACAGATGGACAACACGAAAAATTTGTGTTCTGTCTCTTTTTTTTATTGCTCAAATCTGGAAATGCTGAACCTTTTACATGTTTTCCATTTCTACATTTATACATCTTCATTTACAGTTAATGAAACTATAGTTACTTTTGGTTAAAGGCAATATAGTTGTATAACTACTAATTCTCGGTTCTGTTTACATGACAAGATTTTCATTTAGACATTTTTGTCTTTTCCTTTTTAAGTTGACAGAACAATTACTAATTTTCGGTTTATTAAGGTCAAACACGTAACAACCCTAACTGACCAACTAACTTTTGACTAATACAGCAATTAAAAGAAAAAAAACAAAATCCTACCTCATGCTCTAATAAACTAAACATGAAAGACAATCCAAATGCTAAATCAACTTTCCAACCTGGCAGAGACATCACCCGATCATGGCGCCCTAGCTGGATGCTCCTGCATCAGGCTCCCGGGGAAAAAAGAAATCATGGCTCCAGTCCATGAGCTTCTTGATTGAAGAACCTGTCTGCTCAATCTGCCTAGCATCAAGCCACAAACTGTCCTCAATAGGACGGTTCTTCCACTTGACCAGGTATTGCAGATACTCCTTCCGCCGAGTTCGTTTGGCCACCTGAGTGTCGAGAATGCTCTCGATCTCGGGAGGTTGAACATAAGGCATCTGTCTCTTCCAAGCTTCTCCTCCATCCTGGGTATTCCATGTAGGCCACGTGGTTCCATCTTCTTCCTTTTCTTCTGGGTCAGTTGTGTAGGGGAACAGGTCTGCTACATTAAAGATAGGTGAAATGCCTATTCCGGGTGGCAACTGTATCTCATAGGCATTCGCCGAAAATTTCCAGAGGACTTTGCAGGGTCCTATCTTCTTGTACTTTAACTTATTGTATGTACCCTTAGGGAAGCGTTCTTTGCGCAAATGCATGAGGACTTCATCCCCCACGTTAAACTGTACTTCCCTTCTCTTCAAATCTGCTTGCTGTTTATACTTTAGGTTGTTGTCCTGCAATTTAATTTTTACCTGTTCATGCAAATCTCTCATCGCGTTAGCGAAATCTTCTCCATCTACGCTTCGCCTTTCCTGCAGTCCAAGATCCCGCAACTCATGCACTCCACAAGGATGTATGTCGTACAGGATCTGAAATGGGCTAAAGCCTGTGTTGCGGTTAGGCAAGTCGTTATAAGCGAACTCTGCCTATGCAAGCACTCGATCCCACATCCGCAAATTTTCTCCAACCAGGCTTCGTAGCAGGTTTCCTAGACTCTTGTTTACAACCTCTGTTTGTCCGTTGGTTTGCGGATGATAAGCAGAACTGTAACTCAGTTGTGTGTCCATTTTCTTCCACAGGGTACGCCAAAAGTGTCCTGTAAACTTCACATCCTTGTCCGACAGAATAGACTTAGGCAATCCATGTAACCTGACAATCTCTGTGAAAAAAAAGTGGGCCACGTGAGTGGCATCACTGGTTTTTCTGCAAGGAATAAAATGCGCCATTTTTTAGAATCTATCCACTACTCCCATCACCGGGTCGTAACCTCGTTGTGTCTTAGGTAGACCTAAGACAAATTCCAAGATGACTAAGTCCCACGGTCTGCCTGGAACAGGTAACGGTGTGTACAGTCCCGTGTTTTGACTGTGACCCTTTGCCAACTGGCACACTTTACATCTGGCCACAAATCGTTGTACATCCCTCCGCATCTTTGGCCAAAAGTAGAAATGACTGAGCTGCTCGAGTGTCTTGTCCATGCCGACATGTCCAGCCAAACCTCCACTATGCTTCTCCCAAACAATATTCTCCCTCATTGAGCAATTAGGTATGCACAGCTGTCCTCCCTTAAACAGCAGTTTCTCCTGTAGGTTGTAGTCCAACCATGCATTGTTATCTCTCACTAAAGGATTATGACATGCCTCTAGGCCTCCTTAAAATCTGTATCAGTCTGGTATAAGTATTTTAAGTGCTCAAAATCCAACACTTGCATAGTTCTTTCCTGCAGAAGTAGAGCTCTCCTACTTAGTGCATCCGCCACCTTGTTGGCCTGCGCGCTAATATGCTTCAATACAAAGTTGAAACTATGCATGTCTGTGGTTCAACTTGTGATGTTGCATTACATACTGTAGTGCATAATTATCTGAAAACAACACAAATTTGTTTCCCAATAGATAATGCCTCCAGTGTTTTAATGCCTGTATAACAGCATAGAACTCCTTATCATACAATGAATATTTTTGTCTGCTTTCATTTAGCTTCTCACTGAAGAACGCTACAGGCTTATCCTCCTAGCTGAGTACAGCTCCAACTGCTGTACCGCTAGCATCACAGCGAACCTGAAAAAGCTTCTTGAAATCTGGAAATCTCAGGATCGGCCTCTCAGTGATCTTCCTCTTTAATAACTGGAAACTTCTCTCTGCTACATCCGTCCATCGAAAAGGCTGACTGGCCTTTTTAATGGTATCCAACATAGGTGCACAAATTTCGCTAAAATTCCTTATGAATTTCCGGTAAAAACTCGCTAGTCCATGAAAGCTACATACCTCGAATAAATTTTTCGGAGATGGCCAATTAACTATCGCTGCAACCTTCTCTGGATCCATCTTTAGTTCATTTTCTGCTATTACAAAGCTCAAATAAATCAATTCCTTCTACAGAAAGGTACATTTCTTCAAGTTTATTAGCAGCTTATTCTACTGTAACTTTTCCAGCACTTTTCGTACATGTTGAAGGTGTTCTTCCCTTGTCCTACTGAAAATCAGTATGTCGTCCAGGTACATTATCACAAATTTCCCGATGTATTCCTTCAGCATCTCATTCATTAACCTCATGAATGTACTGGGCGCATTGCTCAGTCCAAATGGCATGACCAGCCATTCGTACAGTCCCTCATTCGTCTTAAAGGTTGTCTTCCATTCGTCCCCCTCTCGTATCTGAATCTGATGGTACCCGCTCTTCAAGTCTATCTTAGAGAAATATGCTGCCCCGCTTAAACAATCCATCATGTCATCCATCCGTGGCAGTGGAAACCTGTACCGGATGGTGATTTTGTTGATGGCCCTTGAGTCTGTGCACATCCGCCACTCTCCTCCCTTCTTGGGAGCGAGAACCGTTGGGACTGTGTAAGGGCTCAAACTTTCCCTTATCAATCCCTTGTCTAGCAATTCTTGCACCTGCTTCCTAATCTCTTCATTGTCCTTGGGGCTCATTCGGTATGTTGCTTTGTTCGGCAAACTGGCTCCGGGTATGAAGTCAATATGATGACTTATACTTCTTTTGGGGGGTAATTTGTCTGGCAAGTCATCCACCACTATATCTATAAATTCCTGCAACATTTGTTGGATTTCTGTAGGTAAATCTGATACCTCTGTATGCAACAACACTGTTTTTGCTTTCTTTACAACTGCATAACCCATCTCACTGTCCTCAACTTGTTTCAGAAACTGTTTTCCGCTAACCAACAATGCTCTTGGTTCACTTGTCCCTGTTGTCCCTTCTTCTTTGATGGGCACAAGCGTATGCTTGATTCCATCCTTGACAAACTTATAACAGTTCGTCAATCCATCGTGTACCACCTTCCTGTCGTACTGCCAAGGCCTGCCTAGCAGTATGTGACATACATCCATCGGCATGATGTCACAAATGACTTTATCCTTATATTTGCCTATTTGAAACTCCACCTCGCACTGTTCATCCACCAGCAACTGATGGCCTTTTTGCAGCCATGAGACTCTATAAGGGTTGGGATGTTTCAAGCGCTTCAACTCCAACTTTTCTACCATCTCTGTGGACACTAAGTTATCAGTACTACCGTTGTCAATAATTAACTTACAACACTTACCTCGTGACTTACAAACTGTTCTAAACAAAGCCTTCCGCTGTGTCTGTTCGGTGACCTCCTTGACTGGTTTTAACAACACCTTGTGCAGCACCAGGGCTTCCCCTGTCTCTGGAGCATTTTCTGCTTCTTGGGGAGGTGTCGCTGCTTCCTCTGGTTGTGCAACATATGCACCCCGTTGTCCAGCCTGATCTGCCTCTGGACATTCAAATGATCGGTGTCCCCATTTATGACACCTGTAACACTGATAACCAGCCCCTCTACCTCGGCCATTTCCCCTGCCTCGCTGGGATGACCTACCGCCTCTCGCGTTATCACCTCTGTCTGCTGATCCGGAAGCTCTGGAACTACTGCCTTCCTCATTGCTACTAGTAGTCCGCCCTCTGCCATATGACTGGCCTTTTCCCCTGCCGGCTCCTCGTCCTCTCCAGGCATTCTTCCTTCTAGTAATTTTCTCTTCAGCTTTCATCGCACTCTGATACGCTTCTTCAGTGTTCTTCGGAGATAAAATACTGATTTCATCTAAAATTTCTAACCTTAACCCATTTACATACCTGGTTGTTCTTTCCGCAGTATCCTCTGTATATCCGGCTCTTAAGTTCACTCGATAGAACTCCTTCGTGTACTCCCTCACCGTCATTCCTTTCTGTTTCAGATTCTGCACCTGCCTGTGCAGTGCAATCTGATAGTCTTTCAGCAGAAATCTGCCCTTTAACTTGGCCACCATCCTTGACCAGGTTTTAATCAGCAACTTGTTCAATCTCTTTCTCTCCGTCTGGACACTATCCCACCACAGGGCTGCGTGTCCCTTCAATTTCGTCGCAGCGAACTTAACTCTGCGGTCTTCACTAACTTCCTCACACTCAAAATACTTATCCATCTCGCTGATCCAATCCAATAAAATCTCTATGGATAGGCTGTCGTCATAGGTTGGGAGTTCTGGCTTGGGTTTACTGCTTGCCACTAAAACAGACCTCAACAATCCCACTTCTGGAGTCTCGCCTTCTGGTCCATCTATTGCTGCTTCAGTTTCCTCTTCGTTGTCATCGCTATCTCTGGGTCTCTTCTTCTCCCTGCCTCTACTGCCTCCAAACGGGCAACAAGAATTCTGATCTCCTCTCTCAATCCTTCCTTCGCTATCCTTTGAGCACCTCTACCACGACCCCGCCTTCATCTCTCCATTTCTCTAACTAACATAAACCACTGCTCTGATACCACTTTGATGTGACCCAGCCCACGCTTTCACGTAGCCTTAGTTATCCACCTGTCCGGGATTTATGACGTTGGTGAATTTGGTTTGTTGTTTGGTGGTTGTTTGTAGATATGATATCAGATATTTTTATTGGAGTCTGGAAACGTTTAATGGGCTCGTAAATACCAACCTATCGGTACCTAGCCTTGGGTTTTTTCCTCCCGTTTGGTCTTTTACACAAATTGTTTATGCTCCCCGGTCATCATATGGGTTCTGCTCCGCTATGGAAACTTTGCGAGGGTTTTTGTCAAAGTGTGTGGTCTCCTTCCAACGCTTATGGCAAACTAAGGTTTTGGGCATGGCTGTAAATGAACGTCGGCCTTCCGAACTTGTATGTTCTGTTGTCAATGGATTTTCCCTGTAGAATGAATTTGTCTTGGTTCTGGAGGTGAGTTTGCTCGAATTCTTTTATACAGTGAGTTCTTCGTTTTTTATTATTCTATAGCTGTTTGGTTTCGGAATCTGGTCTCTCGGGCCAATGGTTATCCTCTGCTGTTGTTGATATTACCCTTTACTTTTGCTACGGTGCGAAAGTCGTTTAACTTCTGGTTCCAATGTACACAGGGGACAGCATGATGATTTTTCTTGGCTACAAACCAGGTAATGTTGTCCCTCCGTGCTTTATACTTGCCATCTTCTGGTGTAGGAACTGACCAACGCTTGCTCCTCTTGTCTCAGGCTTCTTCTGGTTATCTGCGGCTCTGTTCCGCAAGGTTCTTGGTCCGGTCATGCCCAGGTATGCTACGCTTTCCCCTTTGCTTTTGTTATGCTTCGGTTCAGGTAACACTATGCAGGGTATGCTAACTGTGACTCGTTTGGTTTGTGCAGGTCAAGGGTTCAACCTCGATGCGGGGATTTAACATAGTTCGGTCTCCAAACTAGACATCCCTCTACCGATAGGCTCTGTCTTCCAAAGTTTGTCAATTTGCAGCTAGGGTTTCTTTTCATTTCTATAGTATTTGTCCCTCGCTATCCGGTAGCTGTGTACAAACTGGGTCGTTCTCACAACTTAGGCTTGGGTCTGCTTTCAGTTACGGTTCTGGTTTGGCTATCTATTGAGGTTGAGGGTTTTCCTTGATATCAAACCCTAGACTAGGGTTTGTCCATTCTATCGGACGTTGGGCACTTGATTTGTTTTGGACAAATGTAATGCTTAATTTGCATGGAACAACAGCGATGTAAATATAAATTATTTGTCTATGTTTATTTACGAAAAGATGTGAAGATTTGTCGAAAATTACCTCTGTTGCAATTCGTTTCTCCAGCACTCTATTTCTGTATTCTTCTTTCGGTCGACTCGTTGTGCATTACTCTCCTGGTTGTGAATTCAATTCAATTATCCGTTCGCTCTGGTTGTGGATTTATATGCATATTCAATGTTGCTTTCTGTTAAGAGAGGGAGGAAAAAAAAAACACGACCTACAGTAGTAGGCCCGTACTCTGTCTGCTATCACTGAATTCAATTGTTCAATGGATAAAACATAATGGTACAGCACGTAGGCAATGACACAGATGGACAATAGGAAAAAATTGCATTCTATCTCTTTTTTTTATTGCTCGAATCTAGAAATGATGAACCTTTTACATGTTTTCCATTTCTACATTTATACATCTTCATTTACAGTTAATGAAACTGTAGTTACTTTCGGTTAAAGGCAATATAGTTGTATAACTACTAATTCTCGGTTCTGTTTACATGACAAGATTTTCATTTAGACATTTTTGTCTTTTCCTTTTTAAGTTGACTGAACAATTACTAATCTGCTGTTTATTAAGGTCAGACACGTAACAACCCTAACCGACCAACTAACTTTTGACTAATACAGCAATTAAAAGAAAAAAACAAAATCCTACCTCATGCTCTGATAAACTAAACATGAAAGACAATCCAAATGCTCAATCCACTTTCCAACCTGGCAGAGACATCACCCGGTCATGGCGCCCTAGCTGGATGCTCCTGCATCAGCTTGATTTTATGATATTAAAAGAATTTATTTCAAATATTTTTACCTACTTAATAGTTAGCTTGATTTTATGGGCAGCTTGTATAAGAGTCATATAAGACCTTGAAATATCAAGTTGTCAAATAATGAAAAGTAAAGACTTACAAGCATTTGTAGATGCATTAGCTATTTAAGAATATAGACAACAAACAAAAGTCCATTGATGCGATTTGTTGTGTAATTTTTTGTTATAAATGATTTTAATGCTAAATAGAAATTTCATTCTTTAAGTAAAGACATACTGAATCTTAACTTTGTGGATTCAACTATAAAAATATCCTACTTAAAAACTTTAACAATTTTATTTGTTTTAATATTCTAAAGTAAAAATCTAAGTTCAAAAGTTGAAGAGGATCTAAACTATTATAATGTCGCTTACAAAATGGAACCTTGCAAATCATAAGTTTTAATAATTAAAAAAGTTTAAGACCATTATGCATGTGGAATATTTAGACTTCTACTAACAATTACTTTTTGCATAAGAGGCAAGTACTAAGTAGCGACGTTGTGTATTAGACTTATTTAATATAGTTTTGTTTAGTTGTTTGTTTTAATATTAAATTTTATTCGTTTTAGTTTAAAAAAAATTAACATATTAAATATATTGAGTTGACTTGTTTAATTTTTTGTGTTAATATCTCTTAGAGACAAATCGTTAAATAAATCAGATTGTGTCATTATACATTCAAATAAATTGACCCCTACATATCAACCACATTTATTAATATGATATGATTGTTCTAATTTTAGATATATTCATAGCTTTAGTTTTACTTGAGAATATTTAGACACTAATCCAAAGTTTTAAAGGAGCATGGAGCCCTTCCCTTTTCTTTCTCCGACAGCCATTGAGCCACCACTTCTCAGTCAGCTTCTCCTCTTTCAATTTCACCCTCACATCAACCACCACTTCCTCTGCAAGGCACCTCATTGGTTGGGCTTGCTCCGCATCGAGCCCGTAGGTGGCATACCCCTCTCATTTCTCCATGCTTTTAGCATTATGATCCCTAATGAATGAATGAAATTTTAACGTCCACGAGACTAGCTATAGTCTATGGGACCACTAGCTACCTTGATTTTTTTTATTTTGCAATTCAATCCTCTTATTATTCAAATTAATGATGAGTTGATCCAACCTTCTAACAATCCTCTCACTGAAAAGACAATGCCAAGGAACCGATGTTAACATATTGTTGTAACTGTCTCTAATGTCTCTGAAAGAATCACATTCCAAAATGAAATGTTTTTCCGATTCCACTGCCCCAGAAGTGCAAAAAGTACACACCCACTCTTCCCAAGCTTCTTTAGGTCTTTTCCACCGACCTGTTTCGCACCGTAGTTGATGCGAGTTAGTTCTTAATTGAGCAATAAGAATCTTTTCTCTCCATGGAATGCTAGCTCCAATGTACTCTTTTTGTTGGAGATCACACGTGGGGTTGAATTCTTGAACATAGTACTTCTTCTTTCTACCCAACTCTTTTCCCCATATATGCTTACGAAACTTCTCCATAACATAACTCTTCAAATCCTTGTTATTTGTGGGACATGCATTGATGTAAATATTCCATTTTTGCATCCATTTGTTGTTTTGTCTCATCCATGATTTCTTTCTTTCACTCATTCCTTCATTGAAGATAACTTTAGGCCATCTACCTTCTCCCATTTGCTCAATTCTCTGAAGATATCTTATGAGGCGCACCATAGAAATTGCTTCGACGGAAGTTGCTCATGTTTCATTTAGCATTATCTCATAAGAAACCAAACTTTTTATTTTAAACTTGCTCATGATCAAGTGTTTTTGGATTTTCTCAATTTGTTTCCATTTTGAGACAGGGATGCTGCTAGCCCACAATTCACATCCATATAATATCACTAGACAAACTAGGCGCCCAAAAAGCACTTTAATTGTTTTCCAATCCCCATAACTCTGCCTCTCTACATCTGTTTTGAAGAGCATATAATGTTTTCCACCCTTCTAAAATTCTCTTCTTTTTGCAATGCTCCCAATTAAGCTAGTTGTTGAAATCAATCCTAAGGTACTTGTATTCATTTACTTCTTCAAGAATGTTGCCTTCAAAGAAGAACATATGTTGTCTTTGCTTCTTTTTATTTGCGTAACTCATTATTTTGGTCTTGTTGGTATTGACTTGCATCATCAGCGTATAAAAGAAGCTTTATCACAAACTCCCCCAATCGAACACCATCCTCACGTTGTAGATTTAGCCACTCTTCCAATTTATCAATATATAACCCTAAAAGAGTAGGGGATAAAAGGCAGCCTTTCTTGTCTCTGGTGTCACTTCTAAAGCTTTCTGAAATGCCTACTGAAGTTCTAATTTTGACTTTCACCTCTTCATACATTCTATGGACAGCAACTCTATAATGCAAAGGAATTTCAAGTTCTTCCATTCTACTCCACAACTTATCTCTAGGGACCATGTCAAATGCCTTTTTGAGGTCAACAAAGCAGCAAAATACTTCTTCTTTGCCCTCCCAACCATTTTCAATAATGTGTCTCAACGTGATACCATGATCTACTGTAGAATGTTTCGACCTAATACTTGCTTGCCCTTTTTCCCTCTTCTCTTTGACTTCCACCCACTTCCTGATTCTATTTTCCACCATGTTGATGAAGAGCTTTTCAAACAAAGGATTGATCATAATGGTTCTATAGTTTAAAGGATTATTAATGTCTCCACTTTTAAAAATGGATATTGTTAGACTAGTTGTCCAATCTCTTGGGAATCCTTGCCAAATGATGTTGTTGAACATTTCCATGATGTGTGGTGCAAGAATGTTCATTCCCCACTTTAGATATTCCGTTTGAAGTTCAAGCAAGTCCTTTGCCTTTCCTATTTCAACTTCTCAATTCCTGTCTCTACTTCATGTAATGTGAAAAGCTTTTTGGTTGTGTTGATCCTGGGAAGAGGCTCCTCCTCTGATTCTTTCTCATAGAGTTGCCTTGCATAGTCAAACCATTGATTAGCTGTAATATTATTTTCAATTTGCTTCTTCCTTGGTTGAAGTTCCTGCCAAAAATGCTTTGGGTGATTCTTTCCTAGATATATTAACTCTTCTGGCCTGCCTTTTTCAAGGTTTTCCTTGCCATTTTTCATTCCTCATCAAACCAAGCATTTACAGGAAAAGATTTGATTTAAATTTCCTATTTTTTGTTCTTTTGCACTTCTCAAGTGCACTCTGAATTATACTTGTTAACTCATGCCTATTGAGGGTTTGGGAGCCACTCTTCCCTTTCTGAATTTATCTCTCCAACATTGTTTCGAAGATGGTGCAATTTTCTTGTGTTAGAAGAATTTTGCCTTGATATTGATTGTCAAGAACATTGGGTTTTCCTCCTATGCTGACTTTCTTCTAACAAAGATAGCTTTATATAAATTGGGTTATGGTATGATTTTAAGTCCCACATACGCTCTCCAATCTTAACCTCATCTATCCTTTCTATCAAGCTTTGTGAACAAATAATGTAGTCAACAACGCTTGCCCCATTGTATGTGTTGCAAGTGAACTTCCCATACCTTTTCCAATTATCTAGACCATTGCAGATAATTAAGTTGAAAGCACCACAAAACATGAGAAACTCCTCTCCAAAATGATTGCTAATTTTGTCATCTTCTGAACATTTCAACCATTGGGGATTATCCTCTTCAATGAGCCAAATAGGATTGTGATCCTCTTTGTAGGTTCATGGCCGCAATTGCGAATAAATGCCAAGTTCCAAGAGCACACCAAGGCTACAAGCGTCCCACAAAGTTTACACACGCTTGAATGATAAGAGAAAGCCTTCAAATTTCTCTATCACTCAACTATTTCGTAGCTTCATTTTTGTGAATCATCTCCCTATCTCGAAACGACAACTCTAAATCTCAAATTTGATGCTCTAATTCAATCAAGACCGAGCCTAAATTTTTGGACTTTTACTCATTTTATCTGCATATAGAGTGCACATGCCCTTTTTATTATTGATAAAATTCAGATGGGGAATGACGTAGGCATAATTTTAATTTATTCATGCAATAATATTTTATCATTGCCCAACTCTATTTTTATTATTAAAATTTGGCATACAATCTTTTCTTGTCCTGAATTTGATCTATTTCAAGGCCATTCGATACTTAAAAAAAAAAAAAAAATGTAAACTTTGGAAATATATTTAACTTTTTTTTACTCTTGAAATATATTTAACATTTTTTTTATTTTTCTGAAATGACATTGGAATCAAGAAAAGTTGGCCATTATCCCCTACTATTTTTTTGTTTATATATTGATAAACTAGAAGAGTGGCTAAATCTACAAGATGGAGATGGTGTTCAGTTGGGGGGAGTTTGTGATAAAGCTTCTTCTATATGTTGATGATCTTGTATTGATTGCTAAATTGGCCCATGGATTGCAGATACATCTATAGGCCCTTGAGCATTTTTTTAGAGCAATGGGGATGCAAGTCAATACTAGCAAGACCAAAATAATGATTTTCTCTAATAAAAGGAAGCAAAGCCAGCGTATGTTCTTCTCTGAAGGTAGCATTCTTGAAGAAGTAAATGAGTACAAGTACTCCGGATTGATTTAAACAACAAGCTTAATTGGGTGGGCTGCAAAAAGACGAGAATTTTAGGAGGGTGAAAATCATTATATTCTCTTCAAAAACATATGTACAGAGGTAGAGTTATGGGATTAGAAAACGATTCAAGTGTTTTTGGACTCCAAGTTTGTCCAGTTATGCTATATGGGCGTGAATTGTGGGCTAGCAGCGCCCTCGTCTCAAAATAGAAACAAATTGAGAAAATCTAAAAATGCTTGATCATGAGCAAGTTCAAAATAAAAGTTTGGTTCCTTATTAGATAATGTTGAGTGAAATAGGAGCAACTCCCATCGAAGCAATTGTTATGGTGCGGCTCATAAGATATCTAAAAAGAATTGAGCAAATGAGAGTAGATAGATGGCCTAATGTTATCTTCAATGAAGGCATGAGTGAAAGAAAGCAACCCCGTCTCAAAATAGAAACAAATTGAGAAAATCTAAAAACGCTTAATCATGACCAAGTTCAAAATAAAAGTTTGGTTCCTTATTAGATAATGTTGAGTGAAATAGGATCAACTCCCATTAAAGCAATTGCTATGGTGCGGCTCATAAGATATCTAAAAAGAATTGAGCAAACGAGAGTAGATATAAGACCTAATGTTATCTTCAATGAAGGCATGAGTAAAAGAGAAAACATGGATGAGACAAAACTACAAATAGATGCAAAAATGGAATATCTACCTCAATGTTTGTCCCACAAATAGCAAGGAACTAAAGAATTTTGTCATGGAGAAATTTCGTAAATGTGTATGGGGAAAATAGTTGGGTAGAAAGAAGTACTACGTTGAGGAATTCAACCCTACATGTGATCTTCAACAAAAAGAGTACATTGACGCTAACATTCCGTGGAGGGCAAAGCTTTTTATTGCTCAATTAAGAACCAACTCGCATCAACTTCGGTGTGTAACAGGACGGTGGAAAAGGCCTAAAGAAGCTTGGGAAGAACAAGTGTGTACATTTTGCACACCTGGAGCAGTTGAACCGGAAAAACATTTCATTTTGGAATGTGATGCGTTCAGAGACATCAGGGAAAGTTATGGTAATATGTTAGCATTTATTCCTTGGGATTGTCTTTTCAGCAAAGGGATTGTTAGAAGGGTGGGCCAACTCATCATCAATTTGAGTAAGAAAAGAATTGAATTGCAAAAGACGAAAAGCAGGGAATTGGTGGTCTCATAGACTATTTTTAGTAGACTTGTGGACATTAAAATATCATATCATTTCATTTCATTATTTGGATTCACAATTTTATTTGAAAGGCATTAAATTTAGTGTGGCATGAAATTGTTTTTTGTGGGATTCTCACATAATGCCATAATGATATTTGAAATCCAAAACTTTAGATATTTGAACTTGATGATTTGATTGGATATTTAATCATGGTGTTCATTTAAATCACTTGATGTATTAATTTAAGCATCATAAAACATGTACATCAATTGGTGCTTAACGCTTGGTTTATATAAGCAAGAAATCTTGGCGTGCTAAGTTGCTCACTATATACAAGGGTCATATATTTGGGTCTGATTTGTTCGACATCTGAGCATTTTCATCAATTTTAATTTGAGCCATTGACCGTTAATTATATGTAATTGACATAATACATTGCCATACATAATATATTTGGATATAATTTAATAATTATTGTTGGAGATCTCGTGTGCTTTAGCCTCTCCACCAATTTTCATGGCTAGAGCACATCCAATGCTACCGCAAATCAACATTGTTCAACACATGAGATTTTCGTGAGAAATCTCATACTATCTTCAATGGACTTCGAGTGCCAGCCCAAGGAAGAGGATCTACACTATTTGGGAGTTGTTTCGGATGTTGCACAAAACAGTTCGTGGGAGTTATTTAGTAGTCTACGCGTAGGAGAGAAAACACACTTCCGAGGAGAGCGAGTTATGGAGTAGCAAACTTGTTGGGCTTTCTGGGAGAGCATTGGGCCATCTTTTGCTAAAGATTTGGAGTTTTAGGCAAGCATATCTCTGTGGAGTTTTTGCTGCAGAAGTGACACCATTTCAAAGAATGTGTGGGCCTGCGCAGTGGGAATTTTGGGCCACACATGGGAGCTGGGAGGAGAGACATTTGGGGTCGGATTGAGCTAAGATTTGGAATGGCATCAAGAGGGGAATTTTGCTAGCATTTGCCATCATTTTGGAGGAGATGAGAGGTGATATCTCCAGGTGGGTCGAATTACCCAGCAGTTGGAGGAGCACGTGGAAATTGGGGCAAATTTGGAAGGTTGGAATTAGGCACAACCCTTTCTGGGTATTTTTCGTTTTATTGAGGAGAGGGCAAGATTAATTTGCCAGAATTTTTTTAGCAGTCTAGGGGCCTCAAACTGGGACCTCTTTCAAGCCAGTAGTGTAGATTTCCAGGGTAGCGTAGAGCATAGAGGAGGAGTCACTTTCCAGCATTTGGGCACCTTGTTTTCTCACCTGGGGTTTGTCTAGCTTACCTTAGGCAAGCCCATATGCACTTTTTCATACCCATTATACTCCTACCATTATATATAATAAAATGGCTCAGCTTGGCGCAGTTTTTTGGAAAAAAATTGGGTGTTTACTTATGTGTGTAAATTTTTTGTGTGCATGCGTTGTTATTGTTTGCTATCACTGTTAATTTTCCCTTAGGATCGTGGTCTTGGCTCAGCCTGCGGGAGAAACCTTCAGTCTATGACACCAGAGGACAGGCAGAATATCACATATAGGAGGCAGAAGTACAGAAGCAAGGAAAGATAGTTATATATTACCTTTGATCTGAAAACCCTTGAGCAGGAGGTTGAGGAGCCAGATATGGGGGATAATCAGACTGACAAAGAGAAGAAGGAAGAGAAATTTGCCCAAAGCCTCTTGAATATTGAATTTTCTAAGTCTATCCATTAGAAAATTAATCTGTATTTGCTAGTTTATTTCTTCTACTCGTAAATTTTGAAGAGTTATTTAAAACATTTAAATACAGAAATAAACATAATACAGTCACAACATCTACAAATCAATAGCTGAAAGAAAACAAACACACAAGTGACACTGTTATTTTTGGACAAATGTCCCTGGAAAAACCCAACTTGGGAAAACCAGTGCAGCTATTCTAAGGATCTATTATTGTCCATTATTTCCTCGAGTACAACTAAGTGCCTAACCGGCTCACCCGACAGAGAAAAAATACATGGCAACAATACCTCTCTATTCGGAAACAGATATTCAGAAAACTTGTCCCACGAAACCCTCCCCAACGTCTCTGAAGCTCTGTGTTGGCACTTCTGGCCTCTGCGTCAGCTTCAACCTCTTTGCGTCAACCCTCTGAGGCACTGCGCAGCCTCTGGGACCCTCAGCGTCACTCCTGCAGCCTCTGCGTGGATGACGCAGTCCCTCTCGCCTCTAAATTCTCTGCTGGGCTTTGCATAGCCTGAATTGGTTGTTGCCTCTCGCTCTCTGCTTCTGCGTTGGTCTCTTGGCACTGTCTCTCCTCTCTGCCCAGTACTCACTCTGCCTCTCTGCCTAGTACTCACTGCCCATCGTTGTTAATCACTGATTCACTTTTGCTTAGCAACCCCGCTATAGAAAAATGAATGACTGATCACTCTGGTGTGTTCTCCAGCTGACCCCCAAGCCTCTTCTTATATTTTTCTCGTTGGTCCTTCAACTGCCAATAATAAATCTCTAATCAATGGCTAAGATTAGATTTGGCTTGATCCTTAACCTTTGAAACATTCTAACCCAATTTTATATTAATACCCATTAATATTTTATTTTTCCAAAGTTTAGATGTAGGAACTCCATTAAAAATATTAATTATTTTGATATCTCCCAAACTGGTTAGAATCTACCTAAAGCCTTTATCAGTCTTGGAGATCTCATGTGCTTTAGCCTCTCCACCAATTTTCATGGCTAGAGCACATCCGATGCTACCCCAAATCAACACTCCCTCTTAGCGAGGATTGTGCTCTAGTAATACTCCTCACTAAGCATCACTCTGATTATCTAGCACCGGTACCTGTGTTGATGCTCGGCCTTCCTGCCCAACATCCTCTGCGCTACAGTCGCTCCCCATTCTGGAGAGCATCTCGATGGCCTTCATCTCGATGGCCTTCATTCAAGAGGATGCTACATCAACCCCCATTTTTCATGGAAAAGGGGCTCTCCACGTGATTATGATGAAGAGGATTCTAGAAGAGTCCATGTTGTAACTCTGGTTAAGAGTTGAGGTAGTCAAACCTAACCACTAGTAAGCTATCGAGATGTGTTATAACTTGGCCACTAGGAGTA
This sequence comes from Pinus tabuliformis, assembly GCA_031772625.1. Lineage (NCBI taxonomy): Eukaryota > Viridiplantae > Streptophyta > Pinopsida > Pinales > Pinaceae > Pinus > Pinus tabuliformis. Next base: position 1,705,333,145 of record CM062820.1, read on the forward strand.
AAAGGGTTTCCATTCATTTCAAGAGCATTTGTTCCATAGATGAGCAAAATATTCAATAGGGATAAGAGATAGAGCACATAGAGAAGATTTATGCATTGTAGTAGCCCACTGACCACAGACCATATTTCTTTGTACTCGCAGTCATTTTCTATTCAGATAAAGAGAACAGAGCGGTTTCACCTTCCAAATAGGTTTTCTCCGGAAAGGGTTTCCCAGGTCATATCTTATGCCAAATCGTGGTTTGTGAATTTTTATTTCATTGTTCTCTATTTTATACATAATTTTAATTTGCATGCATATTCAATTAACAGTAATTTACAGATCTAGAAATTTAAAGAGAAACAAAACCTTAATAGTGTAGATTTCAGATTTTTAAATATAGTTTATCAAATCTATTATGACAAACTATCCAATGGAATATCCCCAGCGGTTTATGAATCATTCTACTCAACCTCCCTAGAGAGCTTCAAATGGGGGACTATAGCATAAAGTTTAAAAGATGCATGGCCAACCATGATTGTCCTATAGTTGTTGGGATTTATACTAAACCCTGATTTGTGGACCGAGTGAATAATGTGTTGTGACCTGTTACCCACCATTTTGTGGGTGATATCCCTTGGAGAGAAAAAAATCTCCAAGATGGTCCTCAGGGCAACCAGCGACCCCTTGTAAACCACCATCTAACTCATTGTGTCATTTCTCCGCCACCCAAGCCAGCCATGTGGTCCCTCACCCATCTACCATGATCGTATGCTTGAAGGTGGGCCTCCCGAACCTAAAGGTATGCCTTGTCATTTGGTAATTGAGTATTGTAGTTTGCTAATCATGGACACCTTTGGGGATGGATTAATGGGGGGATTCAACAGAAAGAATGGGTTAGGCTTGTGCTCTTGTCATCTATACCCCTCTTGGATATTAACCTCGGATTATAGTCCTGTGGAATCTCTTTTACTGACCATTTTTCTTTAGGGATGGTATTTCACAAGAAACCTCGATTTTGGTTGGTTGGTCTTGCTCCCTTATCTGCTTATATTACCCATTTTCCACTCATTATTACCTCATTCATCATTTCTCGCACCTAGGTCTACATTCCTCCACTAGGTCCACATAGGATTAGCTCGCCCCTTACCCTTGCCCACACCTTGGGCCAGGCTTGGAATGATGCCTCGGAGGTTGATGCAGCTAAAAAGAAAGACAAAAACATATTTGGCCACATTCAACAAGAAGATGTACCACAAAATGCAAAAGATGGTTGGGACAAACACATTTAGCACGTGGGCAAAAGCCAATACATGAGTTCTACCCCATCATCATAGCCATCACCTTGGTTCCTACAAGTTCTATGAGCCCCCTTCATCATATAAGAACCCATGATTGTCCCAACCCCTGCTGGGCAACGAACTGCCCCACCTTAAAAGGGGGTATTCACTGCCATATCTTATGCATCATGTTCCTACTCCTTTAGCCCTGAGCAGTTAATCAAAGAAATTCATAAAGAGGAAAAAGGCATATAAAGGAGGGTGGAAAAACCAAATTCAGGGTACCTCATGTACCATGATTTCTCCCTCCTATACATTATAAACCCAAGTGTGGGCTTCCCTTTTATTAGCTACCCTTGTACCCTAGAATTTGGCCCAGGGTTGCCCCTTTTCATCCCCTACTTCATTCACCTATCTGTCACATGCCACCACCTTTTAAAGGATGTACCTTGAACATATTATCCTCTTTAGAAGTAGAAACCACCTAATAGGATACTTGGTTAACCCCATTAGGATTTACGAGACATTGGCACATCCTGAAGCCCATTATGGAAGGGCATACCATTATGAAGTCTCCACCTGTGTTCCATGATTGATAAGTTCATTTACTCGATTTCTCTAATGACTTGTTGTACTGGAAGGCTAAGGGACGCATTGGATCTTATGCAAGATTGCAGATGGTCTCCATCTTGGGTTTGATCTCCCTATACGGGGTCCTAATCCTCTAGAGGGCTACATTGGCACATGTAGGGTGTGTATTGAGATCCATGGGCCTCCACAACAATAGATAGCATTCCATGGATCCCCGAGGGCAGTCAGAGATGCTCAAGATACTCCCATTGGACGAGGAAGATGCACCTAGTTCATTCTTGCCCAATCGGCCCCACAGATATATCATGCACTTATTAGTTGACCCGAGACTTGTAAGATGATGTGGCATCCCCTACATCATCATCAAAGCCCCTGCATCTAATCTACAAGCATCTTCGACTCATTTTGGAGACCCATGAGGTTATTGATGTGCCCCCACACCTATCGAGAGCACCATAGGTTTATTGTTTGGAGAATAAGGGGTGAACCCCTTGTCCATCACTTTTGAGTGTCCTACTCTTCATAATGGCATCCATGGACCTCATTAGGCCTCGTAAAGGGCTCTACGACATGCATAGATTATTATTTGACCTCTTGAGAGGCTTATTCTTTCATTTGTGAGCTAGTTTGGTGGACTTGTCACCAAAAGTTCGATTATTTTAGCATTATTTTATTTTTGGGGCTTATGTAGGCCAAGGAGGCTAATTCGAACTCCTATTTAGTGTATAAATACAAGTGATATGAGTTCATTCTCTCATCATCACTTTGGATTGGATCTCTTCTCTCTCTTGAGAATTTTGCACTTTTTCTTGGAGCATGAATTGGAGCTTTATGGATGAATTTTGATGTGTGGATTTGGTTTATCTTGTCTTGGAGCTTATCTATTGTCAAATTGTTGATGGTTGGATATACTCTATTACATGTAAGTACATGCTTTTAATGTTATTCTTGTTTTACTTTGTCATATACATTGTACTGGGATTTTTGCTATTTTTAGGGCTAATTGTTGTATGCATTTACTCCTTAAATCGTGGAATTTTGTCTCTATATAGCACCTCTTAATGTATGGGCCATGTAATGTCAATGAAATCTCCTAGGGCTAATTCTATCAATGAATCTACCTTGATAATCCATCACCTTTTGCACATCGAAATATAAACGCTACAAGATTGCTTCTCTTTGATCTAAAGGGCTAGTGACGTAATCTTGAGGCCTCCTTGACTAGGAATAAAAGGTCCTCACTCATATTCATTATATAATCCATTCTCCCAAGACTAAGGCATTGATCTACCAAGAGATGTTCACCCAAAATCATACATTTTTCTAGGTCGAGCCAAGTTGGGTCACCTAGGGCATCATTTTCCCAGCAAACGATCCCTCCAAAAAGTTTGATCTCCTAGCCTCTCTTGCGTTGGTGTCTCCTCAAAGCCTCTTCCAAATTTGAAGCCATTCCGACAGTGGAGTTGTGAGAAAGGCCAAGCCCTAGCTCCGAGATATAACTTTGCCCTAGCATCCCTAATGCTAGTGCCTCATAGGATCAATTCAACATCTTTAAGTGAAAAATCTTTCTTTGATCCTTTCCCCCACGTTGTCTAGGGTAAGAACATCATTGGTTGCCATACTCTTTCCTCCTACCCTAGATTGGGTCCACTTGGTCTCCTGTGGTCCCGTTCCTATGAAAAGGCAATTCTTCAAGAACCATCGAGATACCAATTTCAATAAGGATTGTAGGGAATGGGAAATTGTTTCACGAATCATATCCCCTAAAACTAACCTGTCCTCTCATTCCTCTCCTAAAAGACATTGTACCTTGCTTAGAAAGCAAGCAAGCTCCATCCTTCAACCTCTTCTAGAGAAGTATCATTTGGGTCACTTCACATCCATTCATTGATCTACCCTTCATCTGTGACTCCATAATATACAAGGTCTCCTCCCAACGATGAAAGTTTGTAAATAGAAAGGAGCCTTAGTTGAGGCGATAACGGGCTAAAGCTCCATTTGTTACCCTTGGTCTAGAATTTTCGCTTTAGTTCCCCTGCTAGTTTGAGCGGTAACATGACCAATGCTGAGGAAAACTAGTACAAACCACATGTTTGAACAAGTCAAGTAGGCAGTTGTCCATAGTGTGAAGATCGTGCTTGAAAGGTTCTACCTAGAATCCTTCCTCATCTACTACTTTTCCAATTTTCATCATCCAAAAGACCTCTCAAATAACTTGGTATGAGCATAAGTGGCAAGAAGGGAGGAGGAGAGGTGACCTAGATTAGGGGTTACCAAGGGACATCACAAAGGAAGAAGGTATGGATGAGCATGGAGTTTGGATTCGGGGAGAGGAGAGTGGTGAGGAAAGAGGGTGCATTAGAATTTTTTAGGGGAGCAGAGAAGGGAAGCACATGATGCACATTCTCTTTGGGAAATGAAGAGGCATTTCTTTTGGTATATAAGGTGGTTAAAAAGCCTTAAGATGGGGATAAGAAGGGTGGGAATGAATGAAGTGGTGTTTAAGTTGATTGTTGAGGTCTTTACATTCATTATCATACCACTTGTTCACGTGTGATGTCCCCTCTAACTAATTTCACCTAGTAACTACACAAATTTTGCAATTTTGTCTAAGTTATGTCACTTTTGATATTTTGGTTGCTTAACTTAGGAGAAATGGGTTAAGAGGACCCCACTTGACTAATTTGGATAAGGAAGGTCCCAACATAGGAGAAGAAGGGAAAATCGAAATGATAGTGGATGGTGGGGGCCACCCCAAAATGGGAGTACGCACCCCTTGAGCTAACTCGCATTGTTGGAGGGAGAGGGCCTAAGGTGAGGTCGATGCATGGGGCCCACATGGAAAAACGGAAACTCAAGGATAAATAGGAGAGAGGTGCATCATTTTGGGGCTTTTGAACCTTTGTTATTCACACTCATCTACCATGTTTGAGCTATTGAGACAACTATGCAAGTGTTGTTTATTGAATTTTCTAAGTCTATCCATTAGAAAATTAATTTGTATTCCACTGGTTTATTTCTTCTACGTGTTTAAATTCGAACAAGTTATTTAATACATTTAAATATCGAAATAAACACAATACAGTCACAACATCTACAAATCATCAACTGAAAGAAAAACAAGCACACAAGTGACACCGTTATTTTTGGACAAATGTCCTCGAAAAAACCTAATGCGGGAAAACGGTGCTGCTATTTTGAGGGTTATATTATTATGCAATCTATCTAAGTACAATTGGGTGCCTAACCGACTCACCCGACAAAGAAAAATACACGGTAGCAATACCTTTATATCCGGAAACAGGTATTCAGAAAACATGTCCCACGAAACCCTCTCCGGCACAACTAAAGCTCAGCGCTGGCCCTCCTGGCCACTGCATCAGCCCCAGGACCCTCTGCGTCAGCCCTCTGAGGCACTGCGCAACCTCTGGGACCCTCTGCGTCACTCCAGTAGCCTCTGCGTGGATGATGCTCTCGCTCTCTCTGCTTCTGTGCTGGTCTCCCAGTACTGTCTTTGCCTCTCTGCCTCGTACTCACTGCCCCTCGTTGTTGATAACTGATTCAACTTTTCTTAGCAACCCCGCTCTAGCAAAATGAATGACTGATCACTCTAGTGTCTTCTCCAACTGACCCTCAAGCCTCCTCTTATACTTTTCTCATTGGTCCTACAACGGCCGAGATTAAATCTCTAATCAATGGCTAAGATTAGATTTGGCTTGATCCTTATCCTTTGGAACATTCTAACCTAGTTTTATATTAATACCCATTAATATTTTATTTTTCATAAGTTTAGACTTAAGAACTCCATTAAAAATATTGATTACTTTAATATCTCCCAAACCGGTTAGAATCTACCCAAACCCTTTCTAGGTCTTGGAGATCTCATGTGTTAGCCTCTCCACCAATTTTCATGGCTAGAGCAAATCCGATTCTACCCTAAATCAACACTCCCTCTTAGCGAGGACTATGCTCTAGTAATACTCCTCACTGAGCATCACTCTGATTATCTGGCACCGATACCTGTGTTGATGCTAGGCCTCCCCGCCCAACATCCTCTACACTGCTACATCATGTACTGTTGCTCATGGCCCTGCCACTGCCACTGTTGCATATGTACAAAAACTCCCTCTGCATCCGTGCTGTTGCCGGTCCATCCTCCCAGCACCGTATCTGCACGGCAACCTCCTCTCATAATGTTGCATCGTGCTACTGCATACTGCTATTGCACTGCAATTCAGTTATTGAGAAGTAAGTAATTGATCCACCCAACTTCTAACATCCCTATTAGGCTAGAAACACTCCCAATACTGAAGCTCCCTCTGTCGCTAACAAGTGCTCCCTCTACTGACCTCTGCGTTGCTGCAACAACTCCCTGCATCTCGCACCATTGCACACCTCTTTGTGCCATCCTGCACTAGTGCAACACTCTCGTGCCTCTCGCACTGTTGCAGCCTGCTAGCCTCGCATTGCCCGGGGACTCCTGCATTGTAGCAATCTGTGTCGCTTCATCTGCATCCGTCTCTACCCACATCCGTCAGTCCTGCTACTCCTCTTCGAGGCTCCCGTAGCAAGGTATAATCCAAGAGGTTGGGTACCTCAAGGATCCTGCCCCTCATCGCCTATAGTCTGTCTGACTATAGCGCGATGTCTCCCCACTTCTTCTCAAGTGGCACATGAGCACGCATGGCAAAATCGTCATATTCCTCGACTTCTTTCTCTGCCTTCGCTGGCACTACCTTCGAGTCAGAAGCCTCTCCCTTACTCTTCTTCCTTGGACACTGGTTTGCAAAATGACCTAGTTCCCCACAATGGAAGCACTTGACCTTAGAGAGGTCGTTCTTCTTCCTCTTTTCCTTCTTTCCCGTAGATGATAGAGTTGCATCCTCTTCATCCTCCTTCTTGATCTTGACCCCTTTGCCGCTACTCCCCACCTTGGTCAGCCGTCTGATCTCTTCTTGATGAAGAGCCACCCACAATTCTTCCCAATCATGAAGACTCGTACTGCCTAGTATGCTCTGGACAAATACCTCCTAATCCTCGAAGATTGCATTAAGTGAGGTCCTCACCATCAATTCCTCATCTAGCATGGCCCCTATGGAAGTTAGTTGGTCACGGATCTCCTTCAATCGACTGAGGAAGACATCTATCTGCTCTCCCTTCTACATCTAGTATGATCTTAGCTAATTCTCTAGGAGCATCTTCCTCTGCACGGAAGTATGCTGGTACAATGTCTTCAAAGTGTCCCACATCTCCTTTGTCGTTTCCTTCTCAGCAATATGTGGTACTACATGATCCTTGACCCCATCAAGGATGATGCACTTTTCCTTAGACATTGCCTTCTCGTACCTATCATTTGCTACTGGGTCAATTGGGATAGACATCATTCTCAAGGAAAAGCCCTTGAAGTGATGTCTATCTAGCATGGACAAGATCTTGGCCTTCTAGACCACAAAGTTAGACGTTCCGTCCAGCCTATCCTGATCTCTCAGCCCATTCACGGCCATCTCTCTGCTCTTCACTGTCAACTTCTTCGAGTCTCTCTACTTCCCTCCTGGAAGTCCCTTGTTCAACTCCTGCTGACTCTCTCTATTTCCCGCCTGGAAGTTCTCTTCTGGACTCCCTCTGAGTCCCGATTTCCCTCCTGGAAATCCTTCTGCCAACGTCAAGTTGCCCCTCTCTGATCGTCCGTGCAACCGCAACACCAATCTGGATTCCTTGGCTAGAAATCCGCCTCGGCAGCAACTCCCTTCACCTTGGTCTTTCCATTTTAGGTAATGTTCTGACCACAGTACCCACCAGCTTCGCTCCACAAACTGCCCACAACCTCCTATACCCCAGCAACTGAAGGATTGAGCCTCTTGGCTCTGAGCAATCCCGGCATCAACAAAACAACTCCCTCAGCCAACTGCATCATCCCACCTGGCCTCTGCGTGGTTCTGCGTGAGCCTATTCCTGCTCTGCGCTGCCTCTCTCTGGCCCAAACTGATAACGCGTTCCCTCTGCGTCACTCCCTCCTATGCCGCTTTGTGCAAGGATCAGCTCTGTCAATCAATACAGCTGAATCCGCTGAAAATGCTCTGCTAAGCTAATGCCTTCAATTATCCTGTGATCTGCAACCATGCTCTGATACCATGTTGAATTTTCTAAGTCTATCCGTTAGAAAATTAATCTGTATTATGTTGGTTTATTTCTTCTACTTGTTTAAATTCGAACAAGTTATTTAATACATTTAAATATCGAAATAAACACTATACAGTCACAATATCTACAGATCATCAATTGAAAGAAAAACAAGCACACAAGAAACACAGTTATTTTTGGACAAATGTCCCCAGAAAAACCCAATGCGGGAAAACCGGTGCAGCTATTCTGAGGGTTATATTATTATGCAGTCTATGAGTACAACTGGGTACCTAACCGGCTCACCCGACAAAGAAAAATACACAGCAACAATACATCTATATCCGAAAACACGTATTCGGAAAACCTGTCACACGAAACCCTCTCCGGCACAATTGAAGCTTAGTGTTGGCCCTCTTGGCCACCACGTCAGCATCCTGTTGACCTGTGTTAGCCCCAAGACCCTCTGTGTCAGCCCTCTGAGGTACTGCGAAGCCTCTGGGACCCTCTGCATCACTCCCGCAGCCTTTACATGGATGACGCAATCCCTCTACCTCTGCGCTATCTCTATTGGGCTCTGCATAGCCTGAACTACTGCTGCTCTCGCTCTCTCTGCTTTTGTGCTAGTCTCCCGCTACTGTCTCTGCCTCTCTACCTCATACTCACTGCCATTCACTGTTTATCATTGATTCAAATTTGCTTACCAACCCTGCTCTAGCAAAATGAATGACTGATCACTCTGGTGTCTTCTCCAACTGACCCTGAAGCCTCTTCTTATACTTTTCTCATTGGTCCTTCAACGGCCGAGATTAAATCTCTAATCAACGGCTAAGATTAGATTTGGCTTGATCCTTATCCTTTGGAACATTCTAACCCAGTTTTATATTAATACCCATTAATATTTTAGTTTTCCTAAGTTTAGACTTAAGAACTCCATTTAAAATATTAATTATTTTAATATCTCCCAAACCGGTTAGAATCTACCCAAACCCTTTCTGGGTCTTGTAGATCTCGTGTGCTTTAGCCTCTCCACCAATTTTCATGGCTAGAGCACATGCGATGCTACCACAAATCAACATTGTTCAACACATGAGATTTTTGTGAGAAATCTCATACTATCTTCAATGGACTTCGAGTGCCAGCCCAAGGAAGAGGATCTACACTATTTGGGAGTTGTTTCGGATGTTGCACAAAACAGTTCATGGGAGTTATTTAGTAGTCTACGCGTAGGAGAGAAAACACACTTCCGAGGAGAGCGAGTTGTGGAGCGGCAAACTTGTTGGGCTTTCTGGGAGAGCATTGGGCCATCTTTAGCTAAAGATTTGGAGTTTTAGGCAAGCACATCTCTATGGAGTTTTTGCTGCAGAAGTGACACCATTTCAAAGAATATGTGGGCCTGCGCAGTGGGAATTTTGGGCCACACATGGGAGCCGGGAGGAGAGACATTTGGGGCCGGATTGAGCTAAGATTTGGAATGGCATCAAGAGGGGAATTTTGCTAGCATTTGCCATCATTTTGGAGGAGCTGAGAGGTGATATCTCCAGGTGGGTCGAATTACCCAGCAGTTGGAGGAGCACGTGGAAATTGGGGCAAATTTGGAAGGTTGGAATTAGGCACAACCCTTTCTGGGTCTTTTTCGTTTTATTGAGGAGAGGGCAAGATTAATTTGCCATAATTTTTTGAGCAGTCTAGGGGCCTCAAACTGGGACCTCTTTCAAGCCAGTAGTGTAGATTTCCAGGGTAGCGTAGAGCATAGAGGAGGAGTCACTTTCCAGCATTTGGGCACCTTGTTTTCTCACCTGGGGTTTGTCTAGCTTACCTTAGGCAAGCCCATATGCACTTTTTCATACCCATTATACTCCTACCATTATATATAATAAAATGGCTCAGCTTGGCGCAGTTTTTTGGAAAAAAATTGGGTGTTTACTTATGTGTGTAAATTTTTTGTGTGCATGTGTTGTTATTGTTTGCTATCACTGTTAATTTTCCCTTAGGATCGTGGTCTTGGCTCAGCCTGTGGGAGAAACCTTCAGTCTATGACACCAAAGGACAGGCAGAATATCACATATAGGAGGCAGAAGTACAGAAGCAAGGAAAGATAGTTATATATTACCTTTGATCTGAAAACCCTTGAGCAGGAGGTTGAGGAGCCAGATATGGGGGATAATCAGACTGACAAAGAGAAGAAGGAAGAGAAATTTGCCCAAAGCCTCTTGAATATTGAATTTTCTAAGTCTATCCGTTAGAAAATTAATCTGTATCTGCTAGTTTATTTCTTCTACTCGTAAATTTTGAAGAGTTATTTAAAACATTTAAATACAGAAATAAACACAATACAGTCACAACATCTACAAATCAATAGCTGAAAGAAAACAAACACACAAGTGACACTGTTATTTTTGGACAAATGTCCCTGGAAAAACCCAACTTGGGAAAACCAGTGCAGCTATTCTAAGGGTCTATTATTGTCCATTATTTCCTCGAGTACAACTAAGTGCCTAACCGGCTCACCCGACAGAGAAAAAATACACGGCAGCAATACCTCTCTATTCGGAAACAGATATTCAGAAAACTTGTCCCACGAAACCCTCCCCAACATCTCTAAAGCTCTGTGTTGGCACTTCTGGCCTCTGCGTCAGCTTCAACCTCTCTGCGTCAACCCTCTGAGGCACTGCGCAGCCTCTGGGACCCTCAGCGTCACTCCTACAGCCTCTGCGTGGATGACGCAGTCCCTCTCGCCTCTAAATTCTCTGCTGGGCTTTGCATAGCCTGAATTGGTTGTTGCCTCTCGCTCTCTGCTTCTGTGTTGGTCTCTTGGCACTGTCTCTCCTCTCTGCCCAGTACTCACTCTGCCTCTCTGCCTAGTACTCACTGCCCATCGTTGTTAATCACTGATTCACTTTTGCTTAGCAACCCCGCTATATCAAAATGAATGGCTGATCACTCTGGTGTGTTCTCCAGCTGACCCTCAAGCCTCTTCTTATATTTTTCTCGTTGGTCCTTCAACGGCCGATATTAAATCTCTAATCAATGGCTAAGATTAGATTTGACTTGATCCTTAACCTTTGAAACATTCTAACCCAATTTTATATTAATACCCATTAATATTTTATTTTTCCAAAGTTTAGACTTAGGAACTCCATTAAAAATACTAATAATTTTAATATCTCCCAAACCGGTTAGAATCTACCTAAAGCATTTATCAGTCTTGGAGATCTCATGTTCTTTAGCGTCTCCACCAATTTTCATGGCTAGAGCACATCCGATGCTACCCCAAATCAACACTCCCTCTTAGCGAGGATTGTGCTCTAGTAATACTCCTCACTAAGCATCACTCTGATTATCTAGCACCGGTACCTGTGTTGATGCTCGGCCTTCCTGCCCAACATCCTCTGCGCTACAGTCGCTCCCCATTCTGGAGAGCATCTCGATGGCCTTCATCTCGATGGCCTTCATTCAAGAGGATGCTACATCAACCCCCATTTTTCATGGAAAAGGGGCTCTCCACGTGATTATGATGAAGAGGATTCTAGAAGAGTCCATGTTGTAACTCTGGTTAAGAGTTGAGGTAGTCAAACCTAACCACTAGTAAGCTATCGAGATGTGTTATAACTTGGCCACTAGGAGTAAAAGGGTTTCCATTCATTTCAAGAGCATCTGTTCCATAGATGAGCAAAATATTCAAGAGGGGTAAGAGATAGAGCACATAGAGAAGATTTATGCACTGTAGTAGCCCACTGGCCACAGACCATATTTCTTTGTAGTCGCAATCATTTTCTATTCAGATAAAGAGAACATAGCGGTTTCACCTTCCAAATAGGTTTTCTCCGGAAAGGGTTTCCCGGGTCATATCTTATGCCAAATCGTGGTTTGTGAATTTTTATTTCATTGTTCTCTATTTTCTACATAATTTTAATTTGCATGCATATTCAATTAACAGTAATTTACAGATCTAGAAATTTAAAGAGAAACAAAACCTTAATAGTGTAGATTTCAGATTTTTAAATATAGTTTATCAAATCTATTATGACAAACTATCCAATGGAATATCCACAACGGTTTAAGAATCATTCTACTCAACCTCCCTAGAGAGCTTCAAATGGGGGACTATAACATAAAGTTTAAAAGATGCATGGCCAACCATGATTGTCCTATAGTTGTTGGGATTTATACTAAACCCTGATTTATGGACCGAGTGAATAATGTGTTGTGACCTGTTACCCACCATTTTGTGGGTGATATCCCTTGGAGAAAAAAAAATCTCCAAGATGGTCCTCAGGGCAACCAGCAACCCCTTGTAAACCACCATCTAACTCATTGTGTCATTTCTCCGCCACCCAAGCCAGCCATGTGATCCCTCACCCATCTACCATGATCGTATGCTTGAAGGTGGGCCTCCCGAACCTAAAGGTATGCCTTGTCATTTGGTAATTGAGTATTGTAGTTTGCTAATCATGGACACCTTTGGGGATGGATTAATGGGGGATTCAACAGAAAGAATGGGTTAGGCTTGTGCTCTTGTCATCTATACCCCTCTTGGATATTAACCACGGATTATAGTCCTGTGGAATCTCTTTTACTGACCGTTTTTCTTTAGGGATGGTATTTCACAGGAAACCTCGATTTTGGTTGGTTGGTCTTGCTCCCTTATCTGCTTATATTACCCATTTTCCATTCATTATTACCTCATTCATCATTTCTCCCACCTAGGTCTACATTCCTCCACTAGGTCCACATAGGATTAGCTCGCCCCTTAGCCTTGCCCACACCTTGGGCCAGGCTTGGAATGATGCCTCGAAGGTTGATGCAGCTAAAAAGAAAGACAAAAACATATTTGGCCACATTCAACAAGAAGATGTACCACAAAATGCAAAAGATGGTTGGGACAAACACATTTAGCACGTGGGAATACATGAGTTCTACCCCATCATCATAGCCATCACCTTGGTTCCTACAAGTTCTATGAGCCCCCTTCATCATATAAGAACCCATGGTTGTCCCAATCCCTGCTGGGCAATGAACTGCCCCACCTTAAAAGGGGGTATTCACTGCCATATCTTATGCATCATGCTCCTACTCCTTGAGCCCTGAGCAGTTAATCAAAGAAATTCATAAAGAGGAAAAAGGCATATAAAGGAGGGTGGAAAAACCAAATTCAGGGTACCTCATGTACCATGATTTCTCCCTCCTATACATTATAAACCCAAGTGTGGGCTTCCCTTTTATTAGCTACCCTTGTACCCTAGAATTTGGCCCAGGGTTGCCCCTTTTCATCCCCTACTTCATTCACCTATCTGTCACATGCCACCACCTTTTGAAGGATGTACCTTGAACATATTATCCCCTTTAGAAGTAGAAACCACCTAATAGGATACTTGGTTAACCCCATTAGGATTTACGAAACATTGGCACATCCTGAAGCCCATTATGGAAGGGCAGACCATTATGAAGTCTCCACCTGTGTTCCATGATTGATAAGTTCATTTACTCGATTTCTCTAATGACTTGTTGTACTGGAAGGCTAAGGGACACATTGGATCTTATGCAAGATTGCAGATGGTCTCCATCTTGGGTTTGATCTCCCTATACGGGGTCCTAATCCTCTAGAGGGCTACATTGGCACATGTAGGGTGTGTATTGAGATCCATGGGCCTCCACAACAATAGATAGCATTCCATGGATCCCCGAGGGCGGTCAGAGATGCTCAAGGTACTCCCATTGGTCGAGGAAGATGCACCTGGTTCATTCTTGCCCAATCGGCCCCACAGATATATCATGCACTTAGCAGTTGACCCGAGACTTGTAAGATGATGTGGCATCCCCTACATCATCATCAAAGCCCCTGCATCTAATCTACAAGCATCTTTGACTCATTTTGGAGACCAATGAGGTTATTGATGTGCCCCCACACCCATCGAGAGCACCATAGGTTTATTGTTTGGAGAATAAGGGGTGAACCCCTTGTCCATCACTTTTGAGTGTCCTACTCTTCATAATGGCATCCATGGACCTCATTAGGCCTCGTAAAGGGCTCTACGACATGCATAGATTATTATTTGACCTCTTGAGAGGCTTATTCTTTCATTTGTGAGCTAGTTTGGTGGGCTTGTCACCAAAAGTTAGATTATTTTAGCATTATTTTATTTTTGGGGCTTATGTAGGCCAAGGAGGCTAATTCGAACTCCTATTTAGTGTATAAATACAAGTGATATGAGTTCATTCTCTCATCATCACTTTGGATTGGATCTCTTCTCTCTCTTGAGAATTTTGCACTTTTTCTTGGAGCATGAATTGGAGCTTTATAGATGAATTTTGATGTGTGGATTTGGTTTATCTTGTCTTGGAGCATATCTATTGTCAAATTGTTGATGGTTGGATATACACTATTACATGTAAGTACATGCTTTTAATGTTATTCTTGTTTTACTTTGGCATATACATTGTACTTGGATTTTTGCTATTTTTAGGGCTAATTGTTGTATGCATTTACTCCTTAAATCGTGGAATTTTGTCTCTATATAGCACCTCTTAATGTATGGGCCATGTAATGTCAAGGAAATCTCCTAGGGGTAATTCTATCAATGAATCTACCTTGATAATCCATCACCTTTTACACATCGAAATATAAACGCTACAAGATTGCTTCTCTTTGATCTAAAGGGCTAGTGACGTAATCTTGAGGCCTCCTTGACTAGGAATAAAAGGTCCTCACTCATATTCATTATATAATCCATTCTCCCAAGACTAAGGCATTGATCTACCAAGAGATGTTCACCCAAAATCATACCTTTTTCTAGGTCGAGCCAAGTTGGGTCACCTAGGGCATCATATTCCCAGCAAACGATCCCTCCAAAAAGTTCGATCTCCTAGCCTCTCTTGCGTTGGTGTCTCCTCAAAGACTCTTCCAAATTTGAAGCCATTCCGACAGTGGAGTTGTGAGAAAGGCCAAGCCCTAGCTCCGAGATCAAACTTTGCCCTAGCATCCCTAATGCTAGTGCCTCATAGGATCAATTCAACATCTTTAAGTGAAAAATCTTTCTTTGATACTTTCCCCCACGTTGTCTAGGGTAAGAACATCATTGGTTGCCATACTCTTTCCTCCTACCCTAGATTGGGTCCACTTGGTCTCCTATGGTCCCGTTCCTATGAAAAGGCAATTCTTCAAGAACCATCGAGATACCAATTTCAATAAGGATTGTAGGGATTGGGAAATTGTTTCACGAATCATATCCCCTAAAACTAACATGTCCTCTCATTCCTCTCCTAAAAGACATTGTACCTTGCTTAGAAAGCAAGCAAGCTCCATCCTTCAACCTCTTCTAGAGAAGTATCATTTGGGTCACTTCACATCCATTCATTGATCTACCCTTCATCGGTGACTCCATAATATACAGGGTCTCCTCCCAACGATGAAAGTTTGTAAATAGAAAGGAGCCTTAGTTGAGGCGATAACGGGCTAAAGCTCCATTTGTTACCCTTGGTCTAGAATTTTCGCTTTAGTTCCCCTGCTAGTTTGAGCGGTAACATGACCAATGCTGAGGAAAACTAGTACAAACCACATGTTTGAACAAGTCAAGTAGGCAGTTGTCCATAGTGTGAAGATAGTGCTTGAAAGGTTCTACCTAGAATCCTTCCTCATCTACTACTTTTCCAATGTTCATCATCCAAAAGACCTCTCAAATAACTTGGTATGAGCATAAGTGGCAAGAAGGGAGGAGGAGAGGTGACCTAGATTAGGGGTTGCCAAGGGACATCACAAAGGAAGAAGGTATGGATGAGCATGGAGTTTGGATTCGGGGAGAGGAGAGTGGTGAGGAAAGAGGGTGCATTAGAAGTTTTTAGGGGAGCAGAGAAGGGAAGCACATGATGCACATTCTCTTTGGGAAATGAAGAGGCATTTCTTTTGGTATATAAGGTGGTTAAAAAGCCTTAAGATGGGGATAAGAAGGGTGGGAATGAATGAAGCGGTGTTGAAGTTGATTGTTGAGGTCTTTACATTCATTATCATACCACTTGTTCACGTGTGATGTCCCCTCTAACTAATTTCACCTAGTAACTACACAAGTTTTGCAATTTTGTCTAAGTTATGTCACTTTTGATATTTTGGTTGCTTAACTTAGGAGAAATGGGTTAAGAGGACCCCACTTGACTAATTTGGATAAGGAAGGTCCCAACATAGGAGAAGAAGGGAAAATCGAAATGATAGTGGATGGTGGGGGCCACCCCAAAACGGGAGTACGCACTCCTTGAGCTAACTCGCATTGTTGGAGGGAGAGGGCCTAAGGTGAGGTCGATGCATGGGGCCCACATGGAAAAACGGAAACTCAAGGATAAATAGGAGAGAGATGCATCATTTTGGGGCTTTTGAACCTTTGTTATTCACACTCATCTACCATGCTTGAGCTATTGAGACAACTATGCAAGTGTTGTTTATTGAATTTTCTAAGTCTATCCATTAGAAAATTAATTTGTATTCGACTGGTTTATTTCTTCTACTTGTTTAAATTCGAACAAGTTATTTAATACATTTAAATATCGAAATAAACACAATACAGTCACAACATCTACAGATCATCAACTGAAAGAAAAACAAGCACACAAGTGACACCGTTATTTTTGGACAAATGTCCTCGAAAAAACCTAATGCGGGAAAACGGTGCTGCTATTTTGAGGGTTATATTATTATGCAATCTATCTAAGTACAATTGTGTGCCTAACCGACTCACCCGACAAAGAAAAATACACGGTAGCAATACCTTTATATCCGGAAACAGGTATTCAGAAAACATGTCCCACGAAACCCTCTCCGGCACAACTAAAGCTCAGCGCTGGCCCTCCTGGCCACTGCGTTAGCCCCAGGACCCTCTGCGTCAGCCCTCTGAGGCACTGCGCAACCTCTGGGACCCTCTGCGTCACTCCAGTAGCCTCTGCGTGGATGATGCTCTCGCTCTCTCTGCTTCTGTGCTGGTCTCCCAGTACTGTCTTTGCCTCTCTGCCTCGTACTCACTGCCCCTCGTTGTTGATCACTGATTCAACTTTACTTAGCAACCCCGCTCTAGAAAAATGAATGACTGATCACTCTAGTGTCTTCTCCAACTGACCCTCAAGCCTCCTCTTATACTTTTCTCATTGGTCCTACAACGGCCGAGATTAAATCTCTAATCAATGGCTAAGATTAGATTTGGCTTGATCCTTATCCTTTGGAACATTCTAACCTAGTTTTATATTAATACCCATTAATATTTTATTTTTCTTAAGTTCAGACTTAGGAACTCCATTAAAAATATTGATTACTTTAATATCTCCCAAACCGGTTAGAATCTACCCAAACCCTTTCTAGGTCTTGGAGATCTCATGTGTTAGCCTCTCCACCAATTTTCATGGCTAGAGCAAATCCGATTCTACCCTAAATCAACACTCCCTCTTAGCGAGGACTATGCTCTAGTAATACTCCTCACTGAGCATCACTCTGATTATCTGGCACCGATACCTGTGTTGATGCTAGGCCTCCCCGCCCAACATCCTCTACACTGCTACATCATGTACTGTTGCTCATGGCACTGCCACTACCACTGTTGCATCTGTACAACAACTCCCTCTGCATCCGTGCTATTGCTGGTCCATCCTCCCAGCACCGTATCTGCACGGCAACCTCCTCTCATAATGCTGCATCCTGCTACTGCATACTGCTATTGCACTGCAATTTAGTTACTGAGAGGTAAGTAATTGATCCACCCAACTTCTGACATCCCTGTTAGGCTAGAAACACTCCCGATGCTGAAGCTCCCTCTGTCGCTAACAAGTGTTCCCTCTACTGACCTCTGCGTTGCTGCAACAACTCCCTGCATCTCGCACCATTGCACACCTCTTTGTGCCATCCTGCACTAGTGCAACACTCTCGTGCCTCTCGCACTGTTGCAGCCTGCTAGCCTCACGTTGCCCAGGGACTCCTGCATTGTAGCACTCTCTGTCGCTTCATCTGCATCCGTCTCTACCCACATCTGTCAGTCCTGCTACTCCTCTTCGAGGCTCCCGTAGCAAGGTATAATCCAAGAGGTTGGGTACCTCAAGGATCCTGCCCCTCATCGCCTATAGTCCGTCTGACTATAGCGCGATGTCTCCCCACTTCTTCTCAAGTGGCACATGAGCACACATGGCAAAATCGTCATATTCCTCGACTTCTTTCTCTGCCTTCGCTGGCACTACCTTCGAGTCAGAAGCCTCTCCCTTACTCTTCTTCCTTGGACACTGGTTTGCAAAATGACCTAGTTCCCCACAATGGAAGCACTTGACCTTAGAGAGGTCGTTCTTCTTCCTCTTTTCCTTCTTTCCCGTAGATGCTAGAGCTGCATCCTCTTCATCCTCCTTCTTGATCTTGACCCCTTTGCCGCTACTCCCCACCTTGGTCAGCCGTCTGATCTCTTCTTGACGAAGAGCCACCCACAATTCTTTCCAATCATAAAGACTCATACTGCCTAGTATGCTCTGGACAAATACCTCCTAATCCTCGAAGATTGCGTTAAGTGAGGTCCTCACCATCAATTCCTCATCCAGCATGGCCCCTATGGAAGTTAGTTGGTCACGGATCTCTTTCAATCGACTGAGGAAGACATCTATCTGCTCTCCCTTCTACATCTAGTATGATCTTAGCTAATTCTCTAGGAGCATCTTCCTCTGCACGGAAGTATGCTGGTACAATGTCTTCAAAGTGTCCCACATCTCCTTTGTCGTTTCCTTCTCAGCAATATGTGGTACTACATGATCCTTGACCCCATCAAGGATGATGCACTTTTCCTTAGTCATTGCCTTCTCGTACCTATCATTTGCTACTGGGTCAACTGGGATAGACATCATTCTCAAGGCAAAGCCCTTGAAGTGATGTCTATCTAGCATGGACAAGATCTTGGCCTTCTAGACCACAAAGTTAGACGTTCCGTCCAGCCTATCCTGATCTCTCAACCCATTCACGGCCATCTCTCTGCTCTTCACTGTCAACTCCTCCGAGTCTCTCTACTTCCCTCCTGGAAGTCCCTTGTTCGACTCCTGCTGACTCTCTCTACTTCCCGTCTGGAAGTTCTCTTCTGGACTCCCTCTGAGTCCCGATTTGCCTCCTGGAAATCCTTCTGCCAACGTCAAGTTGCCCCTCTTTGATCGTCCGTGCAACCGCAACACCAATCTGGATTCCTTGGCTAGAAATCCGCCTCGGCAACAACTCCCTTCACCTTGGTCTTTCCATTTTAGGTAATGTTCTGACCACAGTACCCACCAGCTTTGCTCCACAAACTGCCCACAACCTCCTATACCCCAGCAACTGAAGGATTGAGCCTCTTGGCTCTGAGCAATCCCAGCATCAACAAAACAACTCCCTCAGCCAACTGCATCATCCCACCTGACCTCTGCGTGGTTCTGCGTGAGCCTATTCCTGCTCTGCGCTGCCTCTCTCTGGCCCAAACTGATAACGCGTTCCCTCTGCGTCACTCCCTCCTATGCCGCTTTGTGCAAGGATCAGCTCTGTCAATCAATACAGTTGAATCCGCTGAAAATGCTCTGCTAAGCTAATGCCTTCAATTATCTTGTGATCTGCAACCATGCTCTGATACCATGTTGAATTTTCTAAGTCTATCCGTTAGAAAATTAATCTGTATTATGTTGGTTTATTTCTTCTACTTGTTTAAATTCGAACAAGTTATTTAATACATTTAAATATCGAAATAAACACTAAACAGTCACAACATCTACAGATCATCAATTGAAAGAAAAACAAGCACACAAGAAACACAATTATTTTTGGACAAATGTCCCCAGAAAAACCCAATGCGGGAAAACCGGTGCAGCTATTCTGAGGGTTATATTATTATGCAGTCTATGAGTACAACTGGGTACCTAACCGGCTCACCCGACAAAGAAAAATACACAACAACAATACATCTATATTCGGAAATAGGTATTCGGAAAACCTGTCACACGAAACCCTCTCCGGCACAATTGAAGCTTAGTGTTGGCCCTCTTGGCCACCACGTCAGCATCCTGTTGATGTGTGTCATCCCCAAGACCCTCTGCGTCAGCCCTCTGAGGTACTGCGAAGCCTCTGGGACCCTCTGCATCACTCCCGCAGCCTCTACATGGATGACGCAATCCCTCTGCCTCTGCGCTATCTCTGTTGGGCTCTGCATAGCCTGAACTACTGCTGCTCTCGCTCTCTCTGCTTTTTGTGCTAGTCTCCCGCTACTGCCTCTGCCTCTCTACCTCATACTCACTGCCATTCACTGTTTATCATTGATTCAACTTTGCTTAGCAACCCTGCTCTAGCAAAATGAATGACTGATCACTCTGGTGTCTTCTCCAACTGACCCTCAAGCCTCTTCTTATACTTTTCTCATTGGTCCTTCAACGGCCGAGATTAAATCTCTAATCAACGGCTAAGATTAGATTTGGCTTGATCCTTATCCTTTGGAACATTCTAACCCAGTTTTATATTAATACCCATTAATATTTTATTTTTCCTAAGTTTAGACTTAGGAACTCCATTAAAAATATTAATTATTTTAATATCTCCCAAACCGGTTAGAATCTACCCAAACCCTTTCTGGGTCTTGGAGATCTCGTGTGCTTTAGCCTCTCCACCAATTTTCATGGCTAGACCACATCCGATGCTACCGCAAATCAACATTGTTCAACACATGATATTTTCGTGAGAAATCTCATACTATCTTCAATGGACTTCGAGTGCCAGCCCAAGGAAGAGGATCTACACTATTTGGGAGTTGTTTCGGATGTTGCACAAAACAGTTCGTGGGAGTTATTTAGTAGTCTACGCGTAGGAGAGAAAACACACTTCCAAGGAGAGCGAGTTGTGGAGCAGCAAACTTGTTGGGCTTTCTGGGAGAGCATTGGGCCATCTTTTGCTAAAGATTTGGAGTTTTAGGCAAGCACATCTCTGTGGAGTTTTTGCTGCAGAAGTGACACCATTTCAAAGAATGTGTGGGCCTGCGCAGTGGCAATTTTGGGCCACACATGGGAGCTGGGAGGAGAGACATTTGGGGCCGGATTGAGCTAAGATTTGGAATGGCATCAAGAGGGGAATTTTGCTAGCATTTGCCATCATTTTGGAGGAGCTGAGAGGTGATATCTCCAGGTGGGTCGAATTATCCAGCAGTTGGAGGAGCACGTGGAAATTGGGGCAAATTTGGAAGGTTGGAATTAGGCACAACCCTTCCTGGGTCTTTTTCGTTTTATTGAGGAGAGGGCAAGATTAATTTGCCAGAATTTTTTGAGCAGTCTAGGGGCCTCAAACTGGGACCTCTTTCAAGCCAATAGTGTAGATATCCAGGGTAGCGTAGAGCATAGAGGAGGAGTCACTTTCCAGCATTTGGGCACCTTGTTTTCTCACCTGGGGTTTGTCTAGCTTACCTTAGGCAAGCCCATATGCACTTTTTCATAACCATTATACTCCTACCATTATATATAATAAAATGGCTCAGCTTGGCGCAGTTTTTTGGAAAAAAATTGGGTGTTTACTTATGTGTGTAAATTTTTTGTGTGCATTTGTTGTTATTGTTTGCTATCACTGTTAATTTTCCCTTAGGATCGTGGTCTTGGCTCAGCCTGTGGGAGAAACCTTCAGTCTATGACACCAGAGGACAGGCAGAATATCGCATATAGGAGGCAGAAGTACAGAAGCAAGGAAAGATAGTTATAAATTACCTTTGATCTGAAAACCCTTGAGCAGGAGGTTGAGGAGCCAGATATGGGGGATAATCAGACTGACAAAGAGAAGAAGGAAGAGAAATTTGCCCAAAGCCTCTTGAATATTGAATTTTCTAAGTCTATCCGTTAGAAAATTAATCTGTATGTGCTAGTTTATTTCTTCTACTCGTAAATTTTGAAGAGTTATTTAAAACATTTAAATACAGAAATAAACACAATACAGTCACAACATCTACAAATCAATAGCTGAAAGAAAACAAACACACAAGTGACACTGTTATTTTTGGACAAATGTCCCTGGAAAAACCCAACTTGGGAAAACCAGTGCAGCTATTCTAAGGGTCTATTATTGTCCATTATTTCCTCGAGTACAACTAAGTGCCTAACCGGCTCACCCGATAGAGAAAAATACACGGCAGCAATACCTCTCTATTCGGAAACAGATATTCAGAAAACTTGTCCCATGAAACCCTCCCCAACGTCTCTGAAGCTCTGTGTTGGCACTTCTGGCCTCTGCGTCAGCTTCAACCTCTCTGCGTCAACCCTCTGAGGCACTGCACAGCCTCTGGGACCCTCAGCGTCACTCCTGCAGCCTCTGCATGGATGACGCAGTCCCTCTCGCCTCTAAATTCTCTGCTGGGCTTTGCATAGCCTGAATTGGTTGTTGCCTCTCGCTCTCTTCTTCTGCGTTGGTCTCTTGGCACTGTCTCTCCTCTCTGCCCAGTACTCACTCTGCCTCTCTGCCTAGTACTCACTGCCCATCGTTGTTAATCACTGATTCACTTTTGCTTAGCAACCCCGCTATAGAAAAATGAATGACTGATCACTCTGGTGTGTTCTCCAGCTGACCCTCAAGCCTCTTCTTATATTTTTCTCGTTGGTCCTTCAACGGCCGATATTAAATCTCTAATCAATGGCTAAGATTAGATTTGGCTTGATCCTTAACCTTTGAAACATTCTAACCCAATTTTATATTAATACCCATTAGTATTTTATTTTTCCAAAGTTTAGACTTAGGAACTCCATTAAAAATATTAATTATTTTAATATCTCCCAAACCGGTTAGAATCTACCTAAAGCCTTTATCAGTCTTGGAGATCTCATGTGCTTTAGCCTCTCCACCAATTTTCATGGCTAGAGCACATCCGATGCTACCCCAAATAAACACTCCCTCTTAGCGAGGATTGTGCTCTAGTAATACTCCTCACTAAGCATCACTCTGATTATCTAGCACCGGTACCTGTGTTGATGCTCGGCCTTCCTACCCAACATCCTCTGCGCTACAGTCGCTCCCCATTCTGGAGAGCATCTCGATGGCCTTCATCACAGGACTTCCCATTGTGCAAGGTCATGACTGCATATACGTAGTGGTGGACAAATTGATGAAGTATGCCCATTTCTTTGTTATCTCCACCAGGTACTCTGCTTCGCAAGTTGCGGAGTTGTTTTTAAGAGAGATCTTTCGATTGCATGGTCTTCCCAAAACTATAGTCAATGACAAAGGCAGTCGCTTCATGGGGGAATTTTGGAAGGATCTCTTTAGGTTGGTGGGCACTAAGCTCACTCCTAATACCAACTACCACCCTCAAATGGATGGACAAATCGAGATAGTCAACAAGTGGCCAGAGGGGTACTTGCAGAACTACGTGATAGGGCAGCAGCGAGCATGGATGAGATTGTTGCCCCTTGGGGAGTATTGCTACAATACTACCTACCATATGTCCATCGGTATGTACCTTTTTCATGCTTTGTATGGGTATGATGCTTTATCTTTTGCTGACAATGTTTTTGGAGACAACAGATTTAGAAGAGCTAAGACATCCTCAAGGCTCTCAAAGACAACCTACAGACCGCCCAAAATCAACAGAAAATGTATGCAAATAGGCACAGGGTCGAGAGGCACTTTGAGGTAGGAGACTTGGTCTTTCTGCACCTCCAACCATATAGATAGTCCATGCTAAAGCAGAAGGGGGCCGAGAAGTTACAACCACATTTCTATGGGCCCTACAGGGTGATCAGGTGGATTGGAGAGGTGGCATATGAGTTGGAGCTTCCGCCTGGAAGCAAAGTACACAATGTCTTTCATGTTTCATGCCTCAAGAAGGTATTAGGACAACATGTGATGGCCACCACAGAGCTACCCCCACTGGATGATGAGGGGCACTTGGTTCTAGAGCCTAAGGCTATTTTGGAGACCAGGGAGAGGACGTTGCGGAGCAGGATTATCAGAGAGTATTTGGTGCGGTGGAAGAATTTACCGAATGAGGATGCTACATGGGAGGGGGAGCATATCAGACATCACTGTGCATTATAGTTGCTTAGGGACCAGCAACATTTGGGAGGGGAGTACTATGATGTCCCCTCTAATTAATTTCACCGAGTAACTACACCAGTTTTTCAATTTTGTCTAAGTTGTGTCAAATTTGATATTTTGGGTGCTTAACTTAGGAGAAGTGGGTTAGGAGTGCCCCACTTGACTAATTTGGCTAAGTTCGAAATGATAGTGGATGGTGGGGGGCACCCCAAAAGGGGAATACGCACCTCTTGACCTAACTTGCACATTTGGAGGGAAAGAGCCAAGGTGAGGTTGATGCATGGGGCCCACATGGAAAAAGGGGAGCTCAAGGATAAATAGGAGAAAAATGCATCATTTTGGGGCTTTTGAACCTTTGTTATTCACACTCACCTAACACGCTTGAGTTGTTGAGCCAAGTCTGCAAGTGTTGTTCAGCACATGAGATTTTCATGTGAGAATCTCACCCTGCCTTTGGTGGACTTTGAGTGTCAGCCCAAGGAGGAGGATCTACACTATTTGGGAGTTGTTACAGATGTTGCACAAGACATTTCGTTGGATTTATTCAGCAATTTGGGTGTAGGAGAGAAAACACACTGCCAAGGAGAGCGAGTTGTGGAGCAGCAAACTTGTTTCACTTTCCGGGAGAGCACGAGGCCATCTTTTGTTGAATATTTGGATTCCTAGGAGGACACATTTCTCTGGATTTTTTGTTGGAGCAGTGACACCATTTCAAAGACTACGTGGGCCTGCATAGAGGGATTTCCTAGGCCACATGTGGGAGCTAGGAGAATAGACATTTGGGGTCGAATTGAGCTAGGATTTGGAAAGGCATCTGGATGGGAATTTTGCTAGCATTTTCCATCAATTTGGAGGAGCTTAGAGGTGATATCTCCAGGTGGGTTGAATTACCCAGCGGTTGGAGGAGCACGTGGAAATTGAGCCAAATTTGGAAGGTTGGAATCAGGCCCAAACCTTTCTCCATCTTTTTGGGTTTATTGAGGAAAGGCCAAGGTTAATATGGCAGAATTTTCTAAGCAATCTAGGAGCCTCAAATCAGGACTTCTTTTCAGCCAGCAGTGCATATTTTTAGGGCAGCGAAGAGCATAGAGGAGGAGTCACTTTCCAGCATTTGGGCACCTTGTTTTCTCACTTGGGGTTTGTCTAGCTTGCCTTTGGCAAGCCTAGGTACACTTGTTCATACCCATTGTACTCCTACCTAGTGAAACATGAATCTTTGATCGCTCGTGATTAATCGCGAGCGAAACTCTGCTCTTCCCTCAAACGATCTGATTCAACTCTAGGTGAGTCAAACTCGCGTTGACCAAGTTTGACTCGTGGTCAATGCGAGTTTGACTCACGACTCACCAATTAATTGTGATTTAGGCGATTGAGGTGATTTTCAGCACTCAACTCAGCGAGCACAGGCTTTAACGTTTAGGGTTGCTGCATTGTTCGCCGCGTGGTTTAGTTAGCTTAAAAATTAAATGTCAGTCTGTAACTCACTTCTCACTGCTCAAGTCTGACAACTCATACGCCGATAAGGTAATAGAGGCATGGTTTCAGCTTCAGTTTACTCCACGTAATAGAGGTGTAGTGTGCAGTGTTCTCCAACGTTAGCTTCAGCGTGTGCTCTGTCAAAGATTTCAATAGCAAACCATTATCATAACATTTCAGCAGCAATCAAGAGATTTCAGTTACTGCTTTTTTACTGATTAGTATGCAGTATTTTCTAAATTTTTAGAAGCAGATGCTTCTGGTTCTATGTAGTCACTGGTTAGGATCATATTTGGACTCATTAACTATATGAGATACTTATTCATTCATGATATTTTGGACATCTATTGATATTATGCATTATTTGGACATGGCTTTATTGAATATCAATGAAAAATGTTTTCTTGTAATTCAATATATGTGTATATCTTTATTTATTGAATTCATCGATTTTTTCCCGATCCTATTAAAACTCTTCACTCTTTTGCCTTAATGATTCCAAGTCTGGTAACATTGCTCCTACCATTATGTGTATATCTTTATTTATTGAATTCATCGATTTTTTCCCGATCCTATTAAAACTCTTCACTCTTTTGCCTTAATGATTCCAAGTCTGGTAACATTGCTCCTACCATTATATATAATAAAATGGCTCAGCTTGCCGCAGTTTTTTGCAAAATTTCTGGGTGTTTACTTATGTGTGTAAATTTTTTTTATGCAGCTTCCCAAATGGTGGATGAAAGACAGGTGTATTTGGCATCGAAAGAATATTCAACTAGGAAGAAAATGTTCAACTTAATCATTATGTGTTCATGTGTTCCAAGTGCTGGGGAGGTAGTCCATAACACTTTCCTTCTTGAGTTTCTGGTATGAGACATAGGTTAAAGACTTAAAGTTTAAACCAGTTTCCTTTCCTAGTAAAGACATCAAAGGAGAAGGTGTGATCAGCTGGCTATTTTATTTCATCTTTTCAACTCTATCATTTATGGAGTCTTATTTTAAGATTCAAAAAAAAAATTGTCCTTGATTCAACCACTTAGCATGAATCCAAGGCATGACTAGCTACTTAGTAGCTTGAACCATATATCTCTGTCACTGAAAGAACAAGAGAATTTCTTGGTTCATTTCTTGTGTAACACTTACCCTTCTTACAAAGAAATTATAGACATCATTCATTAGAAACTAGTCATAAATCACTACAAGTAGGAAAATGTGTTTGTTGCACTGCCACCTTATCACATACACAAGGGCAGGTTGCCCAAAACGTCATTCCACGTAACAGGAGTGTGTAAGCCAGGATATGCAGGAAAATATATCATATTCAGGGAAGCTCCTATCCCAATTTGGGAACAGCATATTGAGAAACATATCAAGCGTTTTTTTTGGAGGGTGTATCTGATAGGTAAATTTAAGAAAAGAATTAAAAAAAAGCTTAATCCTAATTTCTGACCTTCCAACCTCTACATTCTGTCACATATGAGTCCAGAACACATAAAAAGGCTTACCAAATCATGGGATGTTGAACGAGAGTTACCTGACTTGAAGATGCCATCGAATGCCACGAATCACTTAAATTTGCTTGACGATGAGGCATCAAAAATAACCTCTTCAGCTGAACATGACATCTCTACATCTTCATGCAACATTCCCTATCCTCCAAGAGATATTGATAATGTCGAGCTTCAACACATTGCTGAAGATATTTTTGATGATATGTAATTTGTAATGCATCTGATGTGTAGACTCTAGACTCTGGAGTCTACCTAGTACCAATTAGAGTTATGAGACACACATTGCTTGTAATGTTTACATATCACATCTGCTGATATTAATGATAACTCTCTTTTTGGCGTTAATTTCAAATTCATGAAAGGCACTCTGAAATTATTGGCTCATGTTCATATATATATATATATATATATATATATATATATATATATATATATATATATATCCTAGTCCTGTCATATCCAGGCTATTCTAAAAATTTATCTATCTATGCACCTTCCTTACAAAGGCCATTTTTGGTTGTGGGCGCTTACCCCATCCATTGGTGCCATATTTGAGAACACCAAATCTTGCATAGACTTATTTTCTCCTTCAAAAAAAGTATCAATCAAACAGGTATGTTTCCTGGTGAAATGAATATTCTTCTGAGGACATAGTCTACCTTTGATGAATTTGGCAAAAAGCAGAGGTATGCTACATTAGTATATTTGTAACACAGAATGACTGGCAATACTACTTCAAAAGCAACACCCCACCAATCATCCCCTGGTGTTTTCTTGTCTTTAACATTTTATCCATTCTTTTAGAGGACTTAAAAACATTATGATCCAGGAATTTAATTTCAATCAATACCTAGATAAAGCAGAAGGTAGTGCGAATATTCTCAAACCAAATGAGAAATCATTTGTTCTCTTCTCTCATGATCCATTTCTGGCTTTCCTGTTGGAATTCCCCACACTTAATATATTTCTCTTGGTATAGACTCCAGAATGACTCTTCACTAAGTTGCACTGAAATTTTTCACGGCAGAAAATTTTCCCTCAATTTAGATTTTAGCCAACCACTATCCTAGTGAACCAAAAAAATTACAAAGCCTTCAGTGCTGTTCTAGACACCATCAATAATCCAACAGAAAAGAAAATGTTAACTTATGGCTTGGAAAGGTGAATTTGAAAATGTTGTACCTCATGAGGACATTGAGAACTCTCCCAAGATTGATATTCCACAAAAGGTTACATCAATAGGGTAATTGACAAAGTGTAAACAAACAATTACAGTTTCTACCCACTGACTGACGTGCCAATATGATCCCTAGAGAATCCAAAAGTAGAACCTAGAAGTAGCTGAAGAAATGAGATTTTACCTTCTATCTCTTTGGAAAATGCAGAGCAATAGAATTGCATAAAGTAGTTTTATAAAAGCACAGTATGAAAATTAGAAAAAGTTAAATGCAAACACCCAACCTGGAGATCATTCATACTAAGAAAGCAGCACATCCATTATTGCAAATAAATATAGACAATGCCACATGACAAAACCCTTCACCTATTAACTTAGTGGAGGGGTTGAGTTTTTCCTCTTAGAAAAGGGAAGTGAATGCAATGACGAAATATAATGACTAATCACTTGGGTGTGCTCTCCAACTGACCCTCAAGCCTCTTCTTATACTTTTCTCATTGGTCCTTCAATGGCCGAGATTAAATCTCTAATCAATGGCTAAGATTAGATTTGGCTTGATCCTTATCCTTTGGAACATTCTAACCCAGATATTTTATTTATTCTAAGTTTAGACTTAGGAACTCCACTAAAAATATTAATTATTTTAATATCTCCCAAACTAGTTAGGATTTGCCCAAACCCTTTATGGGACTTGGAGATCTCATGTGCTTTAGCCTCTCCACCAATTTTCATGGCTAGAGCACATCTGATGCTACCCCAAATCAACACTCCCTCTTAGCGAGGACTGTGCTCTAGTAATACTCCTCACTGAGCATCACTGATTATCTAGCACTGGTACCTGTGCCGATGCTCGGCCTTCCCGCTCGACACCCTTTGCACTGCTGCATCCTGTATTGCTGCCCATGGCCCTGCCACTGCCACTATTGCATTTGTACAGCAACTCCCTCTGCATTCATGCTGCTGCTGGTCCTTACTCCCAACACTGCATCCCCCTCTCATCATGCTGCATACTGCTACTGCACTGCATCTCAGTTACTAAGAAGTAAGTAACTAATCCACCCAACTTCTGACATCCCTGTTAGGCTAGAAACACTCTCGATGCTAAAGCTTCCTCTGTCGCTAACAAGTGCTCCCTCTACTGACCTCTACACCGTTGCAAGAACTCCCTGCATCTCGCACTGTTGCACACCTCTCTGTGCCATCCTGCACTGGTGCAACACTCTCTGTGCCTCTCGCACTGTTGCAGCCTACTAGCCTCGTGCTCCCCGGGGAATCTTGCACTAAAGCACTCTCCGTCGCTTCATCCGCATCCGCCTCTACCGACATCCGCCAATCCTGCTACTCTCTCTTCGAGGCTCCCGTAGCAAAGGTATAAACCAAGAGGTTGGGTACCCCAAGGATCCTACCCCTCATTGCCTATAGTCCTCTTGACTACAGCTCCATGTGTCCCCACTTCTTCTCTAGTGGTACATGAGCACTCATGGCACAACCATCATCCTCCTCGACTTCTTTCTCCACCCTCGTTGGCGCTGCCTTAGAGTTAGACGCCTCTCCCTTGTTCTTCTTCCTCGGACACTGGTTCACAAAATGACCCAATCCCCACAGTGGAAGCACTTGACCTTGGAGAGGTCCTTTTTCTTCCTCTTCTCTTGCTTTCCCGTAGATGCCAGAGCTGCATCCTCTTCCTTCTTGATCCAGACTCCTTTGTTGCTACCTCCCGTCTTGGTCAGTCGTTTGATCTCTTCTTGGCGAAGAGCCGTCCACAATTCTTCCCAATCTGGAAGATTCGCCTTGCCCAGTATGCTCTGGACAAATGTCTCCCACTCCTCGGAGACTGCGTTCAATGCGGTCCTCACCATCAACTCCTGATCCGACATGGCCCCTATGGAAGTCAGTTGGTCCCGGATCTCCTTCAACCGATCGACGAAGAGATCTATCTGCTCTCCCTTCTGCATCTGGTATGACCGTCGTTGATTCTCAAGTAGCATCTTCCTCTGCATGGAAGTATGTTGGTACAACATCTTCAAGGTATCCCACATTTCCTTGGTCGTCTCCTTCTCGACAATATGTGGGACCACATGATCCTTGACCCCATCAAGGATTGATGCATTTTGCCTTGGCCATTGCCTCCTCATACCTCTCATTAGCTACCGGGTCAACTAGGATAGCCATTACTCTCATGGCAAAGCCCTTGATGCGATGTATGTATAGAATGGACAGGATCCTAGCCTTCCAAACCACAAAGTTGGACACTCCGTCCAGCCTATCCTGATCCCTTAGCCCATTCATGGCCATCTCTCGACTCTTCTCTGTCAAATCCTCCGAATCTCTCTACTTCCCACCTGGAAGTTCTCGATTTGACTCCTGCTGAGTCTCTCTACTTCTCGTCTGGAAGTTCTCGATTCGACTCCTCTGAGTCTCTCTACTTCCTGTCTAGAAGTTCTCTTCTGGACTCCCTCTGAGTCCTGATTTCCCTCTTGGAAATCCTTCTGCCAACCGTCAAGTTGCCCCTCTCCGATCGTCTGTGCAACTACAACACTGATACGAATTCCTTGGCTAGAAATCTGCCTCGGTAACAACTCCTCCTTCCTTGGGTTTGCCTTGTTAGGTATTGTTCTAACCACAGCAACCCACGAGCTTCACTCCCGCAAACTGACCATAGCTTCCTTCGCCCCAGCAACTGAAGGACTAAGTCTCTTGGCTCTGCACAATCCTGGCACCGGAAAAGACAGCTCCCTCAACCACTGTGTCAACCCTCCTAGTCTCTGCGTGAGCCTTTCTCTACCCTCCCCATCCCCTGCGTTGGCCTCTCTCTGGCCCGGACTGATGACGCAGTCCCTCTGCGTCAACCCTTCCTCTGTCGCTTTCTGCAAGGATCAACTCTGTCACTCGGGACAACTGAATCTACTGCAAATGCTCTGCTCAACTGATGCCTTCAGCTTTCCTGTGATCTGCAACCACGCTCTGATACCATGTTGAATTTTCTAAGTCTATCTGTTAGAAAATTAATCTGTACTCTGCTAGTTTATTTCTTCTACTTGTAAATTTTGAACAAGTTACTTAAAACATTTAAATACCGAAATAAACATAATACAGTCACAACATCTACAGATCAACAACTGAAAGAAAACAAACACACAAGTGACACTGTTATTTTTGGACAAATGTCCTCGGAAAAACCCAACTTGGGAAAACCAGTGCAGCTGTTCTGAGGGTCTATTATTTTTTTTTTTACAACATGGTGAATCGGTAACTGCCTGGCCTAATCTAAGGGAGACCCAGGATCAAACCTCAACGCTGCCACTATAACACCAAGAGCATAACCAACCACCTGCAAGTCGGGTATACTAAGTCTCTATGATTTTAGCAAGAGCAGACTCACGGGAAAGGGGAATCCGCCCCTCTAGCCGCCACCACAGCAGGTCAATGTACTCAATGAGATTTGAACTTCGGTCTGCCTGGGCATAGCCCAAGTGACTTACCGTCAAACCACAGTGTCTATTATTATGCAGTATTTCCTTGAGTACAATTGGGTGCCTAACCGGCTCACCAGACAGAGAAAAAATACACGACAGCAATATCTCTCTATTCGGAAACAGGTATTCAGAAAAACTATCCCACGAAACCCTCTCCAACGTCTCTGAAGCTCTGCGATGGCCCTTTTGGCCTCTACATCATCCCTCTGAGTCACTGCGCAGCCTCTGGGACCCTTTACATCACTCCTGCAACCTCTGCATGGATGACACAGTCCCTCTGGCCTCTACGTTGTCTCTGCTGGGCTCTGCGTGGCCTGAACTCACTGCTGCCTCTCGCTCTCTGCTTCTGCGCTGGTCTCTTGGCACTGTCTCTGCCTCTTTGCCCAGTACTCATTGCCCCTCGCTGCTGATCATTGATTCACTTTTGCTTAGCAACCCCACTCTAGCAAAATGAATGAGTGACCACTCTGTTGTGTTCTCCAACTGACCCTCAAGCCTCTTCTTATACTTTTCTCGTTAGTCTTTCAACAGCCGAGATTAAATCTCTAATCAATGGCTAAGATTAGATTCGGCTTGATCCTTATCCTTTGAAACATTCTAACCTAGTTTTATATTAATACCCATTAATATTTTATTTTTCCTAAGTTTAGACTTAGGAACTCTATTAAAAATATTAATTATTTTAATATCGCCCAAACTGGTTAGAGTCTACCCAAACCCTTTTTGGGTCTTGGAGATCTCATGTGCTTTAGCCTCTCCACCATTTTTCACAACTAGAGCACATCCGATGCTACCTAAAATCAATATTGAAGGTTATCCACGACTTGTCTAGGGGCATTGATGAGTTGAGAGTGAGACAATAGAACAGCAGTAATAGCAAAGGGTAAGGGCAGCTAGGGGGGCATCCATTTGGGAGAATGTTCATGTACCTCGCACCATCAGGCCAGCAACCCACATAACACACGTCATATTTATAGTGCACCACCCAAGTCGACTATCCCCACGTTTCTAGTGTCTAGTGCCAGAGGACAGCAAGGGTAGGAGGATATGCCCATGGGGTACTACTTTGTGGAGTACCAGTCATATGGGCCCAATTTTAGAGAAGCCATTGCCTTTAAATATTTTTGCCAGCTTAAGGGTAACAATAAGAACAACAGGTCAAGTGGAGGAGCATACATGCATGGCACTGATTTGCAGCGCACATTGGGAATGCTCTTCCTTCCAAATTTCGATGGCTATCGTAAGAGCTCAGCTAGGGCATGGGTTGAGAAGTTGGATGTCTATTTCCAGCTTAACCAGATGACAAAGATGGAGGCAATCAAGATTGCCACTTTGCACTTGGAGGGACAAGCGCATAATTGGTGGTTCCACAGGTTGACCACTTTAGGGCATGCAAATATCATTGCCTATGAGGAGTTCACACAGAGTGTTGGTTCGTTTTCAGAGGAGAGACCCCGAGGGGCATTTTGGACAGCTGACACAGCTCAAGCAAACTGGAAGTGCTAAGACATATATCTCTGAGTTTCAAAGATTATCAATGATGGTGCCAGATTTGTCGAAGGCCAGGAGGGTTTTTTTGTTTGTGGATCGATTAGCAGAACCATTGAGGGGCTTGGTGAGGTCCAATAGGCCCACCACTTTGCAAGATGCAGTAGGTAGAGCTTGAGATCTACAAGATGTGCTTCCTAGGACCAAAACACAGGTACCCACCATACTCGTGTTCCAGCAGAGGGGCCAAGACACTAGGCCTCAGCCACAGCAAGACATTCAGTGGCGAGGGTCATTGGATGATGAGGCACAAAGGGACCTCTATAGGAGGAAGTTGTGCTTCACTTGCCAAGACCCATGGGCACCAAGGCACAGGTGTACCAAGGGCAAGGCACACTTCATAAAGGTGCTTTCTAACAGTGAGTCGGAGGATGATTTATAGCAGGAGATCAGCGTTGGTGATGATGACCCACAGGTGACAGGAGGAGGAGGTGTAGGCCCACCACCTCCACCGAGAGGAGCTCCTTTCTTGCTGACGGCAGGGGTTATCACTTCACTTTCGGGAGTGTCAAAATACCTTACTTTGAGGATCAGGGGCACAATGCCGGGGCAGCGTGTTTTGATGCTGGTAGACAATGGGGCCACCTACAATTTTCTAGATGCCCCAATGGTGGAGAGGATGGGCATACGCACAGTGTCCTTTGTGGGATTCTCGGCCTTAGTGTCGAGAGACCTTACCATGCAGTGTACTAGATATGTTCCTGGGATGACAGTGGTGATGGGGAACTATTCTATGATAGACCATTTCTTTGTGGTTGACGTCCCAGACACCAATGTGGTGTTTGGAGTGCAATCGCTATACTCTCTTGGGCGTGTTACCACGACTGGCAGAAGTTGGAGATGGAGTTCATAGAACCTGATGGGAAGATGGTTTTGTTGAGAGGCATGCACTCATACCCCCCACAAACAATGTCAGTACATTGGATGTAGGCAGACTTGAGACATGGGGATATAGAGTGGGTCGTGGAGCTCAGGATATCTGATGCAGCAGGCAAACCCAAACGACCACACTCGTACATACAGGACATTCTTGACAAGTACCCAGTAGTATTTGGAGACATCCCACCAGGACAACCACCTGATAGGGGGTTTGAGCACACTATCGAGCTGGAGCCGGTGGTGCAAGTAGTTATCACAACCCCATACAGACACCCCAAGGCCTATTGGGACGATATTGAGCGGCCTATTCATGAGTTGTTGGCATTGGGGCACAGTAGACCGAGCTCTAATACCTTCGCTTCATCATTTATTCTGATGAAGAAGGAGGATGACACATTGCGCATGTGCATCGATTACAACGCCCTCAACAAGAAGACACTGAAGAACCAGTATCATATTCCCCACATAGATGAGCTTAGAGGAGACAAGTACTTCTCCAAGATAGACTTGTATTCGGGGTACCATCAGATTCGGGTGAGGGATCAGGATATCCCTAAGATAGCCTTCAGGTGTCACTACAGCCACTTTGAGTTTTTGGTTATGCCCTTTGGGTTGACCAACGCACTTGCTATCTTCCATGAACCATGTGTTTTGCAAGCAGTTGCATCGATTTGTGTGGGTGTTCTTTGATGACATATTGATCTACAACAGGACATGGGAGGAGCACCTGTAGCATGTAGAGGAGGTGCTTCGTATTTTGGAGGGGCAGCAGTTCTATGCAAAGTTGTCCAAGTGTGAGTTTGGGCTGACTGAGATGCTCTACTTGGGGCATATTATTGGAGAGGATGGAGTGCGGGTGCATGAGGAGAAGATTAGAGCCATCCAAGACTGGCCAGTTCCCCGGAATGTGACTGAGTTGAGGGGATTTGTGGGCATCTACACGTATTACAGGAAGTTTGTAAAGGGCTTCTCACAACTAGCAACACTCCTCACAGATCTTACCAAGAAGGGGGCGTTCACATGGACAAACAGGGCACAGGCAGTGTTCGAGCACCTCAAGGAGGTGATGAGCAGTTATCTGGTGTTGGCTTTGATTTCACCCAGTCGTTCACCTTGGAGTGTGATGCATCAGGTGAGGGCATTGGCGTTGTATTGTCACAGGGAGGCCACCTAATAGCTTTTGAGAGTTGGAAGCTCCTTAGTCATGAGAGGTTGTATTCGATCTATGATAAGGAGATGTTGGCCATCATGCATGCATTGGCCAAATTCTGACAGTATTTGGTGGGCAACAGGTTCAGAGTGAAGATTGATCATAACAGTCTTTGCCACTTTCTGGGGCAAAAGGGCCTCAATGATAGACAACAGAAGTGGGTCAGCAGGATTCAGGCCTACGATTTTGACATAGAGTATGTCAAGGGCAAGCAAAACGTGGTGGCAGATGCCCTATCCAGGAGGCTCACGACACTTTCACTTGTGAGCATCTACCATGATTGGAAAGCACAGCTTTTGGTGGTGTAATCCAGGGATCGACAAGCGTGTGAGATCTTGGAGGGAACTCATGGGGATGAGTGCTACCGTGTGATGGCTGATGTCATTTACTACAAGGGACGCATATATTTGGTACCTAGTTCATAGTTGAGAGAGAGGATTCTCCATGTAGCACATGATTCACCATTGTCAAGACACCAAGGCTTCCTAAAGACTTACAGGACGGTCAAGGAACGCTTTACTTGGAAGGGCCTTAAGGGAGACATGTTGATGCATGTGCAGGAGTGTGAGACATGCCAGCGGAACAAGGGGCATTTGACCCATCCTATTGGGTTACTACAGTCGCTCCCCATTCAAGAGAGGAAATGGGAGAGCATCTCAATGGCCTTCATCACAGGACTTCCCATTGTGCAAGGTTGTGACTGCATATACGTAGTGGTGGACAGATTGATGAAGTATGCCCATTTCTTTGTTATCTCCACCAGGTACTCTGCTTCGCAAGTTGCGGAGTTGTTTTTAAGAGAGATCTTTCGATTGCATGGTCTTCCCAAGACCATAGTCAGTGACAAAGACAGTCTCTTCATGGGGGAATTTTGGAACGATCTCTTTAGGTTGGTGGGCACTAAGCTCACTCCTAATACCAGCTACCACCCTCAAATGGATGGACAAATCGAGATAGTCAACAAGTGGCCGGAGGGGTACTTGCAGAACTACGTGATAGGGCAACAGCGAGCATGGATGAGATTGTTGTGCCTTGGGGAGTACTGCTACAATACTACCTACCATATGTCCATCGCTATGTACCCTTTTCATGCTTTGTAAGGGTATGATGCTTTATCTTTTGCTAACTGATCCAGGTCCGAGTGTGAAGGACCCTTCCAAGACCTTTTACTTTCGTGATGTGTTAAAATTGCTTTTAAAAGAACATTAATGAATACATCTGCATGCTGTAAAGAAAAGGAACATATCAATCATCAACACATGAAAACAAAGCCGTTGATAACAGAGTTCATCCAAGAGGGACTACGTCTCTGGGTCCGGTGTCAAGATGGTGTAGGCCGCTGCATTATGTGTTGTCTATAAAGATGATGTACACAAGAGACGATGTCTCGATCATACGAGAAAGAATGCCCTCATGCAGGAGTGGCTCTAAGAGATGTTCCACACCTAGAACTCTCAATCAAAAGACTCCTATCAGTATGACACAAAAACAAGCATGGTGTGCATCCCGCCAACATGGCACAAAAGGGATGTCAAAGCAAAACACATGCATGACGACAATAAGAGTATCCCAGCAACATACAACAAGGGATCTGAAAGCATAACATAAAGAGTTATGGCAGCAAGTACATCATATGAAAGATTCCGCATCCAATCAGCAAGGAATCATGACAACATGGAATAAATAAGATCCTATCTCAATACCAATCAAAGATCTATGCAGCATAATGGAATAAGAAGAAATACATGAATAAATCATATACCTCACACCACAAAGGGTACATGAAGAAGTGGATGTTCATAAGGCAATCCACGGTGAATACACTGTTCACATCGTCGATGCGCAAGCAGCCCATTACCAAAACTGAACTGTGGTGCCTCTTGCATCGATCGTTTTTCTACCTTATCGCAATTTGAAACATAAGCTATCAATGTGCTGAAACTTGCTTGGCCATTGATCTCACAGCGTCGATTTGAAGAAG
The DNA here is from genome assembly GCA_031772625.1 of Pinus tabuliformis. Classification (NCBI taxonomy): domain Eukaryota; kingdom Viridiplantae; phylum Streptophyta; class Pinopsida; order Pinales; family Pinaceae; genus Pinus; species Pinus tabuliformis. The sequence goes on from CM062820.1 coordinate 1,705,370,394, forward strand.
AATACTACTCTGGCTATCAGCAACGTAGCTCTTTGGCTTATGTCACTGCAGCCCTGCAATCTCACTCGATCAAGCGCTCTGGCTTATGGCTCTTTGTAGCTCTACGGCTCTGCGAATTTCAAGCGTTGCTCTGCAGATTATGCCTCTCTGCATACTCAAGCTCTCGGGCCTCTCTCCACACAGTCTCTCCATGCAGCCTCTTGGGCTCTCTGCCACACTACTCTCGCCCTCTGTCTCGCAGCCTTTTGCCTCCTCCCCCCAGCTCTCTGCATCCATCGTGTTTTATAACGCGTTTGGGACAGGGTTGCTTAAGAATCGGAGGTCTGTTTTGTTTATAATGGAAGCCATTTGCATAGAAGCATCGGCCGTCGCAACAAAACCACCAAAATGGCCTTTTTCTGTTAAAACAGAAATATTGAAAAATCCGGCCAAAAACCGTTTACCCAATTTACAAATTTATTAAATTGGGCTTATAATGCACATCGAGTCCGCGCCTAATCGCTTATCACTATTGCTTCGACCCGTAGCCCTGCATATCGAGGGATCCACCGATCGTTCCAATCGTCGATATCGGCGATCGCTAATCGTATTCGCTACACCCAGGGGTCCTGGTCCTCGGCCTTTGGGTTTCGCCAACGCCAATCCTCTATCGTCGATTCGCAAGCCTGTATAGTGCCGATATCGCAACTAGCATGCCCCCGACCTCCGATTAGTTCGAGATCGCTGATCGGGGGTTCTAAAGGCCTGCTTAAGTCTGCTCTTTTGACTCCCTCTGATGCAATTTGCCTTATAAAGGCTAAAAGCCATTTTTTATGAGAAAAACCTCTTTTTCCAAAGGAACCAAGGCAAACACTTTTCGCGATAACTTCGTCATCCGGACTTGGATTGACGAACCGTTTGCACCTCCACGATCAGGAAGACGAGATCTACACTTTGGTCCTAGTTCAACATCATTCTAATCAATTTGATTTTTGAGCCATCTTTGTCCTGTGTGTCTCTCTGGAGCCACCTGGATCAATCCTCCCTATTGAGGAGCTTTTGGTCCTTCAAAAGCATGAAAAACAATCTGCACTTTCTCCCTATACCCTGTCTGCATCACAAGCGTCCTGAAAATGTCTCACTTCCATTTCCTTCACCTTTGTTCTTCGGAGCCTTAAGTGACGAACCGACACCTGCTACTTCTGCCACCTATAGTACATTGCTTGCAAATGACATGCTTTACATGACATGACCAAACTAAAGACCCAAACGTCCCATACTTGCCACGAGTTTATAACATATACTCAGTGGTTAAGTTTACAACAAGATGGACATAATACCCCAGCTATGACAACAAGGCCAACTCATCATGGTTGCTTCAAAAAGTGATGGAAAACAAATCATCACTGCAACACACGATTTACTGTTTACATTCATAAGGCCAGACACTATTGTTTTAACAAGTAACGGAAACATAACATCACTTTCAGAACTCTAACATGCAACTCAAAATACGACTCAAAACATGACCAGACATCATTGTTGCTGACCAAGTGATGGAAAACACATCATCACTTTTACATTTTAAAATGCAACAAATGATTTACAAAAGAATGACCAGGAAATGACATCATGTCAAAAAAACCATTTTTCACTGATCAATGTGAATGGGTCACTTCCCTGAGGTGGTTTTGCTTGTCGAACAACTGCTATTCCTGGTTCATGCACCGACGCTTTGTCTTTCAGGTGCTGCTCTAGATGGAACTTCTAGCAAGTGGCTCTTTGATGGCCATTTATGTTGCAATGACTACAGTAGGCTTTCTTCCTCCATATCTTCTTAACCTGTTTCTTTTCACGTTGTCGAGAGGGTTTTTCATGCCTCATGAGTGCTGCCCTTATTTTCCAACACATGGAAAAGGTATGGTTAGGTAAACCACAAAAAGTACATGTGTTTCGATGCCTTAATCTTCATTCATTATTATCAACATGATCATAATCCAAATGAACATTTGAAGATCGAAAGTGATTATACCTTCCTTTGTTGTTTATGATGTCAGCATGGCGATGAGAGCTTGCCTCAGCTCTCTCCCTGCAATGGAAACTGCCATGGGATGATGGGGATGTTTTCCCATCATTCTCTTTCCTCGACGATGTCTCGGACGACTCTAACACCTTTGAGCACTCTCCTTTAGTGTATATTGAGCCTGCAAATCGATGTTCATGCACATCCTCCAAAGGTTGAGTCATGCCTTGGTTATTAGCACCAAGTTCTTCTTCCTTGTGCCTCGTCTTTATAAGGAGCCTCATATTCATCCCTGTAATTGGGATCTCCAAATCTCCAACAGACATCATACTATCAGAAGATGAAATCGAAAGGAAATCTACCTTCTCTTTCGATTTGGAAAGAACAAATGAGGGCTGCTCATCATTCGTTGTTGGTGGATCGCTAACTGTCTCAGCGCATTCCCCAACTTCTTTCCTGACATACCCAAGTCCTGCTTGACGGGGTAATTCCTCTACTTTGATGGGATTGACAATGCCTTGGCCATTAACACCCAAGCCTTTTCCTTCATATCCCATTCTTTTCAACAGTTTGGAGCCAATTCCTGTGGTGTGAATTTCAAACATAGCGAAATCATCATCAGGAAACATACATGAAGATGGAGAACTACTTTTTACCTCACATGGGTCTTGCTGCAGCTTTTCCAAGGCCTCGTCCTTTGCTTGCAGCTGTAGTAGCAAACTCTGCTTCTCCTCTTTCTCTTCATGTAGACGCATCTTCAATTCATCATTCTCTGTTTGAAGATTATGTCTGTCTTTCTTCAGTTCTTTCATGGCCTCTTCTGTGGCTTTCAACTGACGCTGTAATCGCTCCTTTTCCTCTGTTTCTTTCTGTAGAGTTTCATACATGATTTCCATTTTCTTGGAAATGTTAACCATGGTTTCGTACATTGCTCTTTCATCCTCTGTCATTGCACGTTCCATTGTTCACACTACAATTCACATCAACGCAAATACCGCTCTGATACCACTTGATCCAGGTCCGAGTGTGAAGAAGGACCCTTCCAAGACCTTTTACTTTCGTGATGTGTTAAAATTTCTTTTAAAATAACATTAATGAATACATCTGCATGCTGTAAAGAAAAGGAACATATCAATCATCAACACATGAAAACAAAGCCGTTGATAACGGAGTTCGTCCAGGAGGGACTACGTCTCCGGGCCCGGCGTCAACATGGTGTAGGTCGCTACATTATGTGTTGTCAATAAAGATGATGTACACAAGAGATGATGTCTCGATCATACAAGGAAGAATGCCCTCACGCAGGAGTGGCTCTAAGAGATGTTCCACAACTAGAACTCTCAATCAAAAGACTCCTATCAGTATGACACAAAAACAAGCATGGTGCATATCTTGCCAAGATGGCACAAAAGGGATGTCAAAGCAAAACACATGCATGACGACAACAAGAGTATCCCAACAACATACAACAAGGGATCTCAAAGCATAACATAAAGAGTTATGACAGCAAGTACATCATATGAAAGATTCCGCATCCAATCAGCAAGGAATCATGACAACATGGAATAAATAAGATCCTGTCTCAATACCAATCAAGGATCTATGCAACATAATGGAATAAGAAGAAATACATGAATAAATCATATACCTCGCACCACAAAAGGCACATGAAGAAGTGGATGAAGAAGTGGATGTTCATAAGGCAATCCACGGTGAATAAACTGTTCACATCATCGATGCGCAGGCAGCCCGTTACCAAAATTGGACTTTGGCGCCTCTTGCATCGATTGTTTTTCTACCTTATCGCAATCTGAAACAGAAGCTATCAATGTGCTGAAACTTGCTTGGCCATCGATCTCACAGCATCGATTTGAAGAAGAAGACTGCTCTGGCTATCGGCAACGTAGCTCTTTGGCTTATTTCACTGCAGCCCTGCGATCTCACTCGATCAAGCGCTCTGGCTTATGGCTCTCTGTAGCTCTGCGGCTCTGCAGATTTCAAGCATTGCTCTGCGGATTATGCCTCTCTGCGTACTCAGGCTCTCGGGCCTCTCTCCACGCAACCTCTCGGGCTCTCTGCCACACTGCTCTCGCCCTCTGTCACGCAGCCTTTTGCCTCCTCCCCCCGGCTCTCTGCATCCATCATGTTTTATAACGCGTTTGGGACAGGGTCGCTTAAGAATTGGAGGTCTGTTTTGTTTATATTGGAATCCGTCTACATAGAAGCATAGGTCGTCGCAACAAAACCACAAAAATGGCATTTTTTCTATGGAAACAGATATACACAAAAATACTGAAAAATCTGGGCAAAAACCGTTTACCCGGATTCCAAATTTATTAAATCGGGCTTATAATGCCCATCGGGTCTGCACCTAATTGCTTATCGCTAACGCTTCGGCTCGTAGCCCTGCATATCAAGGGATCCGCCAACGCCGATCGTTGATCGTTCTGATCGCCGATATCGGCGATAGCTAATCGTATTCGCTACACCCAGGGGTCCCGGTCCTCGGCCTTTGGGTTTCGCCGACGCCGATTCGCAAGCCTGTATAGTGCCAATATCGCAACTAGCATGCCCTCGACCTCTGATTAGTCGGAGATCGCTGATCGGGGGTTCTAAAGGCCTGCTTAAGTCCGCCCTTTGGACTCCCTTCGATGTGATTTTCCTTATAAAGGCTAAAAGCCATTTTTTATGAGAAAAGCCTCCTTTTTCAAAGGAACCAAGGCAAACACTTTTCATGATAACTTTGTCATCCAAACCCGGATTGACGAACCGTTTGCACCTCCATGATCAGGAGGACGAGATCTACACTCTAGTCCTGGTTCGACATCATTCTGATCACTTTGATTTTTGCGCCATCTTTGTCCTGTGTGTCTCTCTAGAGCCACCTGGATCACTGACATTGTTTTTGGAGACAGCAGGGCCCCAAATGTATGCAGATAGGCACAGGGTCGAGAGGCACTTTGAGGTAGGAGACTTGGTCTTTTTGTGCCTCCAACCATATAGACAGTCCATGCTAAAGCAAAAGTGGACCGAGAAGTTACAACCACATTTCTATGGGCCCTACAAGGTGATTAGGTGGATTGGAGAGGTGCAATATGAGTTGGAGCTTCCACCTGGAAGCAAAGTACACAATGTCTTTCATGTGTCATGCCTCAAGAACGTATTGGGACGACATGTGACGATCGCCACAGAGCTACCCCCACAAGATGATGAGGGGCATTTGGTTCTTGAGCCTGAGGCTATTTTGGAGACCAGGACGAGGACGTTGCAGAGCAGGATTATCAGAGAGTATTTCGTGCGATGGAGGAACCTACCGAATGAGGATGCTACATGGGAGGGGGAGCACATCTGACAGCACCGTGCATTACAGTTGCTTGGGGACAAGCAACATTTGGGAGGGGAGGACTATGATGTCCCCTCTAATTAATTTCACCGAGTAACTACACTAGTTTTACAATTTTGTTTAAGTTGTGTCAATTTTGATATTTTGGGTGCTTAAATTAGGAGAAGTGGGTTAGGAGGGCCCCGCTTGACTAATTTGGCTAAGGAAGGTCCCAACATAGGAGAAGACGGGAAAATTGAAATGATAGTGGATGGTGGGGGCCGCCCCAAAAGGGGAATACACACCCCTTGAGCTAACTTGCACTTTTGGAGGGAGAGAGCCAAGGTGAGGTTGATGCATGGGGTCCACATGGAAAAAGGGGGGCTCAAGGATAAATAGGAGAAAAATGAATCATTTTGGGGCTTTTGAACCTTTGTTGTTCACACTCACCTAACACGCTTGAGTTGTTGAGCCAAGTCTGCAAGTGTTGTTCAGCACATGAGATTTTCATGTGAAAATCTCACCCTACCTTTGGTGGACTTTGAGTGTCAGCCCAAGGAGGAGGATCTACACTATTTGGGAGTTGTTACAGATGTTGCACGAGACATTTCATTGGATTTATTCAGCAATTTGGGTATAGGAGAGAAAACGCACTTCCAAAGAGAGCGAGTTGTGGAGCAGCGAACTTGTTGCGCTTTCCGGGAGAGCACGGGGCCATCTTTTGTTGAATATTTGGAGTGCTAGGAGGTTTTGTGGAGTTTTCGTTGGAGCAGTGACACCATTTTAGAGACTATGTGGCACTATGTAGAGGGAGTTCCTAGGCCCCATGTGGGAGCTCGAAGGAGAGATATTTGGGGCCGAATTGAGCTGGGATTTGAAAAGGCATCTGGATGGCAATTTTGCTAGCATTTTCCATCAATTTGGAGGAGCTTAGAGGTGATATCTCCAGGTGGGTTGAATTACCTAGCGGTTGGAGGAGCATGTGGAAATCGAGCCAAATTTGGAAGGTTAGAATCATGCCCAACCCTTTCTCCGTCTTCTTGGGTTTATTGAGGAAAGGCCAAGGTTAATTCGGCAAAATTTTCTAAGCAATCTAGGGGCCTCAAATCGGAACATCTTTCCAGCCAGCACAGCATATTTTCAGGACAGCGAAGAGCATAGAGGAGGAGTCACTTTCCAGCATTTGGGCACTTTGTTTTCTCACTTGGGGTTTGTCTAGCTTGCTTTTGGCAAGCCTAGGTGCACTTGTTCATACCCATTGTACTCCTACCCAGTGAAACATGAATCTTCGATCTCTCGTGATTAATTGCGAGCCAAACTCTGCTCTTCCCTCAAACGATCTGATTCAACTCTAGTTGAGTCAAACTTGCGTTGACCAAGTTTGACTCGTGGTCAATGCGAGTTTGACTCACGACTCACCAATTAATTGTGATTTAGGCGATTGAGGTGATTTTCAGCACTCTTCTTAGCGAGCACGGGCTTTAACGTTTAGGGTTGCTGCATTGTTCGCCGCATGGTTTAGTTAGGTTAAAAATTAAATGTCAATCCGTAACTCACTTCTCACTGCTCAGGTCTGACAACTCATACACTGATAAGGTAATAGAGGCATGGTTTCAGCTTCAGTTTACTCCACGTAATGGAGGTGTAGTGTGCAGTGTTCTCCAACGTTAGCTTCAGCGTGTGCTCTGTCAAAGATTTCAATAGCAAACCATTATCATAACATTTCAGCAGCAATCAAGAGATTTCAATTACTGCTTTTTTACTGATTAGTATGCAGTATTTTATAAACTTCTAGAAGCAGATGCTTCTGGTTCTATGTAGTCACTGGTTAGGATCATATTTGGACTCATTAACTATATGAGATACTTATTCATTCATGATATTTTGGACATCTATTGATATTATGCATTCTTTGGACATGGCTTTATTGAATATCAATGAAAAATGTTTTCTTGTAATTCAATATATGTATATCTTTATTTATTGAATTCATCAATTTTTTCCCGATCCGATTAAAACTCTTCACTCTTTTGCCTTAATGATTCCAAGTCTGGTAACATTGCTCCTACCATTATACATAATAAAATGGCTCAGCTTGCCACAGTTTTTTGCAAAATTTCTGGGTGTTTACTTATGTGTGTAAAAAAAATTGTGCATGTGCTGTTATTGCTTGTTACCACTGTTAATTTTCCCTTAGGAATATTACATCATGGGACAGGATCTATTTTTGAGGGAAGGTGAGATGGATCCGTTTGTCGTGGGGTAGAACTGGAGGGCAGCTTCCCAAATGGTGGATGAAGGACAGGTGTATTTGGCATCGAAAGAATATTCACCTAGGAAGAAAATGTTCAACTTAATCATTATGTGTTCATGTGTTTCAAGTGCAGGGAAGGTAGTCCATAACACTTTCCTTCTTGACTTTCTGGTATGAGACATAGATTAAAGTTTAAACCAGTTTCCTTTCCTAGTAAAGACATCAAAGGAGAAGGTGTGATCAGCTGACTATTTTATTTCATCTTTTCAACTCTATGATTTATGGAGTCTTATTTTAAGATTCAAAAAAAATAAAATTGCCCTTGATTCAACCACTTAGCATGAATCCAAGGCATGACTAACTACTTAGTAGCTTGAACCATATATCTCTGTCACTGAAAGAACAAGAGAATTTCTTGGTTCATTTCTTGTGTAGTACTTACACTTCTTACAAAGAAATTATAGATATCATTCATTAGAAACTAGTCATAAATCACTAGAAGTAGGAAAATGTGTTTGTTGCACTGTCGCCTTATCACATACACAAGGGCAGGTTGCCCAAAACATCATTCCACGTAACAGGAGTGTATAAGCCAGGATATGCAGGAAGATATATCATATTCAGGGAAGCTCCTATCCCAATTTGGGAATGGCATATCAAAAAACATATCAAGCGTTTTTTGGAGGGTGTATCTGATAGGTAAATTTAGGAAAAAAAATTAAAAAAAAAAAAACTTAACCCTAATTTCTGACCTTCTAACCTCTACATTCTGTCACGTACGAGTCCAGAACACATAAAAAGGCTTACCAAATCATGGGATGTTGAACGAGAGTTACCTGACTTGAAAATGCCATCGAATGCCATGAATCACTTAAATTTGCTTGACGATGAGGCATCAACAATAACCTCTTCAGCTGAACATGACATCTCTACATCTTCATGCAACATTCCCTATCCTCCAAGAGATATTGATGATATCAAGCTTCAACACATTGCTGAAGATATTTTTGATTATTTGTAATTTGTAATGCATCTGATGTGTAGACTCTAGACTCTGGAGTCTACCTAGTACTAATAAGAGTTATGAGACACACATTGCTTGTAATGTTTACATATCACATCTGCTGATATTAATGATAACTCTCTTTTTGGCTTTAATTTCAAATTCATAAAAGGCACTCTGAATTATTGGCTCATGTTCATATCTATATATATATATATATATCCTAGTCCTGTCATATCCAGGCTATTCTAAAAATTTATCTATCCATGCACCTTCCTTACAAAGGCCATTTTGGTTGTGGGCACTTACCCCATCCATTGGTGCCATATTTGAGTACACCAAATCTTGCATAAAACTGATTTTCTCCTTCAAAGAAAGTATCAATCAAACAGGTATGTTTCCTGGTGAAATGAATATTCTTCTGAGGACATAGTCTACCTTTGATGAATTTGGCAAAAAGCACAGGTATGCTACATTAGTATATTTGTAACACCAGAATGACTGGCACTACTACTTCACATGCAACAGCCCACCAATCATCCCCTGGTGTTTTCTTGTCTTTAACATTTTATCCATACTTTTAGAGGACTTAAAAACATTATGATCCAGGAATTTATAATTTCAATCGATACCTAGATAAAGCAGAAGGTAGTGTGAATATTCTCAAACCAACCGAGAAATCATTTGTTCTCTTCTCTCATGATCCATTTCTGGCTTTAGTGTTGGAATTCCCCACACTTAATATCTTTCTCTTGGTACAGACTCCAGAATGACTCTTCACTAAGTTGCACTGGAATTTTTCACGGCAGAAAAATTTCCCTCAATTTAGATTTTAGCCAACCGCTATCCTAGTGAACCAAAAAAATTACAAAGCCTTCAGTGCTGTTCTAGACACCATCAATCATCCAACAGAAAAGAAAATGTTAACTTATGGCTTGGAAAGGTGAATTTGAAAAAGTTGTACCTCATGAGGACATTGAGAACTCTCCCAAGATTGATATTCCATAAAAGGTGACATCAATAGGGTAATTGACAAAGTTTAAACAAACAATTACAGTTTCTACCCACTGACTGACATGCCAATATGCTCCCTAGAGAATCCAAAAGTAGAACCTAGAAGTAGCTGAAGAAATGAGATTTTACCTTATATCTCTTTGGAAAATGCAGAGCAATAGAATTGCATAAAGTAGTTTTATAAAAGCACAGTATGAAAATTAGGAAAAGTTAAATGCAAACACCCAACCTGGAGATCATTCATAATAGAAAGCAGCACATCCATTATTGCAAATAAATATAGACAATTCCACATGACAAAACCCTTCACCTATTAACTTAGTGGAGGGGTTGAGTTTTTCCTCTTAGAAAAGGGAAGTGAATGCAATGACGAAATATAATGAGCAAAACCACAAAAAAAAATTGGTGTATACTTACTGTGAAAAGCTTGTTAAGGGTACTGTCAGTTTGAACAAAATATGCCTCCAGAAGCATTTCAAGATCTTCAACATCAAGAATTTTGGAAGTAGCAGCACTTGTGTTGGTACTACTAGATCGAGAAACTCTATTTTGCAAATTGCAAATGCTGGTAGATCCTCCTTGTGAATGAAAAACATAGCTGCCAGAATTTTTGGAACTATATCAGAAGGGAGAATGGAGTAAATCAAGCATGCATTAATCTTCCTAATTTAACATAATAACACAACAGAAATCTGCTTACCTTTCTTGTTCATTGTCTGATTTCCTTTTATTGGAAGCTAAAGGAAAGGGTGCCTCATCTACAAAAGTTGAGTGAACAGGAGAAGCAAGCTCTTCAACCTGATGCCTCGTTAATTTATTGGTTAGATACATCTCCCTCATATCTCTGTCGTCACCCAGTAACTGTTCTAGCTCATCCCTCAGCTTTAATACATGCAATTAGAGAAAAATATTTATAGCTTTAAGAGGCTAAACAGAAAAAAGAAAGTGACACCAAAAAAAGGAACTAGAAATAACTTAAATGATAAAATGAGATCCATAAACTGTAGAGCAGCAAGAACAAAATGTAACCATTAGAGATGTGGCAAGAGAGGAAAAGCACTGACTTTGCAACATTTCTTGATAAAGCATTGCAGAAATCATGATATAATGATTGAAAATATATTCCAGGAAAATTCTTAGTTTTTATATTCATCCACTTAACACTTATGGCCCCATAAAAATAAGATAATGAAATGAAATTAATCTCTACAAATAATGAAAGAAAATGCAATGGGACTTGTTACCCACCAATTCATGGGTGATATCCCCAGGAGAAATTTTTCTCCATGATGAGCCTCAATCAGCAGCCAGCAGCCCCTTGCAGCCTCCTACTAGCTCGATGTGCCATTTCTCTGCCACCTAAGCCAGCCATGTGGTCACCCACCCACCTGTGTTGATCGTATGTTTAAAAGTGGGCCTCCCAAATATAAAGGTATGTCTGGTCATTTGCTAATTGAGTATTGGGTTTACTTATCATGGATACTTTTGGGGTATGGATTGGTGAGGGGATTTGGCAGAAAGGGTGGGCTTAGTTTGTGCTCTTGTCCCCTTGATCTCTTTTGGATGTTACCCTTGGATCTTAGTCCCGTGGGATCTCCCTTATTGACAATTTGTTTCTAGGGTGGTACTACTTGGGAAACCCTGACTTTGGTTGTGTGGTCCCGCTCCTTTATCCGCATATATTACTCCCTTTCCACTCACTGTACACCATTCATCATTTCTCCCACGTGCGTCCATATTTCCATTCTGGGTCCACATAGAGCCAGCCTCCCTATCCCCTTGCCCCCACCTTGGGTCAGGCCTGGAATGATGCCCAAGAGGTTGAAGCAGTTAAAAATAAATAAATAAAACATAATTGGCCACATTTAACAGGAAATTGTCCCACAAGATGCAAAAGATGGTCAGGACAAAATAATTAGCACATGGGCAAAAGCCAATACATGAGCTTGACCCCAATCCATGGTCATCACCTTGGTTCCATAGGCCCTAGATGAGCCTCCTTTATTAATTAGGAACCCATGATTGTCCCAACCCTTGGAGTGCAATAGACCGCCCTACCTCAAAGGGGGTAATCACTGCTATATCTTACACATCATGCTCTTGTCCTTTGAGCCCCAAGCAATTGATTAAAGAAAAGTCATAAAAGGCAAAAGGCATATAAAGAAGGGTGGAAAAATCAAGACCGGGGCACCTCATATACCACGATTTCTCCTTCCTACACATTACATACCTAGGTGTGGGCTTCCCCTTATCTAGCTACCCCCTATTCCCCAATATGTGGCCCAGGATTGCCCTTCTCATTCCCTACTCCATTTCACTTATTTTTCACTTGCCACCCCCATTAAAGGGATGCACCTTGGACATACTTGGTAAACCCCCTTTGGAGCTTGGAGACACGTCTCTAGCACATGCCAAAGCTCACCACAAAAGGGCATGCCATTATGAAGTACCCACTTTGTTATCCATGATTTGTAAACTCTTTTACCCAATTATTTTAATGACTGGTTTTACTGGAAGCCTAGGGGATGCATTGGACCTTATGCAGGATTATAGGTGGTTTCCATTTGGGTTTGGTCTCCCTATACGGGATCCTAAATCCCAAAAGTCTACATTGGCACATATAGGGTGTGCATAGAGAGCCATTGGCCTCCACAGTAGTCGATAGCGCTCCATGGATCTTCATCGATGCTCAAAGACTACTAGCGATCCCCTTTTGGGATGATGGTGATATGCTTGGTACATTATGCCTAGCAGGCCCCAACAATAGCCCCACACTCTTGGCAAGTGTCCCAGGACTTGTACAATGTCATGGCAGCATTCATTCCAACACTCAGACCCTTGCAGAGGATCTACAAGTATCTCCAATTCATATGGAGACCCATGGGATCATTTATGTGCCCTTGGAGAACAAGGGGCCACCCCCTTGTCCATCATATTCTGAGGAATTTATTCCTCAGTATGGCACTTCAGGACTTTATTAGGCCTTTGGAGGGCCCCACGACATGTACATATCATTATTTGGCTCCTTGTGAGGCTTATTTTTACACTTCTGAGCTAGTTTGGTGGGCTTGTCACCAATAGGGGTTTTATTTGCACATTATTTTATCATTAGAGGCTAACGTAGGCCCATAGGTAAATTGGAACTCCTTAGGATGCTATATATTGATGTTAGATACATTCATTTGGAGCTTCACTTGACTTGGGATCTCTCTAATCATAGAGAACTTCGCATTTTTTCCTTGAAGGATATTATTTGGAGATGGATGAATTTTGACATATGGATTTGGGCTATTTTGCTTGTCTTGGAGCTTCGTCTTGCAAACAAAATGCTGGTTGGATATATTCTATAGCGTTGTAAGTAAATTTGATGTTGTTATTCTTGTTGCTACATACTGCTAAAATTAGGGCTAGTTGCTACATAATTGAAATGTGGAATTAAGCATGTTTTAGCTAATTTAATGTATGGGGGCCAATATTATATGAATGAAATGTCCTAGAGATTATTTGTCTCGGTAAGCTTGCATCATTTGCTTTGAATTATAAATGCTTGAAGGTCTTTTCTTTCTCTCAACATTGGCTGAAGCTGACTTTCCAGGCCTCCTTGATCAAGAAACCAAGTTCTTACTCATCATCATCCTTGACTCCATATCCCCAAGTGAATTTGGCACTGATCCCTCAAAGGGGTGATCATTTTAACACTCTTCTTAACCTTTTCCCCTTTTTCCATAGGTCTAACCCCATTAGGTAACCTAGGGCATCAATTTCTCAGGAATTGACCTCAGGAAAAATTTTGATTTCCTACAGGCTACTGCACTGGTGGGTCCCCTCCCTCTCCTCCAGATTTGAGGCAATTCTAATAGTGGAATCTTCGGGAATCTGAAGCCCTAGGTCTATGATCAAATTTTGCCTAGGCATCCCCAAGGCTAGATCTCAACAGGATCAATTCAACCTTCTGAAGTAAATATTCTTGTTTGGTCCTTTCTTTTCACCTTGTCCAGGATTGGAACATCATTGGTTGCTACATTCCATCCCTGAAACTAGACTGCGTCCACTTGGCCCCATGTGTTCCCGCTTTTCAATAAAGATTATATGTCAAGGACCGTTTGGGAATCGAAGTTTCCCAAGGATTATAGGGATTCAGAACCTTGACTATAAGCCTATTCCATCTCCCTCAACCCTTCGATCCTCACCCCTTGCCCCCAGAGAACCACAACCCTTGCTTAAAGAGCAAGCAAGCTCCATTCTTCACTATATCCTTGGGAAAGGATTTCTAGGGTCACTTTACACCTATCCATTGACATATACTTTACAAGTGATCCCTACACTACCGGGACTCCTCCCATTAGTGAAAGTCCATGAAGAGCAGTTAGACTTAGTTGTGGTGACAGTGGGCTTAGCCTCCACCGTTGCCCTTAACCTAGCAATTGCCCTCATAGGAAACCCTTTTAGGTCCCCTGTTGGTTTGAGTGGTAACAGGACTCAAGATTATGGTTTGGACTTGGTACAAATAACAAAAACACCCGCAACAATCGGAGAATCATGATATTATAGACATTCAGTACCCCTTAGTTCTACTAGATGGGTAACAGGGTACAAGTAGATGTGAGTTGAAGCTCCGCTATCAATATACCAGACACCAATTGAAGTCGATCCTGACAGACAGGCAAACTCATCTTCCAATCTAGAAGATAATTCTTAGGCTTCTTGATTATCCATAATTTTCTGAGTTATTTCCTTCCCAACACTGAATTCGCTACTCTGCGTGGAAACTGTTGCACTACTCCCTCTGCCTCTAACAAATCTCGATCCGAAAACTTTTATTCTCTACTGACTCACTCAGAGAATTATTTTTCCATGAAAATATTGTTCACCTAGCATATTGACTACGCATCGTCTCTCGGGTTTCGAATTGCTACCTATGGAGTGCTTTTCGAAACCCTTCTTTCGTCTGCAACCGAGCTCTTCCTACTTTACCAGTGCTCTGATACCATGTGAAAATTCGGTGATTCTGAATCCTAATGCAATTACTGATAATATTTCTTCTATTTGTTAAATCACTTAAACAAATTATTTGTAGTTTTCTACAGCAAATATCAAAATACATACACTACAACCTTCACAAATAAAATTCTACGAAAAGTAAATACAAGGAAAATACTAGCACAGATGTAACCATAGTGACACAGTGATTTTTGGATGATTGTCCTCGAAAAAAAAACAATGTGGGAAAACTAGTGCAACAGATGAGGGTTTATTTTATTAATCTTCAGCAATAAATTATGTACAAGACAAAATAGAAGAAGAATCACTGAGAGAAATTTACTGGTGAATTTCTCACACTCCACAGCACTTTTCTGACCCCAAAGAGGACCTCCTGCCGCTATTGCTTGCCTTTCTGCGTCATCCTTTGTGCAGTGACTACATAGGTCATGCGTCAACCCTTCTGCATTGATGATCTGCGTCCCTCCTCTGTGTTGCTCCCTCCAGATTTAGAGAATTTGCTAAGTCTATCCTTAAGAAATTTAACCTGTATTCTGCTAGTTTATTTCTTCTACTTGTAAATTCTGAACAAGTTATTTAAAACATTTAAATACCGAAATAAACACAACACAGTCACAACATCTACAAATCAACAGCTTAAAGAAAACAAACACACAAGTGACACCATTATTTTTGGACAAATGTCCCTGGAAAAACCCAAAGCAGGAAAACCGATGCAGCTATTCTGAGGGTCTAATATTATGCAGTATTTCCTTGAGTACAACTGGGTGCCTAACCAGCTCACTCGACAGAGAAAAAATACACGGCAGCAATACCTCTCTATTCGGAAACAGGTATTCAGAAAACCTGTCCCACGAAACCCTCTCCAGTGTCTCTGAAGCTCTGCGCTGGCCCTTTTGGCCTCTGCGTCAGCCTCCTGCTAACCTGTGTCAGCCTCAAACCCCTCTGCGTCAGCCCTCTGAGGCATTGCACAGCCTATGGGACCCTCTGCGTCACTCCTACAGCCTCTGCGTGCATGACACAGTCCCTCTGGCCTTTGCGCTGTCTCTGTTGGGCTCTGCGTGGCCTGCTCTAGTTGCTGCTTCCTGCTTCCTACTTCTGCGTTGGTCTCTTAGCATTGTCTTTGCCTCTCTGCGCAGTACTCACTACCCCTCGCTACTGATCACTAATTCACTTTTGCTTAGCAACCCCGTTCTAGCAAAATGAATGACTGATCACTCTGGTGTGTTCTTCAACTGACCCTCAAGCCTCTTCTTATACTTTTATCATTGGTCCTTTAACGGCCGAGATTAAATCTCTAATTCACGGCTAAGATCAGATTTGGCTTGATCCATGACTTTTGGAACCTTCTAACCCTGTTTTATATTAATACCCATTAGTTATTTATTTTTCCTAAGTTTAGACTTAAGAACTCCATTAAAAATATTAATTATTTTAATATCTCCCAAACCGGGTACAATCTGTCCAAACCATTTCTAAGTCTTGGAGATCTCATGTGCTTTAGCCTCTCCACCAATTTTCATGGCTAGAGCACATCCGATGCTACCCTAAATCAACACTCCCTCTTAGCGAGGACTGTGCTCTAGTAATACTCCTCACTGAGCATCACTCTGATTATCTAGCACCGGTACCTGTGCTGATGCTAGGCCTCCCTGCCCACATCCTCTGCATTGCTACATCCTGTACTGCTGCCCATGGCCCTGCCACTGCCACCATTGAATCCTTACGGCAACTCCCTCTGCATTTATGTTGTTGCTGATCCATACTCCCAACACTGCATTTGCACTGCATCCCCCTCTCATCATGCTGCATCGTGCTACTGCACTGCAACTCAGTTACTGAGCAGTAAGTAACTGATCCACCCAACTTCTAACATCCCTGTCAGGCTAGAAACACTCTCGATGTTGAAGCTCTCTCAGCCGCTAACAAGTGCTCCCTCTACTGACTTTTGTGCTGCCGCAACAACTCCCTACATCTCGCACTGTTGCACACCTCTTTGTGCCATCCTACACTAGTGCAACACTCTTCGTGCCTCTCGCATTGTTGCAACCTACTAGCCTCATGCTGCCTGGGGACTCCTGCACTATAGCACTCTCTGCTGCTTCATCTGCATCCATTTCTACCGACATCTGCCAATCCTGCTACTTCTCACTTTGGGGCTCCCGTAGCAAGGATCTAATCCAAGAGTTTGGGTACCTCAAGGATCTTTCCCCTCACCGCCTGTAGTCCTCCTAACTATAGCTCGATGTCTCCCCACCTCTTCTCTATAAGTACATGAACACTCATGGCACAATCTTCATCCTCCTCGACTTCTTTCTCCACCCTCACTGGCACTGCCTTAGAGTCAGAAGCCTCTCCCTTACTCTTCTTCCTTGGACACTGGTTCGCATAGTGACCCAGTTCCCCACAATGGAAGCACTTGACCTTGGAGAGGTCCTTCTTATTCCTCTTCTCCTGATGTCCTGTAGATGCTAGAGTTGCATCCTCTTCCTCTTCTTTCTTGATCCAAACTCCTTTGTTGCTACTTCCCATCTTGGTTAGCCGTCTGATCTCCTCTTGACAAAGAGTCACCCACAGTTCTTCCCAATCTAGAAGACTCGCCCTGCCCAATATGCTCTGGACAAATGTCTCCCACTCCTCAGAGACTGGGTTAAGTGCGGTCCTTACCATCAACTCTTGATCCGGCATGGCCCCTATGGAAGTCAGATGGTCCCGAATCTCCTTCAACCGACTGAGGAAGAGATCTATCTGCTCCCCCTTCTGCATCTGGTATGACCTTAGCTGATTTTCAAGGAGCATCTTCCTCTGCACGGAAGTACGCTGGTACAATGTCTTCAAGGTGTCCCACATCTCCTTTGTCATTTACTTCTCAGCAATATGTGGGACGACATGATCCCTGACCCCATCAAGGGTGATGCATTTTGCCTTGGCCATTGCCTCCTCATACCTCTCATTAGCTACTAGGCCAACTGGGATAGCCATTACTCTCAAGGCGAAGCCCTTAATGCGATGTCTGCCTAGAATGGACAGGATCCTGGCCTTCCAGACCACAAAGTTGGACGCTCCATCCAGCCTATCCTAATCCCTCAGTGTTGGGACAAGGTCCC
The DNA here is from genome assembly GCA_031772625.1 of Pinus tabuliformis. Taxonomy (NCBI): domain Eukaryota; kingdom Viridiplantae; phylum Streptophyta; class Pinopsida; order Pinales; family Pinaceae; genus Pinus; species Pinus tabuliformis. Next base: position 1,705,388,097 of record CM062820.1, read on the forward strand.
CTAAGGTCAATTTTGGGGTTAAAAGCCCAAGTTTTGGGGCAGAAAGCCCAAGTTTTGGTATGTGAAGTGTAAAGTCTCCGCAATTTGTGGGCGCGGAGCACGTAGATGTCATAAAGGGTTTCCACCCTTCTTTTAAGTAAGTTGTGTTAGCTTTAGAAGATCTACCCATGGTCCGCAAACCATAGGATTGTATAAAAAGGAGAGTCTTAGAAGAGTCTAAGGCAGTTTTTGAAATAGTTAAGTCATTGATGAATGTAATGGGTCAGTAAGAGCTAAAAGCGAAGAGTCTTAGAGTAGAAGAGAGACTCTACAGCAATGTGCATAGAGGCCTAGGGTAGAAGTCCGCAGCTGAGTGTGCAGACCTCTGCAGTTGTGTGTGTAGGGTAGTTAGAGTTTGTAAAAAGGTCTAGAGGCCGAATAAGAGAAGTATATTGATAAGCCCTAAAAAGCTTATCGATCTACACGAAGGTAGAACTAGGACCTAAAGCGACATCACTACCATCTCTGGGTGCGGAAACTTGGTTCCAGCATCCCCCCATACTGCTTCAGGTGAGACTTCAGTCCGCGCTCTGCGGATTAATGCCGAAAGGGCCAGTAGTGTAGGGATTCTTTTTTCTAAACTACGTTGAACCTGGGTCAGGGCCCACTAAGCCAACAAATGGTTCCGTTGTCGGGACCGGAATCTGCATAAAGAGATGTGTGATGTCGCATCACTGGAATCCGACTAAGAAGGAAATTGAAGACTTGTTGGATAGAAAGATCCATGAATTCGTGGCGCAAGAGAACATGAATCCATGATTGACGAAAGAACAGTGGTTGGACAGATATTTCTACACAGAGATACACGAAATCTTCTTATGTTCTTTCCCAGTTGAATTATACAAGTGGATCGTTAAATTGGCAGACGGCCAAGGAAGGTGGAGGCTTGACAGTCCGATCGTGTGGACACTGGAGTTAGTGCGGAGATTGGAAACCTCTGAAGATAAGATCGCACACGTTGTCTATCATTGGCTCGATCGTATCATAGGAAGATTTGTGACAAAGTTCGCGGTCGATACTTCGGTCTGTTACAGCGAAGCAGAGCGCCGCTTCTTCAAAGGACGCGAGGTAAGTATTTAAGGTCTTTAAATACTTGGATTAAGATGCTCGTGTGAAAAGCGGGTTATGCAGTTACCTTGATGTTTGGATCTATGCGAAGTAGAAAGATCTTCAGGGATAGAAGAAAAACAGGCCCTGAATATAACCCGCTGATTGGACCTCCTCTAAGTGACGACCAGGAATCAACACAGGTTTCACCGCAGAGCGCTATTCAGTTGATAAGACAAGGGTTCCCGCGAATACTCCATCCACCCACACTGCCTCCATCTTCAACTCCACCACATACACCTTCGCCCACACCGCCACCACCTCCGCCACCGTTCAATATGGCGAATTCAGTAAAATTGCTCGTGTTCAAGGGCTTCGGAAATGAGAACCCGGACCAGTTTTGGTTCAACCGGAAGGCTATATGGGAGGCTCAGGGTATTACAGATGATTAGATGAAGAAAGCAACATTGGTTACTGCTTTACAAGAGCATGCGCTAACGTGGTACATTAAGTACTACACTGATAACCCGACAGCTGCGTTGGCAGACATTCAGATTGTGCTGAATAAGGAATTCAGTAGACCTAAGTCTGAAACGCAATCAATTGTGGGATTCAAGGAGATCATGATGAAGCCTAGCAAGACACCCTAGAACCTGGATCAGAGATTGAAATGTACGATCCGCGAAGCTAACATGAATCTTACGGATGGGCAGCACTGCGAATGGTTTGTGGCTTCGCTCTTGCCTCATCTGAGGGTTGCTTTATCACAGCAAAAGATTGGGACCCAGGCAGAAGCCCTGGAGATTGCGATGAGATTGCATGAGACACTAATGCAAGATGCTAATTTGGGAGTTCAACAGATTCATGCGTAGTTGCAGAACCTTTGCCTAGAGTTTCAAAGTCTGAAGAAGGATAGAGTAGTTCGGCCAGAGGTGCGCGAAGAAGTTTGGTGCTTGAAATGCAAAAGTCAGGGGCATGAAAAAGATCACTATCCAATCTTCGCGAATTATGTTGCAGCAGGAGGGCCGATGCCTCTGAGGTTAGAAGCTCAAGTAGGGCCAAGTACAAGGCCCGCACTATGGTGTGCTATCTGTCAGGTAGCTGGAAAACATGTGACAGACAATTGTCACTTGCTGCAGAAATTTGTACAGACACCGCAACAACTCTTCTGCAACTTCTGTCAATCGGTGGGTCATGATGAGCGTAACTGTCATAGCTATGAATTAATGATGGACAAAATGCCCACATATCAAGTGCAGGTAGAAACTCGGCCTCCAGATCAAGATGTTGGGGGAGCAAGAGGACGATATCAGGGGCGTGGACGAGGCCGAGGAGGAGGAGGACCTGGTAGAGGTCAGGGGCAGGTTATTTGCTACAACTATGGGGGACCAGGATATTATGCACGAGAATGCACGAACCCGACGCATCTATCATGTCGATATTGTACTCAATTTGACCACACGACACAAGACTGCCCTGTATTACCAGCTAAGATACGTGAAACAGGGGCGCAACCTCAGCAGGCTACCCAGAACCTGTACATGATGAGGATTGAGCCTCGCGAAGAGGATCCTACTGTGAATATTGTGTTGCGAAGCGGAATGACGACTGGCGAAGATAAAGGAAAACAGTCTGAAGAAAGCGAATGGGTCCACAAAGCTCCAGAGGAGGTTGGGTTTGATCTGGAGCGCACGAGGGAAACATTTATGGAAGCAAAGAAAATCTTCGCTAAGGCCTCTACCTTTTGAAAATTCTATCACTGTAACAACTAATTTACTTTTCCTACTTATTCTTCAATAAGTTATTTATGAAATTCCTTCAATAAACATTAAAATAAATTTTGCTGCAGATATCACATCGTAATACAGAAACAAACACATGTAGAAGAATCAACACATTGACACAATTATTTTGAACAACAGTCCCCGGAAAAAACCCAATGTGGGAAAACCGGTGCAACAAGGGAGGATTTTATTATTCAGCAATTTTTCATTACAACAAGGTGCCAAACTGGCTTACCCACAGAGAGAAAAATTCTCCAGCACCTCTCCCAGTCCCAGTGTCAACTTGGATGACCTCTGCGTGGCTCCCAGACACTCTATGTCAGCCCCTGCTTGACTGTGTCAGCCCTGGGCCTCTCTGCGTCACCCACGCAGGCCCAGCTAGTGACTGTGCAGTCTCCTACTGCCTCAGCGTCTACCTCTCTTGCCTCAGCGCTGGTCTCCAGTGGCTGATCTCGTCTCTCTGTTCCGTACTTGTTGCCTCTTAACTGATCACCAGACCACTAGTTCAAATTCCTCAGCTAACCCCGCTCCAGAAATTAAACTGACTGGTCTCCCTCAGTGTGTTCTCCAAGTGACCCTCAAGCCTCCTCTTATACTTTTCTCGTTGACAAATCAATGGCCGAGATTAAGTCCCTGATCAACGACTAAGATTAGATCTGGTTTGATCCATGACTTTTGGACCATTCTAACACAGTTTTACATTAATTCACATTAATATTTTATTTTCCCTTAGTTTAGACTTAGGGACTCCATTAAAATTATTAATTATTTTAATATCTTCCATACTATTTAGAATCTGCCCAAACCCTTTCTGGGTATTGGAGATATCATGTGCCTTAGCCTCTCCACCAATTTTCGTGGCTAAAGCACATCCGTTGCTACCCCAAATCAACATACCTCAGGAAGTCAGGATAAGCCAGCGGAAGAGATGGACCCTTCTATGCTTACTACTTTCTTGGAGACCTGTATGAAGTTGCTACGCGATAGCAAGGCTGTGAAAGGATTACAGGAGCTGATAAACAAGTGTGTCGGAAAAGAAAACGCTCCTAAAGGACCGCACGTAGTCAGGAAGATTGGTAAGCATAAGGCACAAACAGGGCGTGAGATGAGGCTCACTTCGTAGATAGTAGAGTATGAAATGGATCAAGTTATTTTGGATCTAGGGTCAGACGCGAATGTTTTGCTTAAACAGACGTGGGAGCGAATGGGGAGACCTGCGCTGCAGTGGTCTCCGATTCAGTTAAGGATGGAAAATCAACAAAAGATCATCCCCATGGGAAGATTACAGGGAGTGATAGTTGATATTGAAGATGCCAGCATGTTAGCTGATTTTGAAGTGATAGAGATTGTGGATGATAGCAATCCCTACCCTGTGGTCCTTGGGATCGATAGGGTCACTGACATGAATGGGGTGATAAACTTGAAGAAGCTGAAGATGATATTTGAGAAGAAATCTCTACGCATAGTAGTACCCCTGGACTCTACAAAAAGGCCGCGTTATACTAAACCAGTCCGCGATTATGAAAGTGACGATGATTTGGACCATATTTATAAGATAACAGTGCGAGATCAAGATTGGGTGAATCCGACAGCAAATGGACGTATTGCATGGGACCGTGAAAGCTCCTGCACATCAGATTCAGATGAGTTGGAGCACTGGCACAACCGATTGCACAAAGTATCTATGTCGTGCTGTAATATGATGACTAAATCGTTGCATTGTGTATCGTCGGAGGTAAGAAGTCTGTCTTATTATGATGGTTTAACTGATGTTGATAAATTTATGGATGCATTTGAAAGGGAGGTGCCAGAAAAAACATCGCTTCCAAGCCTTGGATTTGGCGTTGGGCGCTACACCCATAAGATGGTGGGGCACGCACAAAGACAGTTTTGATGATTGGCGCGTGTACAGAAAAATGATGAGATTGCGGTTTGGTCGCCCAAAAGTTCGATTAACAGAGAAATATGATGGGAGGAATGATCCACGATCACTTAGCAAAATGGACTGAAGTTTATGGAGCGGAGCCTCAGCCTGAGTGGGTGCACTTGTTCTGCCATACTTTGGATGTAATACTGATGAACTAGTGCTTGGAGACAGAGCTCCGCCGTGGCACTAAAGAATGGGATGTTTTTCAGCAAGGATTCTTGATGACATTCAACTTTGAGGATGGATTTGAATGTATTGATGAGGCATTGCAAGAGGTCAAGGTTGCGATCTTCAGAATACCACAGATTCCTTTAGATTTGATTCAACCAGATTGGACCACCCAGCTGCGCCACGCGTGCTAGAGTGCTACAATGTGACTGCTGAAGAAGAAGATGAGGATCCAAGAAACATTAAGATTCCAGAGACAAAAGGTCACCGAGAAGTTGAGGGACCATAGATAGAGAATCCAGATATCACCGCGCCGCTCAAGACGAGACAAGTAAACATTGGCACAGACGCGGAGCCGAAATTTGCAAAAATTGGAGACTATTGGGATGATGCCACAGTAGATAAGGTCGCTGAGTTGCTCCGCGAATATCAGGACTTGTTCCCTACGAAGTTTTTAGACTTGAAAGGGATAATAGGGGACTTGGGTGTCATGAAGATTACTTTAAAACCGGACACGAAGCCGATCAAGCAAAGGCCTTACCACCTCAATCCAAAGTATAAAGAAAAGGTCCACTTAGAGTTGGATAAAATGCTTGCAGCAGGTATTATTGAACCGGTGGAAGAATCTGATTGGGTGAGCCCAATGGTAGTTCAAGAAAAGAAGCAAAAGGATGAAATAAGGATATGCGTAGATCTCAGGAAGTTGAATGACGCCTGCGTGCATGATCCTTTTCCGACTCCGTTCACCGATGAAGTGTTGGATAATGTAGGAGGACAGGAAGCATATTCATTCACTAATGGGTTCTCTAGGTACCATCAGATTAAGATCGCACCGGAAGATAAAAGCAAGTCGACCTTCGCGACTGAATGGGGATGCTTTCAATACACTGTCATGCCTTTTGGGCTGAAGAACGCACCGACGATCTTTTCGCGCGTAGTCATCGTGGCGTTAAAGGACTTCATTCACAAATTTTTGGAAGTATACTTCAATGATTGGACGGTGTTTGGGCCGATAAAACGCCATGTAGCAAGTTTGCGCATGCTGAAGGTATCAGATCCCACTAAATTTGAAGAAATGTTTGTTCTGTGTTCCTTTCGGGATCTTGTTGGGTCATGTGGTATGCAGACAAGGATTAATGGCGGACCGTGCTAAGATCATGGTCATAATCAATTTGGAAGCGCCAAGAAGTATGAAACAGTTGCGCGCAACGCTAGGGCATAATGGATATTATAGGAAGTTCATCAAGAGTTATGCCCAGATTACCGCGCCAATGGAAAAATTGTTGAAGAAGGATGCTACATTCTGTTGGAATAAAGAATGTCAACAGAGCCTAGATGTGTTGAAAGAAAAGATGGTCACCGTACCTATCCTAGTCTTCCCGGATAGGAAGAAGGAATTTCATGTGCATGTGGATGCGTCATGTATTGCGCTGGGAGCAGTACTGACACAGGCCGATGACGGAGAATTGGATCACCCTATAGCGTTTGCAAGTAGGAAGTTGTCTAAGGCTAAGAAGAATTATTCGACGACAGAGCGAAAAAGGTTGGCTATGGTGTACGCACTCTAGAAGTTCAGACATTACTTGCAAGGCGTTCACTTTAAGATGTATACAAACCATTCTGCATTAAAGTACCTAGTTAACAAGCCTGTGTTGGGGGGGAGATATGCAGATGGCTGCTGCTATTTCAGGAATATGATTTCGAAGTAATTGTGAAGCCAGGACGATTGAATGCAGGGCCAGATCATCTACCGTGCACTGAAACAGGAGAGGAGTTGATCCAGGTCCAGGTGTGACAAAGGACCCTTCCAAGACCTTTTACTTTCGTGATGTGTTAAATTGCATTTTTAAAAGAACATAATGAATACATCTGCATGTTATAAAGAAGAGGAACATGTCAATCATCAGGACACATGAAAACATAAGACGTTGATAACGGAGTTTGTCCAAGAGGGGCTATGTCTCCGGGCCTCGGAGTCAAGATGGTGTAGGCCATTGCATTAAGTGTTGTCAATAGTGGTGATGTACATAGAGGTGACGTCAATATCATACAAGGAAAATGCCCTCACGCAGGAGTGGATCTAAGAGATGTTCCGCTACAGGAACTCTCAATCAAAAGACTCCTATCAGTATGACATAAAACTCATGCATAATGAGTATCCCGCCAACATGGCATAAAAGGGATCTCAAAGCAAACATGCATGGCGACACATGAGTATCCCATCAACATACAACAAAGGGATCTCAAAACACAACATGATGAATCATGACAACAAGTACATCACATAGGCAATTCCGCGTCTCATCAAGCAGGAATCATAAAATGAGTAAGAAACAAGATCCCACATCAAACATCAACAAGGATCTATGCAGCACAATGCATAAAGAAGAAGTACATGAACACAGCATATAGCTCACAACCAAGGGACATCTGAAGAAGCGGATGTCAAACTGTTGAAGCTGTTTGGACCATCGATCTCACGGCATCAATCGTATGACTGCTTGCACATGGATGTTGACACCTGCATTCTACTTAGAAAAGTGACTGAAGAATAGAATGAGAGAATGAGAAATCTAAATGCACCATCAGATTTGCGGCATCGAATAGTGCAAAATCGACTGTCCAAAATCTGAAAACTGAGAAGTTGAGAATCTGGGGCTCAAGGAATCTTTTCGATTCCCCCTAGATTACTCAAAGATTTTGCTCCATGGGTGCACTGGAAATCTGCAACTCAAATGGCAAATCTAACCTCGCCATTGCGATCCCTGCGGAAAACCGTGAAAAACAAGTATAAACTTGACTATATTCCGACATGGAGAAAAATTGCCTCCTCGGGAAAATTGCAAGGATCATGGTTCCGCTCCTTGTTTTTGCAGCGATCATGGTTCCATCTGCATACTGAAAGATGACTGAAAAATGCAGAACTATGATGGAGACACGGACAACGCCATTGCGATCGTGGCGTCGAGAAGTGCTGAAACCATATAAAATTTGTCAAAATCTGACAAAGTGAAATTTCGCCCCTCCCGCAAAATTTTGCCTCGAACTGCGTGCACTGCCTTCCTCCTCCTGGGCGCACTGACAACTTATGGTTAAATAAAACTTGGCTGGCGGATTTTCCCAAGTGGGTGGTTGGTGGAGTTGGTTAGGAGGCTGATTAATATGGAGTTGGTCGGGCGATCAAACCCCGTCTCCTCCTTTTACATATAACAAATCCCCTTTTTAAATTTTACAAACAAAAACAAATTTTAAATTAAGGTTTGGTTGGGCCGGGCCCGCCTTGGGCAGCCCGCCCACCGTACCCATCTCCGCCGTGGTGGTTGCAATAAGGATGGTTGCGTGAATGGGTTGGGTCCGCGCCCCAAGGGCCGGCCCACCCAACTCCTTTGCACTTAATATGGGTCCCGTGGTTCCGTGGTGTGGGGGAGGGGCCAGGAGTCATGGCCCGCCCCTCCATAATTACATAGTTTCTTCTTTTTATGGATTCAGTTGGTGCGGATAAGGGGTGGCGAGGTTGGTGGCCCGCTACCCTTTTTTATATATATATTTTTTTTATTAACATAACAAAAATGGGCCATTTTTTTAAATTTTGTTTTTAAGCCGTAGGAGTCTTTTTAACGACCCCACAATTTTGCCCGGAATCCGGTGGCTGTTAAAAGTCCAAATTGTGGCCTCCTTAAGCCTGCCCAGTCATCAAAAAGTCAACCCAAATTTGACTACTTCTAACTTTCTCATCCAGACTCGCATTGACGAACCGTTCGCACTGTTGCAATCAGGACGACGAGATCTACAACCTGAGCTTGGTTTGAGAAACTTTCGAGCACTTCGGTTTTTGAGCTTCCATCAGTCCTCTGTCCTGTGTGTCTCTCTGGAGCCACCTAGATTAGGAGCCTACTAATCTAGAGGAAGGACTGCCTGACACGCAACGTTTTGCAGTGTGCGTCGCAGACAATCACTTTCAAGATATTATACACTTCCTGATGACGGGAATGACTCCAGAAGGATATACTAGTCAAAAAAAGGAGGAGTTGGTGGTACGCACGACAGACTTTTCTGTCATTGTAGGACATTTGTATAAAATGGGGTCAGATGAAATACTGCGACGCTATGTGCTTGAGTTTGAACGAAACAGCATCCTTGTTGAAGCTCATGGAGGAGATGCAGGAGGACATTATGCAAGAAAAGCAACAGCGCAGAAGATTTTACGCGCTGGGTTGTGGTGGCCAACACTGCATAAGGATTCCAAAGCTTATTGTAGGGCATGCGATGCATGTTAGAGAACCGGTAGGCCATTGTGGAGAGATGAGCTGCCTCTGAATCCGCAGATGTCATTACAACCATTTGAGAAGTGGCGATTGACTTTGTAGGACCGATTCAGCCTCCAAGAAAGAAGATGGGTGCGCGGTATATCATCACTGCAACTGAGTATTTGACCAGATGAGCAGAGGCGCAGCCCGTGAAGGACTGTACAGGGGCAACAACAGCAAAGTTCCTCTTTGAGTATGCGTTGACTAGGTTCGGTTGCCCGAAGATTTTGATGAGTGATCGCGGTACACATTTCCTTAATGAAACGATCAGCACTCTGACAGAGGAATTCCATGTTTATCATCAGAAAAGCACGCCATATCACTCGCAGGCTAATGGGACGGTTGAAGCGTTTAATAAGATATTGGAGAATGCGTTGACGAAGGTTTGCAATGCACAAAGGAATGATTGGGACATGCGCGTACCCGCAGTGCTATGGACTTACAGAACTACTTGCAAGAAGTTGACTGGACAGATGCCTTTCAGGTTGGTCTATGGCATAGAAGCTGTGATGTCGATGGAGTATATTGTGCCTAGTCTATGCATAGCGGCGTTCACAAGAATGGCTGACCGCGGAGCCCTGGAAGAAAGGCTCGCGCAGCTGACAGAACTTGAAGAAGACGGTTTTTTGGCTGGATTCCATCAACAAGTTCGAAAGTAGCGCGAAAAGGCATGGCACGATCGGCACATCAAACTGCGCACCTTCAAGGTAAATGATTTAGTTTTATTGTATGACAGCAAGTTTGATAAGTTTCCAGGGAAATTTCAAATGCATTGGCTGGGGCCATATGTCATCAAAGAGATTACCGATGGTGGAGCAGTTCAGTTGGTGAAATTGAATGGAGATCCATTTCCAGGGAAGGTAAATGGCAGCTGATTGAAGCCATACACCGGGGATCCGGCCAGATGACTATATGATGGAAGCACAGTCTTAGCACTCCAGGCAGCTGCAAGGAGGCACGGGACTATAAACTACACCGCCCTGGTTGTACAGCTGCGTGACTGGGGAACTACGCAGAATGAAAGAATGTCACAGCATCAACAGAAGCGCGAAGGGAGCTGCGCTATAGGAGGAGAGACCGCACAGGGCAGCCAGAAAGTGACCATTACGGTCACTATTCATGATTTGATAGTGAGAAAATGACTAAGAGGAGTGGGGGGGCGACATTTAAGGCTGAATTTATCAAGGAAATCTTTGAAAATTTGTTTCCAATCTAGCATTTATGAGCGTATTTTGGGGGGAAGGTCAGATTTGAATTCGAAATTGCCTATAAATTACAAATGGCCACCCAATGAAAAACACTTTTCATTTTGAGAGTTGATGTGTCGTGCTATCGGTTGCACATGAACCCTGCGTTTTTTGAGGATTTGGTGGTCAGTTCAGTGTTTGACAAGTTGCCTAAGGAAACCCAAGAGCTCCTTAATAGCCTCATGTCCGCACCCATGGAAATTGCAAGTGTTGGAGGATCTATGGCCTCTAAGGGAGCTACCCCTGAGGGCATAAGTGTGGAGGTTCCTGCAGACGTGCCAAAGTCGTCGAGGTCGCCCAAGCCGAGGCCTACGCCGACAAGAGAGGGTCCTAAGACAAAGAAAGATAAACAGAAGCAGACCCTGCCAATTTGCGAGTCGCCAAGAAAACATTCGAGAAAAGAGAAGCCCACTGCACAGGAGAAAGGCAAGGTGGTAGACCTAGAGGCTGACGAGGGCGCAGATGATGGCGCAAAAAATATTGATATTGAGGGAGTAGACCCTATCATAAAGCTACCAGAATACATCCTTCCATGCCAGGGCAAGGTGAAGGTCCTGAAGGATCCAGATGAGGGAAAATTTATGCTTAATACACCTCTACTACCAGACCAAATCACATTTGAAGGTCTATGCTTGGCGCATGTCCCACATTTGAAGTTAAAGGATTGGGACTTGGTGGATACTGAGCAATTCCCCCACCTAGCGACTGATACTTTCATGATGTGCGTGTTCTACAAAGATTCTGGTGTCACCGCGCTGGAGCCGGTGAAGTGGATTAGAGGGGTGGAGAAGGCAGGATTGTTGAATCTGCTCTGGGTGCCGCATTACAACTGCGCTCCCATAAATTTGATTGTGATCAAACAGTTGTTGTGCTTGGTGCACGATGGGTGCCTGTGGTTGGGAGAGCTGATACCAATCACGGATATGTTGATCCATAGGATCACATTGTTACCACATTCAGGGTTGAATCCAGCCAAGGAATTTGGCGGAAAGGTGGGTGAGCGCAACCTCGCTGAAAGGATGAAGGACAAGTTTAAGCTTGTCAAGAAGCCGCGCAGATATTCTATTTCCAGCATAACCGACCCCGGGGTGAAGGTGGCGACCTAGATCTTGGTTAGGAAGGTAATGAGGAAGTGTCGCGCAGATGAGGTACCAGCACCAGTGGTTTCATTAGGGGCCCAATGCGCGGAGAGCGTACAATTTAACTGGGCGCGCAACCTGTGCAGTGAGTTCCTTGCGAACTGCAGGGAAGCACAAGACCAGAGCAAGACTTTCCATTATGCATGGCTTTTGCTATCAATTGTGTTGGTCGCGTGGGAATTACCTTAGGATAGCCAGTTTCATCCGATCGCAAAGGATCTGCCAATAGCAGCGAAGTTTTCTTCGCTATAGGCCACAAAGGATGTCGAGCAGTCAAGGAGAGTAAAATATTTTGGGTGCTGATGGAGGCAAGCATCCGCGCAGCCATCAACTGCAAGCCACGGTTGTCACCGTCTTTGAGCAGTAGTCGAGATACGTAGAGTTCAAAGCGGACTTCCACTGTATCTCCATCCAGGTGTAAAAGTACCCAGAACAGAAGTGGTATGACCTCCCATACCTCGCGACGGATGATGCCATAGCAGCAGTCCTCGATCGTTGGTCAGTCGAGTGGCGCACAAAATCGGATTTGTCCGCCGGGTCTAGTAAGTCCACAGGAAAGCAGAAGAAGGAAGAGACCCAGTTGAAGATTCAGCAGATCGCTGAAAAACGGAAGGACGCTGAGGAAAAAGCCAAAGCAGAAGTGGAGCGCGCCGCGAAGGAGCGAGAGGAAGAGCGCGACTCTGACAAAAGTCAGAAGTCTCCGTCACCACAGAAAGAGGAAGAAGAGCGGTCTGAACAGGGTGGTGCGGATCTGGAAAGCACTCCCTTCTGGGTAAAGCGGAACAGGGAGCAGGAAAAAGAAGGGCCGCGTAAAAAGACCAAGGCCACTAAATCGAAACTCAATCACATTGACAGAGGGCGACTTGGATGACATTGGGGATAAGGTAAGGGACGCAACAACATCACTGCTGTAGCAATTTGAGCAGCAGCAGAAACAAGCTTTGGTTGCCATACAGACGGGGCTGCGTGAGCTACAGATCCAAACTACTCAACTGCAAGCAAGTGTAGGGCAGAGCAGCGCGGTGTCGACTAGTTTGGCGCCAGGGATCACTGAAGCAGTGGAGATGGTTCGTTCTTTGGATTCCCAGGCCGTCGCGCTGCCGGATGGAGCTCTGACTGCGGAGGTGAAAGCTGACAAGGCTACTGTCAGCGCTCTAAAGAATATTGATTTGAACTTGGCTGTGCTCCTAAGTGAAACCCTTTACACGCTGCAAGCAGGTGTGATTGCAGAACTTAGGGCCTGAGAGCAGTGCACGCTAAGTGTGATCAGCGAGCAGAAGGTCAATAACACACAGATGTTCGTAGAGAAAACGACCGCGATCGACACATGAAGGTCCAGGAGAAGAATGAGCGCACCGCAGCAATGGTAGCAGAAGCTTGCAAAACCGTTCTAGAACTGCATATCCCAGAAGAAGCACCGGTGGAGGCCAAGATTCGAAAGTTGGCTGCAGGTGTGTGCGATGCACGGACAAAGATGGCCAAGGTTCAGTTTGAGTTGAACCTAAAGATTACAGAGCTCGAGTTGACGGTACAACCTTCAACTCCACTAGAGGTCAAAGAACAGCGCGAGGCAACTACCAAGGATGCAATCGCTGCAATAGATGCTGCGGTAGCAGAATGCACTGCGCTCTTCGAGTAATCCATGGAGGTCCTCACGAGTCTACAAGAATATCCCAACCTGCAGAGGTTAAATACCGAGGCAAGGGAATTGCAGCAACAGTACGACAGAGATTGGCAAAGATGCAGGAGGCAAAGGAATTGAAAGAACAAGCAGAAGCAGCGCAGCGAAAAGAGGCAATCCTCAACACCAGATTGGGGCCTTGGTTGGATGAGGCCTATGTGCTCTTCGCCACCATTAGGGAGAAGTTGGCAAGCGTGCAAACAACACAACAGAAGATCCAGGCAAATAGCGCAGGACTAGCAACGGAGCAGCTCGTGGAACAGGTCAAGCAGGTGGCCACGCAGTGCACAGTCGAAGTTGCAGTGATACAAGTCGAATTGGGAGGTCTTCGCAGCAAGATCTTCGCGCCAGTAGAATGACTCGAGGGCGAGTCACCATATTTGTGTTGGGGGCCTGTTGGGACAGGGTCCCCTAAGTTCAATTTTGGGGTTAAAAGCCCAAGTTTTGGTATGTAAAGTGTAAAGTCTCCGCAATTCGTGGGTGCAGAGCGCGTAGATGTAAAGTGTCATAAAGCCTTCTTTTATGTAAGTTGTGTCGGCTTTAGAAGATCTACGGACTATGGGATTGTATAAAAAGGAGAGTCTTAGAAGAGTCTAAGGCAGTTTTTGAAGTAGTTAAGCCACTGATGAATGTAATGGGTCAATAAGAGCTAAGAGCGAAGAGTCTTAGAGTAGAAGAGAGGCTCTGCAGTTGTGTGCACAGAGGCCTAAGGTAGAAGTCCACAGCTGAGTTCGCGGACCCCTACAGCTGTGTGCGCAGGGTAGTTAGAGCCTGTAAGGTGGTCTAGAGGCCGAATAAGAGAAGTATATCGATAAGCCCTAAAAGGCTTATCGATCTGCGCGAAGGTAGAACTAGGACCTAAAGTGACATCACTACCATCTCTGGGTGCGGAAACTTGGTTCCAGCATCCCCCCATACTGCTTCAGGTGAGACTTCAATCCGCACTCCACGGATTGATGCCGAAAGGGCCGGTAGTGTAGGTATTTGTTTGGCTAAACTAACGTTGAACCTAGGTCAGGGCCCACTAAGCCAACACTCAGCCCATTCACGGCCATCTCTTTGCTCTTCTCTGTCGACTCCTCCGAGTCTCTCTACTTCCTGCCTGGAAGTTCTCGATTCAACTCCTACTGAGTCTCTCTACTTCCCGTCTGGAAGTTCTTGGTTCGACTCCTCTTAGTCTCTATATTTCCCGTCTGGAAGTTCTCTTTTGGACTCCCTCTGAGTCCCTCGTGGAAATCATTCTGCCAACTGTCAAGTTGCCCCTCTCCGATCGTCTATGCAACTGCAACGTTGATCCGGATTCCTTGGCCAGAAATCTGCCTCGGAAGCAACTCCTTCTACCTTGGTTTTTCCCTGTTAGGCACTGTTCTAACCACAGTACCCCACCAGCTTCGCTCCCGCAAACTATCCACAACTTCCTTCGCCCCAGCAACTGAAGGAATGAGCCTCTTGGCTCTACACAATCTCGGCACCGACAAAACAGCTCCCTCAGCCAACTGCGTCAACCCTCCTGGCCTCTACGTGAGCCTGTTTTTTCCCTCCTCAGCCTCTGTGCTAGCCTCTCTCTGGCCCGAACTGATGATGCAGTCCCTCTGCGTCAACCCTTCCTCTGTTGCTTCTGCAAAGATCAGCTACTGTCACTTGGGACAGCTAATTCTACTACAAATGCTCTACTTAGCTGATGCCTTCAGCTCTCCGGTGATCTGCAACCACCCTTTGATACCATGGTGAATTTTCTAAGTCTATCCGTTAAAAAATTAATCTGTATTCTGTTGGTTAATTTCTTCTACTTGTAAATTCTGAACAAGTTATTTAAAACATTTAAATACCGAAATAAACACAATACAGTCACAACATCTACAGATCGACAGCTGAAAGAAAACAAACACACAAGTGACACCATTATTTTTGGACAAATGTCTCTGGAAAAATCCAATGCGGGAAACCAGGTGCAACTATTCTGTGGTTCTATTATTATGCATTATTTCCTTGAGCACAATTGGGTGCCTAATCGGCTCACCCGACAGAGAAAAAATACACGGCATAAATACCTCTCTATTCGGAAATAGGTATTCAGAAAACATGTCCCACAAAACCCTCTCCAACGTCTCTGAAGCTCTGCATTGGCTCTTTTGACCTCTGCGTCAGCCTCAAACCCCTCTATGTCAGCCCTCTGAGGTACTGCACAGCCTTTGGGACCCTTTGAGTCACTCCCGCAGCCTCTGCGTGGATGATGCAGTCCCTCTAGTCTCTACATTGTCTCTGCTAGGCTCTGCATAGTCTAAACCAGTTGCTACCTCTTGCTCTCTGCTTCTACGTTGGTCTCTTGGCATTGTTTCTGCCTCTCTGCCCAGTACTCACTGCCCCTCACTGCTGATCACCGACTCACTTTTGCTTAGCAACCCCACTCTAGCAAAATGAATCACTGATCACTCTGGTGTGTCCTCCAACTAACCCTCAAGCCTCTTCTTATACTTTTCTCATTGGTCCTTCAACGGCCGAGATTAAATCTCTAATCAACGGCTAAGATTAGATTTGGCTTGATCAATGACTTTTGGAACATTCTAACCCAGTTTTATATTAACACCCATTAATATTTATTTTTCCTAAGTTTAGACTTAGGAACTCCATTAAAAATATTAATTATTTTACTATCTCCCAAACCGGGTACAATCTGTCCAAAACATTTCTGGGTCTTGGAGATCTCATGTGCTTTAGCCTCTCCACCAATTTTCATGGATAGAGCACATCTGATGCTACCCCAAATCAACAACAGGGTCTTCAATCCGTTGTTCACAACTCCGTTTGTGAATAACTCTTTGGTATGCCCACTTCTGCCTTCCTCTGTTGCTACAATGATGGCAAGGCTAGGGCACAGAGGATTCCCTCTTTCCACTAAAGAAGTCCTTCTCTATACAGTGAACTAAGGTTGTGTAATAAGCCCTCTTGGCTGCTTCATTTGTCCCTTAAAAGATCAGCCTTGAGCTCTAACCAAACTACCTCTCGTAGTAGACTTGTTGCCCTTCACTAGTCCTGCACTTAGGGCTGACATCATCCTAATTTGTTGTTTATGTATACCTTTCAGCCATAATATTCCATTAGTAGCCCTAACCCTAGGTGTTTAATGGAAGACCTTTATTCCCCTTTGTTGATTATCCTAGAAAGGCCTTTTCTTTGTCTATTATATGACATTGTACACCCCACCATTGCAAATCAATAAAACCATAACTTATAATAGCCATATCTTTGGTCAAGTAACTGAGTACTTGTGGCATAATAGGTCTTTCTAGGCATTGCCAGTGCTCTATTTTATATTATAGACTTCTTATACACCACCTTGAGCCATAGTAGTTGTTTATCCTTTAGGTGAATTAGGGAAGCCTCCTTTGTGTTAAAATACCACTAAAGAGTATGAGAAAGGTTGTTGAGGTGACAATGGCAACCCTTTCTCTTGTTGCGCTAAGGTCTAGTTCCACCTAGTGGGGCTTTGCACTAGGCCTGCTAAATTGTGGCAAAAAAGGACTTGGGTTGAGGTGACACTAGGCCCTTATCCTGTCTGTGCCAATATCTTAGAAGGTTGCAAGGACCTGGCAATCCCACTAGTTTGTTCGGAAACAGGTACCACTCCTGCCAACATTATGTCCAATTTTCTATGGTGTCTAAACGACTTTTATCTTTAGATTCATGTGGTCTCCTTTTCTTCTGTCAAAGTTTTTATTAAATAATTAAATACAACATTAGATACTAGCATTGTTATAAATGATTTTCTATAAATACAAGATCTTATCTATTTTTCAGAGAGCTTCTTCAATGGGCCCAAAAGTGATTGCTATGGTCTCTCACAATACATTACATTGTTCCATCTATATTTAGGTGAATCTTCATTTTGGATAAGAACATAATTGTAAAAATTGGCCAAATCACAATCTTAGTCACTCTCCCTCTTCTGCAACCGTTTGAATCTTTCTAGCATATCCATGTTAAGTTTTGCTACGAAGTTTGGTAAAAAATGAAATTTCAAAATTAATCTAACAAAAGAAATTTTATACTTACCGCTTGGACTCGACCAGAAATAGCCACCAAGCGACTTTTTATCTGTCTTACTCTTTCAAGATTGAGCGTACTGCATTTGACCGTCAACTCATCCAATGCTGGATATGCCTCATGCTCCAATGTCTCAGTCTACATCATGATTCACAGAATTAACATCTTCCAAAGCAATTCCTATTCCCAATTTAGACAAGATTGAAATAGAGAAGCAAAGAGAAGTGAAAGGCATGTCTGTTGGTAAAACAAAAGGTACTGACTATATCTGTTTCAAACACCCCAGAATAAAATTCAAAACCACCTGCTATCTTTTATTGAAGAGTCAAAAATAGCATTAACAAAGTGCATCCTCCATGTGTTGTTTATATCCATTATTAATATCTACTCGTGAACAAAGACACCAAGCTGATAAATATTTGAGGCACACAGCATAAAACAGAATAATTACTCGTTGAAATGGAATCTAAAAGAACTAGCCATGATACTACAGTATAACAGAAGAATACTAACATCAATCTCAAGGCAGCTACATGCTGCTTCAAGACATGTTTCTAGTGCAAGAAACTCGAATGGAAGACCAGCTGGATCAAGCTGACTTGCAGAGACTGAAACTTGAGACCTTGGACCTTCTGCTTGAGAAGAAGACAGATCAGGGGATACATCCAGAAAGGAAGGTTTACGGTGACTGTTTCTTCTGCAAAGATGCTCATCCTTCTCATTTATTGTAGATTCCACTGCCTGACTAGCATAGTCTCTAAGGCCACCTTCACCCTTCTCAGGTACCTTCATCAAACCACAAGAAACTGATTTAGCTGCTTACAATAAACCAATTCCATGTTTAACATTCATGTGACTTCATGCAGGCTTTGAAGAATAGATATCACTCTTTATTTCCTTGGGATGAAAAAATATGTTTTATCAACAATACAGAACAGACTTCCACCAGTGATAGTCAGTCTTAATCATTGTCGGATTGATTTCCATATATGCATTGTACTCTGATTGATATGAAAGATATGCCTGGAGAACTCTCAATAAGCACAAGTTTGAAAGGACAAGAACAGAACACTAAATGCAATGCAATATGCCTGAAAATAAAAATAAAAAATCATTTTTTGCATTTACCCATCAAATTAGCTAAAGTTCTGGAAAGAAGCAAAGCTTAGAAGGACAATCCATCAGAGATTAGATAAATTTCATGAATTTTCATAAACTATTTCAAAACATCAAAGTGAATATTGATATTTAATGCTAATTGTCTGGCAAACAGTGTATCTGATAGTATAAATGTTAAAATCCATTCTAAAAATGAATGAATATTAACCAACAAGGTAAATTCAACTGGAAATGAAAGTTGCTCTACAAATCCCTCTTTCAACATATCTAACAATTTTGGTGTAAATTTTGCAAATTTTATAACAATAAGAAGGTCTATGACTTTTTTTGTTGTCCTTATCGTCTTCTTTAGAGGCACACCGGACAAGGAGAGAAAAGTACAATAAGCTTTTTATCAGATCTATGATTTGGATTAGTAAATCAACTTCTGGATCTATAACAATTCTGAGACAGCATTTATAAATTATCACTGGTGATTTCAAACGCTGCAATTCAAATGGGACAAGGACGCTTAGGAGGTTTATTGCCACTGTTGTACCTTCTCTTCCTTGCGCCTCATATACTCTCCTTGTTGTAATACATTTCCTTTGCATAGATTCAATTTTTGTTCGGACTGCTAATTAGTTTTAAGGCCACTTTTGTGTAATGTCCCCAATTTTGATTTTTCACATTAGAGACAATTTTAGAAAGAGGAGACATTTCCAGCATAGGGATTAGGAGATAAAAGGAAAATCTGCGGCTCTAGTGGAAGGTGGGGGCCACAAGAGAGAGAAATTCGACCCAAGGAGGGAATTTGCATTCTTGGAAGAGAGAGAAAAGAGAAGAAAGTGTGAATTAGGGAGAGTGGGGGGCACAAGAGAGAGAAGATTCCAGCAAACTATAAGGAGAGCTTGAGGGCCTCACTTTGACATCTTTTGGTCATTTTTACAATCCAACATTAGTTCTCTTGAGTTGTTCAGCCAAGACAACCAGTGCTGCTTAGCACAAGGGATTTCCAAGCGGAAATTCCAACTCTACCTTCGGTGAACTTCGAGTGTCACCCTAGGAGAGCAATAGGGAGATCATTTCAAACATCTGAAGAGTTAAAATTGTAGGCTATTCACTAGTAGGGGCGTAATTCTCTAGGGACGCAAAAGGCAAATCATGGAGGGTGAATGGAGCCAGCTGTTAGTTTTTCTAGCATCGGATGTGTTCTAGCTTTGAGATTTTGTGGAGAGGCTAGAATACATGAGATCTCCAAAACCCAGAAATTATATCTAGAAATTCCGCTTAGAAATGACTTAATTAGATTATTAGTCAGTGTTTAAATATTTCATAAGTCTAAAGTTAAGGAATATAAAAAATTAATCATAATTGATTAAGATATGGTGTGAATGTTCTAGAAACTCACACGGATCGACTTCAAGTTAATCCTAGCCATAGATTAAGATCTAATCTTGGTCGTTGAAGTCTCAACAGAGGATTATAAGAAGTCAATGGGGCTTGGAGAAATCACTTGTGTAGTTCAATTTCATGAGCAAACCACTTTCTTGAGTAGCAGCATTCAGTTGCCGGAGAGAGAGCCAGAGGACTCGAAGGAGTGAGAGAGGGCAGGGACAGTGAAAGTTGAAACCGGAGGAAGGATTCCAAATCCGATAAGTGCATTTGCAGAGAGGCAGAGGAGCCACAGTAAGGCTGACGTAGAGTAGTGCAGTAGCCTCTAGAGGCAAAGTCGAATTGTTGGGGAGAAGAATAATTTCAGTGCCAGAAGTTGGGCAGAGGTTCCAAAGGCCAGGAGAGATGTTTTCCCAAACAGCAACTGGTCAAACAGCTTGAGGAGAAACTATTCCAAGCTGAGAGCAGCAGCAACTGCACTAGGGTGACGCAGTGACTGCGTAAAGGTAGTTTGGCCAACTCAATTTGAGCTGAGGTCAGTGTCGGGATTTCCCTGTGGAGTGAGGAATTTCTCTTCGCTAGATTTTCTTGCTAGTATTTCTCTGTAGGATTGCTAGTTTCGGCATCCAATTGTAATCAGATTATTTCACTACTGCATAATAACAAAACCCTCAGTTGTTGCACCGGTTTTCCTGAGTTGGGTTTTTCCGAGGACATTGATCCAAAAATAATTTTGTCATTTTATGTGTGTGTGCTAGTATTTCTTCCTGTGTTTATTTCTTCCGCAGTTTATTTGTGTAGGTTGTAGTTTGATTGATTCAGTATTTTTTGTAACATACAGTAAATAAATTGTTAAGAATTAATTTAACAATTAGGAGAATTATTTCCAATTGCTGCAATAGGATTTGGGGTTTGCCGAATTTTCACATGGTATTAGAGCACAAATGGTCAGTCGAAGAACTCTATAGCGAAGAAAGAGGCAGTTTCGTTGTTCATTGAGGGGCAGCAAATTGAAACCCCAGAGGCAGCGCAGTCGCCTTGGCCAAGAGGTTGAATTCTTGAGGAGAATCGATTTTTTCTGAGAGAGGGACAGAACAATTCCCAGATCGAGGGTTTCCAGAGGCAGAGAGAGCAGTCAGTATTTTTTCGCAGAGAAAATCTCTACCTAGACGCAGCAGTTTGCTAGAGCAGAACTAGCGTCCGGAGGAAGAAAAGCACACACAGAGGGAAAATTTACCTCAGGGAACTTCTAGTCTCAAGAAGTTCAAATTCCCTTGCAGATCAACAGTCGTTGTGTGTAATATTCCTAATTAGCCATGGCTAATTGGAATATTCTATTTTGTTCAGTTTTTGCCTTCTATAGTTAATTGTAAATAAAAAAGTGAGGACGGGGGACATAACTCACTTTTAGAATAGAAAGTCACTTCCTAGTAGCACAACGTTGTGACTTAAAGGGAAGCCAAGGGGGAAGCCAAGGGGGCCAAAGGGGGGACGCAGAAATGGAGCCCACGCAGACACATGGAGAGACTGCGCAGGAGGGAAGGAACACGTGGCAAGAGGGGAACCACGCGGGAGGAGGTGAGCCTTGGGATTTAGAGAGGCGAGGGCTATAATAGAGAGAGGAGCCCCCTCATTTTGATCATTGAGTTATGTGCATTTTGAGCTAATCGTTTCGACTTCTAAGCACGCTGGCTGTTTAGCTAGTCTGCAGCACTGTTTAGTGCATTAAGTGTCTCCGTTCGGAGATCTCACCCTTAGCCCCGGGGGACTTCGAGTACCTGCTCGAGCAAGGTATTTCCATTGGCATTTCAGCAGTGGTTTTATCAGCATTCCAGCAGCAGTTTCATCAGCGTTTTGGAGGACCACGCAGCACTGAGAGAGGGACGCAGTTCTTTCTGGTAGTAGTGTTGGATTGGGGTTTGCAGGAGGATTTATGCTGGGTGATTGA
The DNA here is from genome assembly GCA_031772625.1 of Pinus tabuliformis. Classification (NCBI taxonomy): domain Eukaryota; kingdom Viridiplantae; phylum Streptophyta; class Pinopsida; order Pinales; family Pinaceae; genus Pinus; species Pinus tabuliformis. The sequence continues at coordinate 1,705,409,921 of CM062820.1, forward strand.
GTAGGGGACCAGCCCTTGTCTATTGGAGGATTTTTGGCAGAGTTTCAAGCAGAGTTTAGAGGGGTTTTCTTCAATGGCAGCGCAAAGCTGTGAGGAACTGCGTAGAACCCCAAGGCGGTGATTTTCAGGGGTCGGCTATTCCAGGAGAGCTTTCTGGGTTTTTCTGGGTTTCTTGAGTAGAGCCCGACTCCAGAGTTTCAGCATTTTCCGAGGAGGGGAACAGCCCCAAATCATCATTTGTTTTCTAGCAACAGCATCCACGCAGTTCTGAGAGAGGCCATTCTTTGCTATTCTGAGTATATTTCTTCACTTGCCTTGTGCAAGTCGAGGTGCCATCTTTCTGATCACCTCCTGTACTCATTTTATTGCTCAGTATAATAAAATGGCTTAGCATTTCTCGCTGCATTTCTTGAGTATCTGCTTATATTTCCTGTTTACACTATTATATGTTGTACCACTGTTATTTTGTCATTTTGAGCTTCCTGGTTATTATATCATTTGCACGTATTTGGTTAGAGTTTTGTTGGGGTTTGAGGAATATTCCGAGTTAGGGATATTACAGTGGTATCAGAGCATAGATCTGGCTCAGCCTGTGGAGCTAGCAATCTATGACACCAGGGGAAAAACCCTACATCTGTTACAGAGGTAGGAGGTATCAGAGCATAGATCTGCCTCCTGACTGCTCTCCAGACCACTGGTTCAATTTCTCAACAAACCCTACTCCAAAAATTGAACTGGCTAATCTCCCTTAGTGTGTTCTCTAAGTGACCCTCAAGCCTCCTCTTATACTTTTTCTGATGACATCTCAACTGCCGAGATTAAGTCCCTAATCAACGACTAAGATTATATCTGGCTTGATCCATGTCTTTTGGACCATTCTAACACAAATTCATATTAATACACATTAATATTTTATTTTCCCTAAGTTTAGACTTAGGTACTCTATTAAAATATTAATTATTTTAATATCTCCTGATCTGTTTAGAATCTACCCAAACCCTTTCTGGGTATTGGAGATCTCATGTGCCCCCACCTCTCCACCAAATTTCGTGGCTAGAGCATATCCGATGCTACCCCAAATCAATAGGTTGATGCAGAGGCAGCGTAGAGCCTTGAGGAGATCTGTATTTTTGTTGGAGAGGTCGATTTCTGAAACCGGAAGCCGGGGTGTGAGACAGGAAGGACAGAATCAAAGTCTCAGAGGCAAATTGATCAGTAGAAGGGGTGACGTTGTCCCTAGAAGTTGTGACGTTGGGCCTACGCAGAGGCAGCGCAGAGGCAACAAGGGACAAGCCATTCTGTGGCTGGATCAGTCGGGATCGCCAGTGATAGTGTGAGGTATTTCTAACTAATCTTTTGTCAGTCATATTCTATGTACTGGATAGCCAACAAGGCATCCAAAGACTGTATTCAAAAAATTGTTGCTTAATAATACAAATTTTCCCAAATTGTTGCACAGGTTTTCCCGCATTGGGTTTTTCTAGGGACATTTGTCCAAAAATAATTGTGTAATGTGTTGTGTATTTCTTTCTTGCTCAGTTACTTGTTTCCGCATATAATTTTAATTGGTGAAGGTTGCAGTGTATTAGTTTCAATAGTTGTTGTAGGAAGCAGTGAAGAATTTGTTGAGTAATTAACAAATAGAAGGAACTTAATCAGTTGCTGCAGTATAAATTTGGGCTTCCAAATTTTCACACATCATTGATTGCTACATTCCATCCCCGAACCTGGACTGGGTCCACTTGGCCCTGTGTGGTCCCACTTCTCAATAAAGATTATTTATTCAAGACTATTTGGGAATCCAATTTTCCCAAGGATTATAAGGATTGACAACCTGGTCTATAAGCCTATTCCTCCGCCCTCAACACTCCAATTCTGACCCCTTACCCCTGGAAGATCAAGTCCCTCGCTTAAAGAGCAAGTTCCATTCTTCACTTCATCCTTGGGAAGGGGTTTCTAGGGTCACTTTCCACCTATCCATTGACATATACTTTACAAGTGATCCCTACACTACCGGGACTCCTCTCATCGGTGAAAGTTCGTAAAGAGCAGGGAGACTTAATTGTGGTGACAGTGGGCTAAGCCTCCACCATTTCCCTTAACCTAGCAGTTGCCCTCTTAGGAACCCTTTTTAGGTCCCCTGTTGGTTTTAGTGGTAACATTTTTGGCACCGTTGTCGGGGAACGAAGTAGGTCTGCCTCCTTGGTGAATCATCGAGCCATTGATTCACTAACGACATTTCTTAATATTCCTCTGGCAACTCCACGATCTCCATCTAATAATGGAAGGCCTTGAGACACTAACCTATCATCGTAGAGAAAAACATGAATCCCGTGTCTCTTTCTTTGATAGGAAGCTCAAGAGGTTGAAACATAAGCATAAAATCTTCATGCCTCTCAACCTTTCAAAAGTGATTGGGGCACTATTCACCCCCCTGCCTGAAGATGGTGACATACCTACATTTAGTGGGGAGGAGGATCCTCAGGAGCACCTTCTAAGAGTTGAGGGCCTGACATGTGGGATCTTATAATGAGTTCAACCACATAATTGCCTTTGCCACAAGCTTTATAGGAAAGGCCCATGAATGGTATTTTTCCCTTCCCGCATCATTTGTATCTTAATATGAGGAGTTTCTTGAAACATTCGAAAATAGATGGTACCATGAAAAGGATGTGGTTCAATTATACAAAGGGTTCTTGTCTATCGAAAAAAGGAATGATGAATCTGTTACTGAATTCAATCACAAGTTTAATTATGTCATTCATGCCTTCCCATATAACTTAACCCCTCCAAAAGAAATAACCTTGGCGGTGTACCTGAATTCCTTCACAGGAAAGCTAGCTTTTGATACCCGAAATAAGCAACCTGATAGCCTTTTCCAAGCCCAAAATATCATATTTGACCTTGATCAATCTATGAGGCAAACATCTATCAACATGCTCCGGGTCGAGGAAGATAGTTCATCCGATGATGAGGATCTTTCCCCTAATGAAGAAGATGCTTTACCCTAACCATCCTCCGAAGTGAAGTCCCATTAAGGATAGCCTTGGATATAAGCAACCCATTCTACATCACCTTTGGATTAAATGGATTCACCTTAAGGAATTGCATCCTAAATTCTGGTAGCCCTATCAACATCATGCCTTCAAGCGTTATGAAAAATCTAGGACTCAAGCTTTCAAGGAAAGGTTTCTCTAAGATGATTTTGAACTCCGACAAGATTAAGGTGTGTGGGATCATGGAAGGGGTAAAAACCTTTCTTCATACATATCTAGAAAAAAGATTCTCCATCAATATAGTTGTGGTAGAAACCCCCCCAACATGGGGAATGATTGTGTCCAAAAAATTGATTGAGGATCTCAATCTATCCATGAATGAAGATGGCTCCGTCATCTATCTCCCATGGAAAGAAAACTCTTATGCATCGATTCCTAGACATGAATTCTCTACCCCTATGATTGCCTCGTCTCACGAAGATGAAAGTAACCTAAAAGAAGAGAGTGACAACATTGGGGAATGGAGGCTTTTCAAAGATGAACATGTTGCTGCCCCTCCTCACCCGAGGTTATGGGTAATGTACTTTGATTGGGCACATTCCAAATCTGGGTCGAAGGCTAGCATTGTGATCATCTCTACATACAAAGAATATCTTTTGTTTTCAATAAGATTCCAATTCACTTGCACTAACATTGCCGAGTATGAGGCCCTTTTTTGGGTCTTGAAGTAGTCAAATCTAGAGGGATTCAAAAATTAATCATAATAGGGGATTCTGATCTAGTTATATCACAAATTAGGGGAACTTTTGACACAAAGGATGAGAAATTGAAACCCTACAAAGAAAGAATCACTCACATGCTTAAAGGGTTCGATGATTTATCTTTCCGATCATTCGACAAAACTTTGAATGACATGGCTAACACATTGGTTGTGGCCGCTTCCACTTCCACAATTATCCCTCATGATGTTGCAAGAAAAGGCAGATGCATCATTGATACAATTCATAGACCTTCCATCCCTGACTATGAAGAACACTAGCTTGTTTTTGAAGATGACCAAGACATAAATAACTTCCTGCAAGACCATGAAAGTTCCCACTCAAGAGAGAAGGATGTCATCAATGAGCAACACTTTGACAGGAATGATTCTAGCATTACTAATAGTAACCAAGAAAACCCTGACACGCTAGATCTAAACCTGGGATCTGTGACCTCTCCCCAAATCATCAAGATTGGAAAAAACCTCTCTAGAAGGGAAAGGGAGGAGCTCGAAAACTTGCTAAGAGAGTTTAAGGATGTCTTTTCCTAGTCATATGATGACTTAAAGGCATATAGCCCTGAGATTATCCAACACACCATTCCTCTCAAGGAGGGGGTGAAACCTGTTAAGCAAAAACTAAGACGGATGAATCCAAAACTTGCCCCTCTCATAAAGGAAGAGCTCCAAAAGATGGTTGACGCAGGGATCATTGCCCCCATTAGACATTCGTCATGGATCTCCAACCCTGTGATCACTCGCAAAAAGACTGGTAATATCAGGATGTGCATTGACTTTAGGGACCTTAACCGTGGATGCTTAAAGGACAATTACCCTTTGCCCAACATGGAAAACCTACTACAAAGAATAACTGGGTCTCAAATGATGTCGTTCTTGGACGGCTTCTCTAGATACAACCAAGTCATTGTCAAAGAGGAAGATCGCTTGAAAACTGCTTTTACTACACCATGGGGAACATACATGTACCTTAGAATGCCCTTTGGCCTCCTTAACATTGGGTCTACCTTTCAAAGGGCCATGGACTTCACCTTCAGAGACCTCATCAGGAAGATCATGGAAATCTATCAAGATGATTTGACCGTGGCCTCCAAGGAAAGAAAAGACCATTGCAAGCATCTGAGGAAGGTATTTGAGAAATGCAGGAAATACAGCATATCTCTTAATCCTAAAAAGTCAATCTTTGGTGTGGACAAAGGTAAATTTCTTAGACATGTGGTCTCCAAAGATGGGATTAGCATCGACCCCGAGAGAATCCAAGCTATTAGCAATATTCCTTATCCCAAAAATCAAGACGCTTTAAGGTCATTCTTCGGCAAAATCAATTTTGTGAGAAGATTCATACCAAATTTTGTTGAAATTGTCAAACCAATGAGTGACCTCTTGAAGAAAAACACCCCGTACATGTGGGATCCTACAACAAATGAAGCCTTTGAGGAAATAAAGAAAAGGATTGCTTCAACTCCCGTCCTTGTTAGCCCCGATAACAATAAGGATTTTATCATCTATTCCTTTGCCTCTAAAGACACTATTGTTGGGATACTTATGCAAAAGGACGATGATGGGGATGAGAGACCAACAGATTTTATGAGAAAACGGCTTCATGACGCTGAAACAAGATACACCATCACCGAAAAACAAGCATACACCCTTGTCAAGTCTGTCAAGCATTTCAGGGCCTATGTCGGGTACAACAAGATAGTAGCACAATAGTTGCTAGAGAGAAGTTCGAAGTGATTTCTTGCAGTGAGGGTAGGGATAGTTCCGGTTGGAGATTTCTCCTAATCCGGGAATACTCAGCAGAGGAGGCAGAGAGAGATCTGAGAGAGGTAGCGCAAAGGCTACGCTGGTCAGCGTAGGCTGACGCAAAGGCAGTGCAGAGCCTTGAGGAGATCTGTTTTTTTGCTGGAGAGGTCGATTTCTGAAGCCAAAATCCGAGGTGTGAGGTCGAGAGGACAAAATCGAAGTCTCAAAGGCAAATCGATCAGTAGAAGAGGTGACATTGTCCCTAGAAGTTGTGACGCTGGGCCTACACAGAGGCAGCGCAGAGGCAACAAGGGACAAGCCATTCTGTGGTTGGATCAGTCAGGATCGCCAGTGATAGTGTGAGGTATTTCTAACTAATCTTCTATAAGTCATATTTTCTGTACTCAATAGCCAGCAAGGCATCCAGAGACTGTATTCAGAAAACTACTGCTTAATAATACAAATCCTCAGTTCCTGCACCGGTTTTCCCACATTGGGTTTTCCTGGGACATTTTGTTGATTTGGGGTAGCATCGGATGTGCTCTAGCCACGAAATTTGGTGGAGAGTTTGGGGCACATAAGATCTCCAATACCCAGAAAGGGTTTGGGCAGATTCTAAACAGATTAGGAGATATTGAAATAATTAATATTTTTAATGAAGTTCCAAAGTCTAAACTTAGAGAAAATAAAATATTAATGTGTATTAATATGAATCTGTGTTAGAATGGTCCAAAAGACATGGATCAAGCCAAATCTAATCTTAGTCGTTGAGATGTCAACAGGAAAAGTATAAGAGGAGGCTTGAGGGGCACTTGGAGAACACATTAAAGAAGACCAATCATTTCAATTTCTAGAGCGGGGTTTGCTGAGAAATTGAACCAGCGGTCTGGAGAGCAGTCCGGAGGCAGCAAGTATCGAATATAGAGACATGAGATCAGCGCAGAAGAGGCAGACGCAGATGCAGAGGCAGCAGAGACTGCGCAGAGCCAGAAGGACCTGCGTTATCCACGCAAAGGCTATAGGAGTGATGTAGAAGCCCAAGGAGGTTGCGCAGAGCCTCAGTAAGTTGACGCAGAGGGTTTTAGGATGTAGCAGAGGTCAATAGGACCTACGCTGGGTTTAGAAAAGTGCTGGAAATTTGTCTATCTGTGGGTAAGCCAATTTGGCACCCTGTAGTACAAGAAAATTGCTAAATAATAAAATCCTCCCTTGCTACACCGGTTTTCCCACATTGGGTTTTTCCGGGGACATTAGTCCAAAATAACTGTGTCAATGTGCGCATATCACAGTGTGATATCTGCAACAGTATTTATTTTAATGTTTGTTGAAGTAATTTCATGAATAACTTATGATGAAATAAGTAGGAGAAGTATATCAGTTGCTACAGTGATAGAATTTTCACATGGTACCAGAGGAAGTTATCAAAGACAGAAAGGGAAAATCAGTTATGGGTCGAGAACACGATGCAGAGGCATCCACCTCAAGGGACTCACACAGATTTTCAGAAGATTGCACAAGAGAGAGATTTTGATTTCTCTATGCTGGCTTCTAGGTTGGAAGAAGAAGTGGTGTGCATGACTAGTGCTGCATCATCAGAAGTATGGTATATAAACAATGGAACCTCATGGCATATGACGGGAATCAGGGAGTGTTTCTCAGAATATTGAGAAGACAAGATGAACTTTCAGATCACCATGGGGAACAGGGCAAAATGTACTCCAGTAGGAAAAGGTACCATAGTTTTTCAAATAGAATCAGGAGAGCGGTTCCGTGCCACAAATGTGCTGCATGTGTCAGGATTGGGGATGAACTTACTTTCCGTGTCACAACTACAAGGCAAGGGCTATGACGTCTACTTCATCAAGGAAAAGGTATACATCAAACACCCGAGCTGGAAAAAGAAAGTGCAGATTGGGATCAGAAGTAATCAGTTGTACAGATCACAACTAGAATCCCAATGGCACTAATAGGCAGTCATGGGAACAAAGACTTGAACGAACTATGGCACAGAAGAATGGATCACTTGCACCATGGAGCTCTGAGAATTCTCAGGAGCACTGTAACAGGAGTTCCGGATCTGAGTACGGAACGAGATGATGTATGCAGGGGATGTGCTCTAGGAAAGTATGCCAAGGCAGCATTTCCTAGGAGCAACCACAGGGCCAAGAATGTACTAGGATTGATACACTCAAATATCTACAGACCTATGTCCGTCAAAACTCTCAGCGATGCCGAGTATTCCTTACCTTCATTGGTGACCACTCGAGGAAAACTTGGATCTATTTTCTGAAAACCAAGGATGAGGTTTTCTATCGATTCAAGGAGTTCAAGGCTCTAGTGGAGAATCTAACAGGTAAGAAAATAAAAGTCTTGCGCTCAGATAATGGTGGAGAATATGTCGATAAGGGCTTCACTAATTTTTGCACTAAGGAGGGCATCAGAAGGGAGTGGACAACTCCCTACAATCCGGAGTAGAATGGGGTGGCAGAAAGGAAAAATAGGACAATTGTAGAAGAAGCTAGGGCCATGCTATATGATCAGGATATGCCAAAATTCCTGTGGGCAAAAGCATGCAACACAATTGTCTACATTCAGCACAGGACTCCTCATGGGGCATTGCGCAAGATTACTCCAGAAAAAGTCTTCACTGGGAAGACACTTGAAGTTGGTTATTTCAGGATATTTGGGAGTTTGGCATATTGTTGCATACCCGAAGAAAAGAGGAAGACGCTGGATCAGACTGCAGAAAAGGGGTATCTGGCAGAATATAGAGAGAACGCTAAGGCATACAGGATCTATCTTCCAGGGAGCAGGAAGGTAGCAGTACGATGAGATGTAAAATTCATGGAGGACAGAGCTTTCAGAAAATCTTGCAAAATGCCTTCCAAGGAGCAGTGGAAAGAGGATCCGTTGGTCATGCCTCTTCAACCAACTAAAGTGAAGAATCCTTCCTCAGATCAGGAAGATTCTCAGGATGAGGAAGAGGAGCGAACAGAAGCACTGTTGGCAGAGGAAGAACCAACAGGGAACTTCGTCAAATTCTGCATGATGCAAAGAACTTCATCGGAGAGCTAAGGAACAGTAAAAGGGAGTGAAAACAACCAGACAGGTATCAGGCATTAGTAGCTCAGGATGGAGAGCCTGCCAACTTCAAGGAGGAAGCTCAGAATTAGGTCTGGCTAGATGCGATGGTGGAGTATAACTCCATAATGGTAAACAATGTCTAGGAGGTGGTGTCAAGGCCTCAAGACAGATCTGTGGTAGGTTCAAGATGGATCTACAAGATCAAATATGTTGCAAACGGCGGTATTGAAAAATACAAGGCCAGGTTTGTGGCTATAGGGTATGCTCAAAAGGAAGGGATTGACTATGAGGAAACCTTCGCCCCGGTAGCCAGGTATACATCTATTAGGACCGTGATATCTCTTGCAGCCCAGATGGGATGGGAGATCCATCAGATGGATGTCAAGGCGGCATTTATGAAAGGGGTAATAGAAGAAGAAGTATACATTGAACAACCAGAGGGCTTTGAAACTCATGAGAATAAGTCTCATGTATGCAGACTGAAGAAAGCCTTGTATGGGCTGAAGCAGGCACCAAGAGCGTGGTATGGTCGAATAGATGGCTACTTGCAAAAGATGGGGTTTGTCAAGAGTGACGTGGATCCGAATCTCTACTATCTGGTCGTAGAGAGCAAGCCACTTATCTTAGTATTATATGTGGATGATCTCTTCCTCATAAGATCATCCAGACTCATTGAAGACTGCAAGAAGAATCTAGCCACAGAGTTCGATATGAAGGATCTAGGATGAATGCACTATTTCCTAGGGTTGGAAGTTTGGCAGCAGAAAAGAGAAATCTTCCTTGGGCAAGGAAGGTATGCTACAAAAATCCTAAAAAGGTTCAGGATGGGAGATTGTAGACCTATAGCTACGCCAATGATCACCAACTGGAAGAAGATTGATGCATTAGAAGACAAGGATGTCGATCCCACCCTATACCGACAGCTCATAGGGTCCCTAATATATCTAGTCAATACCAAGCCAGATATTTGCTACGCTGTCAACACCCTCAGTCAGTTCATGGTGTAACCAAAGGGGGCTCACTGGGCAGCAGCGAAGCACGTTCTCAGGTATTTACAAGGAACAGTTGATTATGGGCTCTTGTACAACAAGGGGAAGGATATCAGGTTGAGTGGATTTATTGATGCAGAATGGGCAGGAAGTTTAGTGGATCAGAAAAGTACCTTTGGATACTGTTTCAACATTGGATCGGGAATAACCTCCTGGTGCAGTAGAAAACAGAAGTCTGTGGCTCTGAGCTCGTCTGAGGCAGAATATATGGCAGCGAGCACAGCTTCGTGTGAGGCCATATGGCTTAGAAAACTGTTGGTTAACCTATTCAGAAGAAATCTGGAGGCGACCAGGATCATGTGTGGTAATCAGAGTTGCATCAAACTCTCTTAGAATCCAGTATTTCATGATAGGTCAAAGCATATTGATATTCGGTGTCACTTTGTTAGAGATTATGTCCAACGAGGAGCTGTACAGTTGAGCTACACTCCTACGGGGGAACAAGTCGCAGATATCCTCACCAAGGCCCTTGGAAAGTCAAAATTTGACTACTTCAGGGAAAAGATGGGGATGGTAAAGAACCCCTACCAAGAGTAGTGTGTTAGCAGCACGAATGAAGAGGGAGTTGTAGTGCAAATGTAGTGTTGCGAGAAAGGACCAACAACAGCACAGATGTAGAGGGAGTTGCAGTGTTGGGAGAAAGGACCAGCAGCAGCACAGACGCAGAGGAAGTTGCTCTGTGAATGAAGTGTTGGGAGAAATGACCAGCAGTAGCACAGATGCAGAGGGAGTTGTCATACAGATGCAACAGTGGCAGTAGCAGAGTCATGGGCAGTAGTACAAGAGGCAGCAGTGCAGAGGATGTTGGGCAGGAAAGCCTAGCATCAGCACAAATACCGATCCCAGATGATTAGACTAATACTCAGTGAGGAGTATTGCTAGAGCACAATCCTCGCTAAGAGGGAGTGTTGATTTGGGGTAGCATCAGATGTGCTCTAGCCACGAAATTTGCTGGAGAGGTTTGGGGCACATCAGATCTCCAATACCCAAAAAGGGTTTGGGCAGATTCTAAACAGATCAAGAGATATTAAAATAATTAATATTTTTACTGGAGTACCTAAGTCTAAACTTAGGGAAAATAAAATATTAATGTGTATTAATATGAATCTATGTTAGAAGGGTCCAAAAGACATGGATCAAGCCAGATCTAATCTTAGTTGTTGATTAGGGACTTAATCTCGGTCATTGAGATGTCAACAGGAAAAGTATAAGAGGAGGCTTGAGGGGCACTTGGAGAACACATTGAGGGAGACCAGTCAGTTCAATTTCTGGAGCGGGGTTTGCTGAGAAATTGAACCAGTGGTCTGGAGAGCAGTCAGGAGGCAACAAGTACGGAACAGAGAGATGGGAGATCAGCGCAGAAGAGGCAGACGCAGAGGCAGCAAAGACTGCGCAGAGCCAGAAGGGGCTGCGTCATCCACGCAAAGGCTGCAGGAGTGACGCAAAAGCCCAAGGAGGCTGCGCAGAGCCTCAGTAGGCTGACGCAGAGGGTTTCAGGCTGTAGCAGAGGTCATTAGGGCCTACGCTGGGTTTAGAAAAGTGCTGGAAGTTTGTCTATCTATGGGTAAGCCAGTTTTGCACCCTGTAGTACAAGAAAATTGCTGAATAATAAAATCCTCCCTTGTTGCACCGATTTTCCCACATTGAGTTTTTCTGGGGACATTAGTCCAAAATAACTGTGTCAATGTGTGCATATGTTTGTTTCTGCATTACGGTGTGATATCTACAGCAGTATTTATTTTAATGTTTGTTGAAGTAATTTCATGAATAACTTATGATGAAATAAGTAGGAGAAGTAAATCAGTTGCTGCAGCGATAGAATTTTCACACATTTGTCCAAAAATAATTGTGTAATGTGTTGTCTATTTATTTCTTGCTCAGTTACTTGTTTCCGCATATAATTTTAACTAGTGAAGGTTGCAGTGTATTAGTTTCGATAGTTGTTGTAGGAAGCAGTAAAGAATTTGTTCAGTAATTAACAAATAAAAGGAACCGAATCAGTTGTTCCAGTAGAAATTTGGGCTTTCAAATTTTCACACATCATTGATTGCTACATTCCATTCTCGAACCTGCACTAGGTCCACTTGGCCCCGTGTGGTCCCACTTCTCAATAAGAAACACATTGACAAGAATGATTCTAGCATTACTAATAGTAACCAAGAAAACCATGACATGCTAGATCGAAACCTACGATCTGTGACCTCTCCCCAAATCATCAAGATTGGAAAAAACCTCTCTAGAAGGGAAAAGGAGGAGCTCAAAAACCTGCTAAGAGAGTTTAAGGATGTCTTTTCCTGGTCATATGATGATTTAAAGGCATATGGCCCTGAGATTATCCAACACACCATACCTCTCAAGGAGAGGGTGAAACCTGTTAAGCAAAAACTAAGACGGTTGAACCCAAAACTCGCCCCTCTCATAAAGGAAAAGCTCCAAAAGATGGTTGACATAGGGATCATTGCCCCCATTAGACATTCGTCATGGATCTCCAACCCTAAGATCACTCGCAAAAAGACTGGTAATATCAGGATGTGCATTGACTTTAGGGACCTTAACTGTGGATGCTTAAAGGACAATTACCCTTTGCCCAACATGGAAAACCTACTACAAAGAATAACTGGGTCTCAAATGATGTCATTCTTGGATGGCTTCTCTAGATACAACCAAGTCATTGTCAAAGAGGAAGATCGTTTGAAAATTGCTTTTACTACACCATGGGGAACATACATGTACCTTATAATTCCCTTTGGCCTCCTTAATGTTGGGTCTACCTTTCAAAGGGCCATGGACTTCGCCTTCAAAGACCTCATCGAGAAGACCATGGAAATCTATCAAGATGATTTGATAGTTGCCTCCAAGGAAAGAAAAGATCATTGCAAGCATCTGAGGAAGGTATTTGAGAAATGCAGGCAATACAGCATATCTTGTTGAAGTTTCTAAGTCTAACAGTTAGAAACCCTTCATGTACTTTCTCATTTATTCCTTCCTACTTGTTCTGAATAATTAACAAGTTGTTTACCATGTAAATACTGAAAATAAACAAAAGTACATGTTCAACACATTACAGATCATCAATTGAAGGAAACAAAAACAAGCACACAAGTGACGTCGTTGTTTTTGGACTAATGTCCTCAGAAAAACCCAATGCGGGAAAACCGGTGCAGCTTTCTGAGGGTTTGATTTATTAAGCAGTTTCAGAATACAATCTGGGTGCCAAATCCGGCTCACCCAATAGAGAAAAATCTTGGCAATAGCACCTCTCTACTCGAAAGCAGATATTTCGGCTGAAACCCTGGATAAACACTCCGGTAGTTCCACATCTCCAATCTACCCCACGAAACCCCAGTGTCAGCCACTAGGGACTGCGTCAGCCTCTCTCTGGCCCAGCATTAGCCCAGCGTCACTCTGGCTTGGCCTGCATCAACCTCTGGAGGCACTGCGTCAGTCCTCTAGCCCTCTACGTCACCGACGCTGGCCCTCTGAGGCACTGCGCAACTCCTGGTTGCCTCTGTGTGAGCCCTAGCTGACTCTGTGTGAACCCTTAGCTGCTTCTGCGTCCCTCTCTCCCGACTTCTGCATTGATCCTCTCGATGTTATCTCTGCCTCTCTGCTTCTGTATTCACTACCCCTCAGCTGCAACTCTAATCACTCTCTCAACTTTCTCAGCAAAACCAGCGCTAGAAAGTTGAAATCTTGATCTCTTGGTGTGTTCTCCAAGTGACCCTCAAGGCCCCTCTTATACTTTTCTCCTTGTCATATCAACGGCCAAGATTAAGTCCCTAATCAATGGCTAAGATTAGATTTGGCTGGATCTATGACTTTTGGACCATTCTAACATAGTTTTATATTAATTCACATTAATATTTTATTTTCCCTAAGTTTAGACTTACGGATTCCATTAAAAATATTAATTATTTTATTATCTCCCAAACTGTTTAGAATTTTCCCAAACCCTTTCTGGGTATTAGAGATCACATGTGCCTTAGCCTCTCCACCAATTTTCGTGGCTAGAGCACATCCAATGCTACCCCAAATCAACACTCCTTAGCGAGGACTGTGCTCTAACAATACTCCTCACTGAGTATCACCCTGATCATCTGGCATTGGTCCCTGTGCTGATGCTAGGCCTGCTGCCCATCATCTGCATTGTTGCATCCTGTACTGCTACCCATGGCTCTGTTGCTGCCATTGCTGCATCCGTACTGCAACTCCCTCTGCATCCGTGTTGTTGCCTGTGGCCCTGCCACTGCCGCTGCTGCATCTGCATTGCAACCCCTCTCATCATGTTGCATCTTGCTGCCCATACCACTACCAGAGCTAACTGATGCACTGCAACTCAGTTACTGAGAAGTAAGTAACTGATCTCCCAACTCTGACATCTCAGTCAGGCTAGAGACACTCCCGATGTTGAAGCTCCCTCTGTCACTGACAAGTGCTCCCTCTTTGACCTCTGCGCTGCTGCAACAACTTTGTGCATCTCGCACCGTTGCACACCTCTCTGTGCCAACCTGCACTAGTGCAACACTCATGCTTATCGCACTGCTACCTCATGCAATCCTGGGAATCCTGCTTTGTAGCTCCCTCTATCGCTCCATCCACACCCGTCTCTACTGACATATGCTAGTACTGCTACTTCTCTTTGGGGCTCCTGTAGCAAGGTCTAATCCAAGAGGCTTGGTACCTCGAGGATCCTGCCCCTCATCGCCTGTAGTCCGTCTGACTACAACTCGATGTCTCCCCACTTCCACTCAAGTGGCGTGTGAGCACTCATGGCACAGTCATCGTTCTCTCCACTTCCTTCTCTGCCTTTGCTGGCGCAACCTTGGTCTCAGAGGCCTCTCCCTTGCTCTTCTTCCTTGGACACTGGATCGCATAATGACCCAGCTCCCCACAATGGAAGCATTTGACCTTGGAGAGGTCCTCCTACTTCTATTTCTCCTGCTTTCCCTCAGACGCTAGAGCAGCATCCACCTCCTCCTCCTCCTTGATTATGATCCCCTTGTCGATGCTTCCCACCTTGCTCAGCCTTCTGATCTCTTCTTGGCGAAGAGCAGCCCACATTTCCTCCCAATCTAGAAGGGTCACCCTGCCCAGTATGCTCTAGACAAACACCTCCTAGTCTTCTGAGACTGCATTCAGTGTTGTTCTCACCATCAATTCTTGATCCGGCATGGCCCCTATGGAAGTCAGCTGATCCCGGATCTCCTTCAATCGATCGAGGAAGGGGTCGATCTATTCTCCCTTCTGCATCTAGTATTATCACAGTTGATTTTCTAGTAACATTCTTCTTTGCACAGAAGTATGCTGGTACAATTTCTTTAGGGCCTCCCACATCTCATTTGTCGTGTCCTTTTCGGCAATATGTGGTACTATACGATCCTTGACCTCGTCAAGGATGATACTCTTAGCCCTCGCCATTGCCTCCTCGTACTTGTCGTTATCAGCTGGGTCAATTGGGATAGCTATCGTCCTCAAGACGAAGTGCTTGACACGATTCCTGTCTAAAACAGATAGGATTCTGGCCTTCCAGACTACGAAGTTTGAGGCTTTGTCCAATCTGTCCTGGTCTCTTACCCCGTTCACTGCCATCTTGCTGCTTCTCTACTTCCCTCCTGCAAGTTCTCGGTGTGACTCCTTCTGAGCCTCGATTTCCCTCCTGGAAACTCTTCTGCCAATGTCAAGATGCCCCCACTCTGATCGACTATGCAGATGCACCACTGATCCGGATTTCTCAGCTAGAAACCCTCAGTAGAAACTCCCTCCTCCTTGGCCTTGCCCTGTTAGCTACTGTTCTAACTACAATACCCCACCAGCTCCACTCTGCAACTTACCCACAACCTCCTAAACCCCAGCAACCTGAAGGTTAGAGCTCCTCGGCTCTACGTAATCCCGGCACCGGCAAATCAACTTCCTCAGCCAACTGCGTCAGCCTTCCTGGCTTCTGCGTGGTTCTGCGTGAGCCTATATTTTCCTCCCTCAGCCTCTGCGCTGCCTCTTCCTGGCTCAATCTTGATGATACAGGCACTGCATCACCCCTTCCTTACTGCTACTCTGCTAGGAACAGCTTCTGTCACTCGGGACAGCTGTTTTCTACTGCTACTGCTCTGCTCAGTTGATGTCCTCAGTTCTCTTGTGATCTACAACCACGCTCTAATACCATGTTGAATTTCTAAGTCTAACAGTTAGAAACCCTTCATGTACTTTCTGATTTATTCCTTCCTACTTGTTCTGATTAATTAACAAGTTATTTACCATGTAAATACAGAAAATAAACACAAGTACATGCTCAACACATTACAGATCATCAACTAAAGGAAACAGAAACAAGCACACAAGTGACACCGTTGTTTTTGGACTAATTTCCCCAGAAAAACCCAATGCGGGAAAACCGGTGCAGCTATCTAGGGGTTTGATTTATTAAGCAGTTTCATAATACAATTTGGGTGCCAAATCCAGCTCACCCAACAAAGAAAAATCTTGGCAGTAGTACCTCTCTACTCGGAAGCAGATATTCCGGCTGAAACCCCAGATAAACACTCCGGCAACTTCACAACTCCAATCTGCCCCACGAAACCCCCCGCGTCAGCCACTAGGGACTGCGTCAGCCTCCCTCTAGACCAGCGTCACTCTGGCTTGCCCTACGTCAGCCTCTAGAGGCACTGCGTTAGTCCTCTAGCCCTCTACGTCACCCACGCTGGCCCTCTAAGGCACTGCGCAGCTCCTATATGCCTCTGCATGAGCCCCGGTTGGCTCTGTGTGAACCCTTGGCTGCTTCTGCGTCCCTCTCTCCCAGCTTTTTCGCTAATCCTCCCGGTGCTATCTTTGCCTCTCTGCTTCTGTATTCACTGCCCCTCAGCTGCAACTCTGATCACTCTCTCAACTTTCTCAGCAAACCCAGCGACAAAAAGTCGAAATCTTGATCTCTTGGTGTGTTCTCCAAGTGAACCTCAAGCCCCCTCTTATACTTTTCTCGTTGTCAAATCAACGGCTGAGATTAAGTCCCTAACTATGAAACCGGATTCATCCAAAATAGGCCACGTGTCCGAATCCCACGAATCCGACACAATTCGATGGGAATTTGAATCCTAAAATGGGACACCACATGTCCTAACAGGACACCATCAAATCCCGGTTGTGTCCCGATTTTGGGATTCGAATCCCAAAAAAGTGAGGGTTTATGAGGTTTATGAGGGAGGGTTTATGAGGTTTGTGAGAATTTATGAGTGAGGGTTTATGAGTGGGGCTTTATGAGGTTTGTGAGGGTTTATGCAGAGATTTGAATTTTGTATGTACTATGCATGTTATAATGTTACTTACTTTGTAAACAGTAAAACTAACATCTAGATGAAGATTTATGTTTGAAATCAATGAATTTGTATCATTAATGAGAATTTGTGTAAGAAATATCTAGTTTTTAATATATATATATATATATATATATATATATATATATTAATAAAATAATATATAACGAATCCTACGTGTCTTGTTTCAGGGGGTCAACGTGTCTGAATCTGACACTCGAATCTCCGTATCCTACAAATACCGAATCCCTGTGTCAGGTGACTTAGGTCCCTAATCAACGGCTAAGATTAGATCTAGCTTGCTCCATGACTTTTGGACCATTCTAACACAGTTTTATATTAATTCACATTAATATTTTATTTTCCCTAAATTTAGACTTAGGGACTCCATTAAAAATATTAATTATTTTAATATCTCCCAAACTGTTTAGAATCTGCCCAAACCCTTTCTAGGTATTGGAGATCTCATGTGCCTTAGCATCTCCACCAATTTTCATGGCTAGAGCACATATGATGCTACCCCAAATCAGCATATCTCTTAATCCTAAAATGTCGATCTTTGGTGTGGACAAAGGTAAGTTGCTTGGACATGTGATCTCCAAAGATGGGATTAGCATCGACCCCGAGAGAATCCAAGCTATTAGCAATATTCCTTATCCCAAAAATCAAGACGCTTTAAGGTCATTCTTTGGCAAAATCAATTTTGTGAGAAGATTCATACCAAACTTCGCTAAAATTGTCAAACCAATGAGCGACCTCTTGAAGAAAAACACCCCATACAAGTGGGATCCTACAACAAATGAAGCCTTTGAGGAAATAAAGAAAAGGATTGCCTTCGTTCCCGTCCTTGTTAGCACCGAGTACAATAAGGACTTTATCATCTATTCCTTTGCCTCTAAAGACACTATTGTTGGGATACTTATGCAAAAGGACGATGATGGGGACGAGAGACCAATAGCTTTTATGAGCAAACCGCTCTGTGACGCTGAAACAAGATACACCATCACCGAAAAACAAGCATACACCCTTGTCAAGTCTGTCAAGCATTTCAAGGCCTATGTCGGGTACAACAAGATATATGCATATGTCCCGTACCCTGCTATCAAAGATGTGTTGTCCCAATCTGATTGTCTTGGATCCAGGGGAAAATGGGTGTCCAAAATCTAGGAATATGATCTTGACATTTTCCCAAAGAAAATTATCTAGGGCCAAGGCTTGGCCGAAATGATGACTAAAAGCAATAACGAGGCCATTAGAGAAGGAGAGAAAGAGCAACTATGTGCTACTACTATCGAACTTGAGGAGGATGAATGGTACAAGGACATAGTCTATTATCTGCGCAACATATCTGCCCCTCCTCACCTAACAGACCACAAAAGAAGATCCCTAAGGCTGAAGGCCTCTAAGTTCTGCCTAACCCAAAATGGACTCGGGTGGATGAGCCCCGATGGGGTGATCCTTAGGTGTGTCAATAAAGAAGAATCCGAGAAATTACTAAAAGAGTTTCATGTTGGGTTTTGCGGGGGACATTACGCTGCTCAAACCACCACTCACAAGATTTTGAGAGCAGACTACTATTGGCCCACCATCTTTGTTGATACCTTGGACTTTGTAAAAAAATGCCAACCGTGCCAATTCTTTGCCGGAAAGAAGCATTTGGTCGCCATGCCCTTGGAAAATGTGGTGGTGGATGCCCCTTTCGACAATGGGGCTTGGACTTCATTGGTGAGTTCAAGGAAAATTCAAGTCATGGCCATAAGTGGATCCTCACGGCAACCGACTATTTCACCAAATGGGTGGAGGCCATACCAACCAAAACAACGATTGACCAGGTAGTCATGGATTTCCTTGAGGACAAAATCATTACCAGGTTTGGGGTTCCTGCCAAGATTGTGACTGACAATGCTAAAGCTTTTGATTCTATGGCTCTCACATCCCTCTGTAACAAATATGGTATAATATTGTCTCACTCCTCTAATTATTACCCCCAGGGTAATGGCCAAGCTGAATCAAGCAACAAGAACCTCATTAGGATCATCAAGAGAACTATGGACAAACACAAGAGGGATTGGGATAGCAAGATCAAATATGCCCTGTGGGCTAACAAAGGCTTCCACCGGTTTCAGCCCCTTTCAATTGGTGTATGGGTCTGAGGCCAAGCTACCTATGCAGCTCCAACTACCTGTCCTTGAGTGCTTAAAAGCCTTCCTCGAACAACAAGATGCTATACAATCCCATATTGAACAAATCATTGAAAGCGATGAAAACAGGAGGAAAGCCCTTGATCAAATTGCCCGTGGCCATGACAAGATGAAAACTACGTTTGACAAACACACGCAAACTAGAACATTTAAACCCGGGGACCTTGTACTCTTGTGGGATAAAAGAAGGGAGAAGTCAGGTATGCATAAAAAATGGGATAATCTATGGATAGGGCCCTTCAAGATAATCGACACCGCAGGGATAAACTCGTATCACTTGGAAACTAAAGAAGGTGAGTCAGTTCCCCTTCCCATAAATGGGCAACTCCTAAAGGAGTACTTTCCTGAAGGCACTTGACTTTGTACTATATGCATGCTAGGGTAGGATGCATTGCATGATAATTTTTGCATTAGCACTAATTGCATATGATGTTTCTCATGATTAAAAAAAAATTGCATTGCTTTATTTCTTGTTGGTTTATGGGCTAACATTAAGCATGGGTGATCATAAGACACCATGAAAAACATGTTGCCCCGTGGCCTTGATCTTTGACATGTGCAGATAACAAGTCTACAGTGACCAAGAGATTGTTGGAGTTCTCATGACCTCCCGTTCAAGCAGCCTCGTCCACTTCTTCGAGATATAACGTCCCAGTTGAAGCCAAATGTTACCCACCACTTCACGGGTGATATCCCCAAGAGAAATTTTTCTCCGTGATGAGCCTCGGTAGGCAGCAAGCAGCCCATTGCAGCCTCCTACTAGCTCGTTGTACCATTTCTCTGCCACATGAGCCAACCATGTGGCAGAGAAATGGCACAACAAGCTAGTAGGAGACTGCAAGGGGCTGCTCGTGAGCCAGCCATTTGGCAGAGAAATGGCAGAATGAGCTAGTAGGAGGCTGCAAGGGGCTACTCGCTGCCTGATCCCTCAGCCACCTGTATTGATCGTATGTTTGAAGGCAAGCCTCCTGAATCTAAAGGTATGTCTTGTCATTATTGGGAAACCCCGACTTTGGGTGCGTGGTCCCGCTCCTTACCGCATATATTACTCCCTTTCCACTCATTATACCCCATTCATCATTTCTCCCACCTGGGTACACATTTCCATTTTGGGTTCACATAGGGCCAGCCTCCCTATCCCCTTGCCCCCACCTTGCATTAGGCCTAGAATGATGCCCCGAAAGTTGAAGCAGTGAAAAGAAAAATAAAAAATGCAAATTATGGCTAGGACAAAATAATTAGCACGTGGGCAAAAGCCAATACATGAGCTCTACCCTAATCCATAGTCATCACCCTGGTTCCATAGGCTCTAGATGAGCCTCCTTTATCATTCAGGAACCCATGATTGTCCCAACCCTTGGAAGGCAATGAACCGCCCTACCTAAAAGGGGTAATCATTGCTATATCTTACATATCATGATCTTGTCCTTTGAGCCCCGAGCAGTTAATTAAAGAAAATTCATAAAAGGCGAAAGGCATATAAAGAAGGGAGGACAAATCAAGGCTGGGGTACCTCATGTACCACAATTACTCCCTCCTACACATTACATACCCAGGTGTGGTTTTCCCCTTATCTAGCTACCCCTATGCCCCAATATGTGGCCCAAGATTGCCCTTCTCATTCCCCAATCCATTCCACTTATTTATCACTTGCTACCCCCATTAGAGGGATGTACCTTGGACATACTATCCCCTTTAAGGGTCGAAACCACCTAATAAGGTACTTGGTAAGCCCCCTTTGGAGCTTGGATACACTAGCACATGCCAAAGCCCACTATGGAAGGACATGCCGTTATGAAGTGCCCACTTTGTTATCCATGATTTGTAAACTCTTTTACCCGATTATTTTAATGATTGGTTGTACTGGAAGCCTAGGGGACGCATCGGATCTTATGCAGGATTACAGGTGGTTTCCATTTCGGTTTGGTCTCGCTATATGGGATCTTAACCCGCAAAGGTCTACAGTGGCACATATAGGGTGTGCATAGAGAGCCGTTGGCCTCCACAGCTACAGACAGCACTCCATGGATCTTCATCGAAGCTTTAGAGACTACTAGCGATCCACTTTTGGGATGATGGTGAGATGCTTGGAACATCATGCCCAGCAGGCCCCCACAAGAGCCCCAAACTCTTAACAGGTGTCCCAAGACTTGTACGGTGTCATGGAAGCACTCATTCCACTACTCAAACCCTTGCAGAGGATCTACAGGCATCTCTGATTCACATGGAGACCCATGGGGTCATTTATGTGCCCTCAGACCCACTAGGAGCACCACAAGTCTACTACTTGGAGAACAAGGGGCCATCCCCTTGTCAATCATATACCGAGGAATTTATTCCTCAGTATGGCACTTAAGGACATTATTAGGCCTTTGGAGGGCCCCACGACATGTACATAATATTATTTGGCCCCTTGTGAGGCCTATTTTTACACTTGTGAGCTAGTTTGGTGGGCTTGTCACCAATAGGGGTTTTATTTGCACATTATTTTAACATTAGGGGCTAATGTAGGCCCATATGCTAATTCGAACTACTTAGGAGGCTATATATTGATGTTAGATACATTCATTTGGATAAGGACTTCACTTGGGATCTCTCTATCATAGAGAACTTCGCATATTTCCTTAGAGGATATTTTTTGGACTATTTTTCTTGTCTTGCAGCTTTGTTTTGCAAACGAAATGCTGGTTGGATATATTATATAACGTTGTAAGTAAATTTTGACATTGTTATTCATGTTGCTGCATAATGCTAAAATTAGGGCTAGTTGTTGCATAATTGAAATGTGGAATTAAGCATGTTTTAGCTAATTTAATGTATGGGCCAATGTTATATGAATGAAATGTCCTAGAGATTATTTGTCTCAATAAGCTTGCATCATTTTCTTTGAAGTATAAATGCTTGAAGGTCACTTTTCTTTTCTTTCTCTCAACATTGGATGAAGTTGACTTTTCGGGCCTCCTTGATCAAGAAACCAAGTTCTTACTCATCATTATCCTTGACTCCATATCCCCAAGTGAATTAGGCACTGATCCCTCAAAAAGGGTGATCATTTTAACCCTCTTTTTACCCTTTTCCCCTTTTTCCTAGGTCTAGCCCCATTAGGTCACCTAGGGCATCAATTTCCCGGGAATTGACCCAAGGAAAAATTTCGATCTCCTATAGGCTACTGCGCTGCTGGGTCCCCTCCCTCTCCTCCAAATTTGAGGCAACTCTTACAGTGGGATCTTCGGGAATCCGAAGCCTTAGCTCTAGGATCAAATTTTGCCTAGGCATCCCTAAGGCTAGACCTCAACAGGATCAATTCAACCTTTTGAAGTAAATATTCTTGTTTGGTCCATTCCTTTCACCTTGTCCAGGATAGGAACATCATTGATTGCTATATTCCATCCCCGAACCTGGACTGGGTCCACTTGGCTCCATGTGGTCCCACTTCTCAATAAAGATTATTTGTCAAGGACCATTTGGGAATCCAAGTTTCCTCCTTCCTCAACCCTCCAATCCTCACCCCTTACCCTTGGAAGACCAATTCCCTCACTTAAAGAGCAAGCAAGTTTCATTCTTCACTCCATCCTTAGGAAGGGGTTTCCAGAGTCACTTTCCACCTATCCATTGACATATACTTTACAAGTGATCTCTACACTATCGGGACTCCTCCCATCGGTGAAACTCCGTAAAGAGCAGAGAGACTTAGCTATGGTGACAGTGGGCTAAGCCTCCACTGTTGCCATTAACCTAGCAGTTGCCCTCTTAGGAACCCCTTTTAGGTCCCCTATTGGTTTGAATGGTAACAGGTCCTGCTTCTCCTGCTTGTCCTTCTTTCTGAGAGGATGCTACATGTTGTAGTGACCGAACTCACCACACCTAAAGCACTTGACCTTTGACAGGTCATTCTTCTTCTTCTTATGTTCCCCCTGTCTCTGGTGTTAGGTTTTGGTCCCACCAGATGTGCTCTAGCCATGAAAATTGGTGGAGAGGCTAAGGCACATGAGTTCTAAAGAACCCAGAAATCGTTTGGTAAAATTCCATCCGAATTGTATTTTATTAAAATAATTAATATTTTTAATGGGGTTTCTAAGTCAAAACTTGGGAAAATTAAAATATTAATGGATATTAATCAAAATATGGGTGAAAATGTTCTAGAAAGCGGATCAAGTCAAGTTTTAATCTTAGTCGTTGATCAGAGACTTAATCTTGGCCGTTGAAGTCTCAACGAGAAAAGTATAAGAAGGAGGCTTCGGGTTCATTTAGAAAGACACGCGGAGAGAACAAATTGATCTGGAGTTCGATTTTTGGGGCTAGGAAGCCGCGAAATTCAAACTAAGTGATCATTCTGCAGCAGAGGAGCAATACTGGGCAGAGAGGCGGAGAGCCACTAGTGGAGGCAGCACAGCATCTAGAGGGACTGACACTGGGCCAGTCTGGGCTCACGCAGTCTTCACGCAAAGCCAGAAGGGCCACCGCAGAAGTGAGGCTACCGTCAAGCAGAAATCCGGAACTGTCGGGGAGCTGCCGAAATAGCCGGGGAAGGTTGACACAGAAGCTCCGGGAGGCAGAAGAGACAGTGCAGGCCTTGTAACGTTGACGCGGGGCTAGTGCAGAGATTGTCGGGGCTAGCGAATTCTGCTGTCGGATCAGCTGGAAATTGCGGGTGAAGTGAGGTAATCTCACTTAATTTTCCGCCATTATATTTTTCTCTGTCATCGGATTGTCAGGAGAGCATCCAGCATTGTATTCATAACCACTGCTTAATAATATAAAACCCTCAAAGCTGCTGCACCGTTTTCCCGCATTGGGTTTTTCCGGGGACTATTTTGTCCAAAAATAATGGTGTCCTATGTATCTTGTTCTTTTCTCAGTTTCTTGTTTCATGTAAGAAAATTAAATTGGTGTAGGCTACAGAAGTAATTTACTTCAGTATTTCTTCATAAATAACTTGATAATGTATATTAAAATCAAGTAGGAGAAGTAAATTCAGTTTGCTGCAGTAGGGGTTCCTTGAGTGTAGGAATTTTCACATGGTATCAGAGCATTGATTTTGAAATAGGAAGAGCAGATCCAACGCTGAGCAAAGAGGCCAATAGCTGCATTTGGCAGCAATTCGAATCCCCTTGAAGGGATTGTGCAGTCCTTGCCAGGAAAGCAGAGATTCCGAGGAAATCTCTCTCTGATTGAGTTGACAGAGAGGTATGATTTTCGAATCATGAGCTTGCAGAGGCATAGGGAGTGACGCAAACCCTCAGCGCAGTGCTTGAAGGATGCAGTTTCTGTCGGGGCAGAAATCCGTCGGAAAAGAGCGAAGACACATAGAAGGGTTATTTTCTCCTCAAAGACTTTTCTCACCAAAAGTTTGAATTTTTCACTTGTCGGGTAGCAAACCAGTGTTACGCAGTGACTAGAGGATTCAATTCAACAGTTTGGGTGAGATGGCATCACATGGGCTCAGAGATCAGGACAGGTTGGAAGGAGCTTCCAACCATGTCATATGGAAGACCATAATCTTAGCTATTCTAGAGGAGTACGATCTCGAAGCTTACGTCAAGAGTGTTGTGGTTGTTCCTGTTGAAATTTCTAAGTAATACTCGTTAGAAATTTTATCTGTATTCTTTTGGTTTATTTCTCCTACTTGTTAATTACGAACAAGTTATCTAAACATATAAATATTGAAATAAACACAATATAGTCTTAACCATCTACAGATCAACAGCTGAAAGAAATAGCAAACACACAAGTGACACCGTTATTTTTGGACAACTAGTACCCAAAGAAACCCAACTTGGCAAAACCGGTGCAGCAATTCTAAGGGTTTATTTATTATACAGACTATCCTTGAGTACAACTAGGTGCCAAATTGGCTCACCCAACAGAGAAAATAATCCAGAAGTAATATCTCTCTATTCAGAAGCAGATATTCAGAAAATCTACCCCACGAAACGCTCTCCAGCACAACTAAAGCACTATGTCAGCCCTCCTGGCCTCTGCGTCAGCCTCAAAACCCTCTGCGTCAGCCCTCTGAGGCACTGCGTAGCCTCTACGGCCTTCTACGTCACTCCTGTTGCCCTTTGCGTGGATGACGCTGGCCCTTCTGGCCTCTGCACTGTCTCAGCTAGCCTCTGTGTGGTCTGCTCTGGCTTCTGCGTCTGCCTCTGCGCTGGTCTCTCGGCACTATCTTTGCCTCTCTGTCCAGTACTCACCGCCCCTCGCTACAAACTGATCACTGATTCGACTTTTCTTAGCAAAACCTCGCTCTAGAAAAGCAAATGACTGATCACTCTGGTGTGTTCTCCAACTGACCCTCAAGCCTCTTCTTATACTTTTCCTGTTGGTCCTTCAACGACCGAGATTACATCTCTAATCAATGGCTAAGATTAGATTTGGTTTGATCCATGTCTTTTGGAACCTTCTAAGCCAGTTTTATACTAATACCCATTAATATTTTATTTTTCCTAAGTTTAGACTTAGGAACACCATTAAAAATATTAATTATTTTAATATCCCAAACCGGGTAGAATCTGCCCAAACCATTTCTGGGTCTTGGAGATCTCATGTGCTTTAACCTCTCCACCAATTTTCATGGCCAGAGCACATCCAATGCTACCCCAAATCTACAGTTCCCGCAGACAATGATCAGAAGAAGAAGTACAACGCCGAGCACAGAAAGGCGAAGAGGTTCATAATCGATGGAGTTCGACATCATGTGGTCTCACACTTGCAGGGCAAAGATACAACCCGAGAAATGTGGGAAGCTTTGTCTTCACTGTATGAAGGTTCTGTTGAATAGTGGAAGATTTTTTACTAGTTAGAACAAAAGTTGCAGCGGACATTGATGCAGAAGGGAGAAGGGGCTAACTCCTATCTTCAACGTCTTCAGGACACCAGAGACCAGCTTTGCTACAGTTGGGTCTACTCCTCAGTGTACCACGATGGTAAGGACGACCCTGAATGGAGTCTCGAATGAATGGCAAGTCTTCGTCCAAAGTATATCGGGCAGGGAAAGACTACCTTCATGGGAGGAGATGTGGGTAGCTCTTCAAGAGGAAGAATTAAGGAGGGATCTGGTTAGGGTCAACCTCAATTGTAGCAGTGGGAGTGGCACAAAGACAAAGGAGGAGGAGAACGCAGCGCTAGCATCAAAGGGACAGCATAAGAAGAAGCGAAAGAAGGACATTCCGAAGGTGAAATGTTTCAGATGTGGCGAGATGGGTCACTTTGCATCCATGGGTCCTTTGAAGCAAAAGGATAAGGATGCGAAACATGATCCTAAAGCTGCTCCAGCAAAAATTGACGAAGATGAGTTTGCCATGAGTGCCCACTCATCTCCAGGAGGGAGATGGGGCAATATAGAACTGTAGTCGGGAGGACTACATATGGGCAGGATCCATGAGGAACCCACCTCTTGGGTCAATTCCTTGCTACGAGAGCCCGGGATTTAGCAGTAGCAAGATGGACTTAGAGTCAGATGATACAGTGGGTTGATTGGAGAGACAGATGCAGTAGTTTGAGACCAGACACTGATTAGCACAGAGCAAGGTTAGCAGCAGTGCAGGTGGCACAGTGCAGAAGTCAGCAGCAGCACAGAAGATTCAGAGGGTCAGAGACTAGTAGCAGTGAAATTCCACCATTCACATGGTATTGTGTTGAACACAGTTAGTTCAGAAATTTTGGATGCTTTTCCATTGCTGAGTAGCAACAATTGGAAAATGACGCAGTGCAGAGTTAACAGTGGCAGTGTTCGCAGCATATGCAGAGGGAGCTATAGTACAAATGCAGCAGTGGCAGTGACAATTTCACGGGCAACAGTATAGTAGTAGCAATAGCACAGTGTTGGTGGCAGCAACAATGCAGAAAGGAGATGCTTCAGAGACAGAGCAACATGCAGTTTGTTCATTGTTGCTAGAGCATTTTCCTCACCAAGAGGGAGTGTTAGTTTTTGGTAGCATTACATGTGCTCTAGCCATGAAAATTGGTGGAGAGGCTAAGGCGCATGAGTTCTAAAGAACTCAGAAATCATTTGGTGAAATTCCACAAGGATTGTATTTTTAAAATGATTAATATTTTTAATGGGGTTCCTAAGTCTAAACTTAGGAAAATTAAAGTATTAATGGGTATTAATCAAAATATGGGTGAAAATGTTCTAGAAAGTGAAGTCAAGTTTTAATCTTAGCCATTGAATAGAGACTTAATCTCGTCCGTTGAAGTCTCAATGAGAAAAGTATAAGAAGGAGGCTTGGGGTTCATTTAGAAAGACACACGGAGAGAACAAATTGATCTGGAGTTCGATTTCTGGGGCTAGGAAACTGAGAAATTTGAACTAAGTGATCATTCTGCAGTAGAGGGGCAGGGATAGTTCGGGAATACTGAGCAGAGAGGCAAAAAGCCACTAGTGGAGGCAACACAGCATCTAGAGGGACTGACGTTGGGCTAGTTTTGGCCCACGCAGTCTTGACGTAGAGCCAAAAGGGCGAACGCAGAAGTGAGGTTGCCCTCACGCAGAAATCCGGAACTGTCGGGGAGCTGCCGGAATAGCCAAGGAAGATTGACGCAGAAGCTCTAGGAGGCAGAAGAGACAGCGTAGAGCTGACGCAGAACCAGCGCAGAGATAGCCAAGGTTAGTCATTTTCGCTGCCGAATCAGCTGGAAACTTCCAGGTGAAGTGAGGTAATCTCACTCAGTTTTCCGCCATTATATTTTTCTCTATAACTGGAATGTCGGGAGGGCATTCAGCATTGTATTCAGAACTACTGCTTAATAATATAAAACCCTTAGAGTTGTTGCACCGGTTTTTCCCACATTGGGTTTTTCCAGGGACTATTTTCTCCAAAAATAATGGTGTCCTATGTATCTTGTTCTTTGCTCAATTTCTTGTTTCATGTAATCAAATTAAATTGGTGTAGGCTGCAGAAATAATTTGCTTCAGTATTTCTTCAGAAAATAACTTGATAATGTATATAAAAATCAAGTAGGAGAAGTAAATTCAGTTTTGCTGCAGTAGGGGTTCATTGAGTGTAGGAATTTTCACACCTGGCTGGAACCCTTAGATGTTAGGGCCACATTCTCCTCTTCCTTCTCACTCTTCACGGCCTTATTGCTGCTTCCATTGATGGTGCTCTTTACTAGAGCTCGCCTCAACTCCTCCTCCTGCAGATCGGCCCACATCTTGTTCCAACCACGCAAAGTGTCTACCAAAAATGCTTTGGACAAACACTTTCCAGCCCTCTGAGACACTATTTAGTGCCTATCATACAAGCTCTGTGGGGTGGGTTTCCTACCCAACGGCTGCTAGTTGATATCAGACCTCCTAAATTCGAGTGACGAAGGGATCTCTGCCTTCACCCTTCTGCTTCCTAATGGTTCTCAGCTTCTCCTCGAGAAACATCTTTCACTGCTCGAAAGAACTCTCACATAGTGTGGAGAGAGCCACCCAAATTTCCCTGGCAGTATTCTTGCTAGAGATATGCGAGAGTATATGATCTCGTCCATCCAAGATCATTTGCTTCACCTTCGTCATTTCCCTTTTGTACTCCTTCAACTGATCTGCATCCTGGGGCACTGCTCCAACATTGTCCACATAAGCTTTCAGGGAATATTCATCTTGCAGAAAAGACATCTTAGCTTTCCAGATGACATCGTTGGAGGCTCCCTCCAACCTATCCTGATCTCTAAGCCCAACTGTGGCCTGCTCTGAATCTGTTGAAAACTCCCTTTTCCTTTGCTCAATTGCTTCTCTGCTACTCGCACTCCCTCCTAGAATGCGCAGTTTTGCTAGCTGGTACTGCCTCCTGTAGCTAGAAAAATCAGATTTCTTTGTGAGAAACCCTCTGAGATAAATCTCCCTTTGTGTATGCAAATTCTCTTCCACTTGACACTGATTCTGCTATTTCAAAACACTCTGTGTCAAACCAGAAATATGCTCAGCGAAAATTTGAGTTGTTATTGCTCACTCTAACTGCTAGAATCATTGTCTTGGGCGACTTCGAATTTTCTGCAAGCCTACAACTGAAAATTGAACCCCTGCCCAGCAATTCGAACTTCCAATCTGGGCACTGCACAACCTCTGAGAATTTTGGCCTACTGCTCCCTCTGAACAGTGAAATTCCCTTCTCCACTTCTGAGCTTTCCGATTAATCACTCACGCTCAAATATCGTGTGAAATTTTAATATATCACAGCAACTGGAAATTATTTCTCTAATTGTTAATTTATTTAACAATTTATTAAAACTTAGTTATTTCTTACACAATTCTCATTCATGATACAAATTCAGAGATAGATCTAGATTCTATATTGTAAATTTAAAATTTGTAAGTTTTACAAAGTAACATTATGCATACAAATACAATTGTGACAAATTCATCAATGATCCAATAGGAGAAAGACAAGAAACTTCAAACTGCAGTTTTCTCATTAAGTCATCAAAATCAAAATGTGTTACATAGGTAGTAGCAATGCCAATGGAAAATAAAAATAGCAAATAAAAAAAACTTCAAGTTAGGGTAGCTCATCAGTAATCAATCATCATCATCGTCAAAATTTGTCATGGTTACCACTTATCTCCTCTACTACATCCTCCTCTTCTGTATCCAATGTAATCTCTACATCTGCTAGTGTGGAGGGTGACCCCTCAAGAGTATCACCATCATCAAAAGTGACAAGCTCTAGCACTATGTCATTAAGATCCAAGTTGGCCAATGCCAACTCAACACTATTGTCCAAACCCGTATCATCAAGAAAGACATCCCACATCTTTATCTTTCCCTTCAACCACTCATCCCTCTACCTGTAAATAAGACGAAGGTTGGTGCGCACATACACCATTGTCTTTGCCCTAGACTGCTCAAGCATGCTCTTATTGACACTATACGAATTCCCATATGTGCTCCAATTCCTCTCACGACAAGAAGATGAAGTCACCTGAGAGAGGAGCCTCATGGCTAACTATTGTAGAGCAGGGCTTGTTTCCCAGCAAGAATAAGGCTCCTTAGCCCCCCTATCTCTAATAACATCATAACCTGCAAATCGTCCAGTGCTGGTGGAAAACTCTGCAAAGGCATCCTCCACCTCATCAAGGGATGCTCTGTCCTGAAATATCCGCCTCAATGCATCCTTCCTCCCCTGTGAAATTTCACCATCCATGGAAGGAGGCAAACTGCAGGAAGGTACACCATTCAGCCACTCATGGTCATAGTATTTTGGGTTCAATGAGTAAGCCAAACAATGTAAAGGTGTGCAATTCTTGTCCCATCTACTAACAAGAATATCATGTATGGCGGTGAAGGCGGCCTTTGATAATGTCTCATACTCAGGGCACTCACTCTATAAAATAATGGTCCTCATGGACTCAATCATGGAATACCATCCCTCATAAACCTCTCCTAGGATGGGTTGGTTTGTATCTACAAATTACAGCAAAGCAATGATACGATCCATGATCTTAATAGAGAGAGCTACCCTCTCCCACCAAGGAACATCTAACACTATGTCCTTTACTCTTTTTGAGGTTGTTTGATCTATCTTTCTCCAAAAAGACCAAAACTCTGAAATAACCATGGCCCCAAGAGCAGTCTTGACCTCCCTCAACCTCTTCAACATGATGAATGAAGAGGAAAATTGTGTATACGCAATCTTCAACAATGATAGATGGGTGCACTCCAGGACACGCTGGGACACACTCCAGGACACGTTGGGGCACGTTCTAACTTCTAGGACATGTTGGGACATGCTCCAGGACACACTAGGACACGCTCCAGGACACGAGAATCCCACGTTCTAGGACACGTTGGACACGAGAATCCCACGTTCTAGGACACGTTGGACACGAGAATCGAACATGTGTCCAAGAGAATCGTGTCTGATTCATGGGACTCGGGACACGGGGGGGAGGATGAATGCAGTTTCTTAGGCTAGCACACACATATAAAATTTGACACAATTATTTTTGCACAATTGTCCCCAGAAAAACCCAACTTAGGAAAACTGGTGCAGTAGCTGAGGGTTTTATTATTATTAAGCAACAGTGAAATTTTGAGTACAATCTGTATGCCGAAAACTGGCAATTCTGCAGATAAAATATTGACAAAAATATCTAGAGGGAAATTATCCTCACTTCGGGCAATTCCGACATTGAACTACCTCCGAAAAGCAAGTCGTCCAACTGGGTCTGTGCAGGCCCTGCATCAACATGAAGTTTCCCGCTGCAACTGTTGCTCGAATTGTCTGCTAATCAAGTTGTCCTACTTGTTGCTGGCAGGGAAAATTCTTCTCTGGCACTCTGGGACTCATTCTCAGCCTCTGGAATTGAAGACGGTTTCCCCTCTCAACAAATTGAACTACCTTCTGAGGATTTTGCGCTAGGATTGCACAACCTCCTGGAGAAACTTCAGCCTCTCTGCAAATGCAATCGCTAGATTTGGAAAACTTCCTCCAGCCTCACTGTCCGTGCCCCTAACTGCCTTTGCTTTGATCTCTAGCTCTTCAGCAACTGCTGCTGCTCTCTAGAAATCGAACTGCCAAGGAAATCGAACTTCTAAAGTGTTCAAGTGTATTCTCCAAGTGTCAATCGACTTCTTATAATCTTTTGTTGGAGCACCAACAAACAAGATTAAAACATAATCAAGGGCCCAGATTATTTCTTTGTCAATCTGTGCGAGTTTCTAGAGAATTCTCACATTGACTTAATTAATTCTGATTAATTAACCAGTTTTCGCAAGTTTAGACTTAAGAAACATTAAAAAATAGGTTAATAGTATAATTACGTCATCTCTAGGTGGAATTTCCATAAACGAATTTTGGGTTCTGGAGATCTCATGTATTCTAGCCCCTTCACCAAGTTTCGTGACTAGAACACATTCGATGCTACAAAAACTAACATTACAGACTTTCACCGATGGGAGCAGTTCTAGTAGGATGAAGATCACTTAAAATAGATATGCTAGGTATAAAGCACAAAGTGATCAAGCTAGAACTCATTCAAGAGAGAGACTCAACAATGGTTCATGGATTCAAAGAAGCAAAACGATCTCAAAGAAAAGCCCAAGAAAAGGAGCCTTAAGACCTAGGGTTTTGAGATTTTTCAGTGGTGATATGTATTCACAATGTCAAGACTCAGGAGAAAAGGCTTCTTATGATATACTTCAACAAGTACTAAGCTCATACAGCCTTCAAGGAAGTCCTCAAGTTGAGGGGAAAAGAACTAGGTTTTCTCTCTTGGAACTGTTGGAAAATGTAACTAGGTTTGGTCTTCATAACTGTCATTGTACTTATGTCATTATATATTTTATGTAAAATGCAAATGAAGAAAAAGAAATATTATTTTTCAGACATGGGTTTCATGCTCAAGTCAATTGGTCATCTAGGTCAAGCATGTTCTTCATGCTTCTAGGGTTTATCAAAGTCAAAAGAATATTTGTCATGAGTCAAAGAGTCAAGTCCCATTTGGACTTTGAAAAGAAAAAGGAAAAAGAAGTTTTAAAAGTTGTAATTTGAGTAAAAAATCCCTGAAAATGCCAAGTCGGCCCTACATGTCATGTAGGCCCTGCCTAAAGGACATGTCTATTCGAACCCCTTTGAACAGTATAAATAAAGTGTGAGTTGAGCTCATTTGGACACAATTTCTAGATGATTTGGTCTAAACTTTCGTAGAAAAGACAAGAAAAGGAGGAGGGTTTGACTTGGCATCTAGAGGTTGAAGTTTCCCTATGGTCATGGATCTTGGATATCTCACTTTGATCTAATTCTATAAGAAGAGAATTTTTTGGGTTTTCCCCTTGGAAGGGGTTTTACCATGGTTTGGAGCCTATATCTTGTGTTCTTTTGTTTTTCCGTGATCTTCATGTTCTTGTATTATGGTAATTGCTTGATGAAAGAAGAAAAAAACAACAATAATAATGCCAACAAATCTCACAAGTAATTAGCCTTAATTTACAATTTTCTTGATTTTCCAACAAGAGCAACACCTAGGGCAAGAGATTTTATGGATGAAACTTTAGTGGATTCCCACCAAAATTGGAGAGTTGGTAGCCTAGACCCTAAGCTTGATGTTTAGGCTCTCCAATCAACAAAACTCTTCCTCCCTAAAATTTTGCTGCAAGCCCTAGATTTTCGCCCTAGCCTTAAAAGGACCAATTTTAGGAGAGAAAATTATGGAGAAAATTCATGATTGATCACCAAGGACTTGGATTAGTGCCTTGTCCTTTAGGCCTATGGAGTCTAGGATGAAATAGATACGCTAGATCCTTTGTAAGAAGGCTAAAAATTGATGCCCTAGGTATCAACTTTTAGCATTTACCCACTTCAAAAGAAAATGGAGCTTGATGGAGAGACTAAATATTTCCTCTACTAGGGAAATTCATTACGTGTTGTACGATGAATAACATTTGCAATGCTCAACTAGATAGCCTTTCAAAAATAATTTTCAACAATAAGGGCACAAAATAGCATAACCTAGAAGCAACAATTCCATACATTAAACAATTTCAAGATAGAAAATCTTCAACAACAAAAAAAATTACAAGACATGTAGTATATCCATCCATTATCCAAAGAAGTAGCTCCAAAGATAATAAAAAATAGCTTCCAAAC
This sequence comes from Pinus tabuliformis, assembly GCA_031772625.1. Taxonomy (NCBI): domain Eukaryota; kingdom Viridiplantae; phylum Streptophyta; class Pinopsida; order Pinales; family Pinaceae; genus Pinus; species Pinus tabuliformis. The sequence goes on from CM062820.1 coordinate 1,705,443,652, forward strand.
ATCGAAATGCATCCAAAAGATCTCCAATAGCCAGAAGAAACAAGTGCGAGTTCTTCTCAAGAAATCTAATCTCAAGTGTGATCATGATGAAAGACTCAACTGAGATCTCTTCTATTTATACAAGTTCTATCAAGTCTAATTTTAGCCTATAAGCCCCTCTTAGTTGTCAAATGGAGGGAAAAACTAATTGTGGTTACACGCCAACCACATAGCCATCGTAAAATCATAAATATAAACCCACAAGAGGGTGAACACGCTGATGTCATCACTACATGTGCCTCTTGGAAGCATGCGTTGAGCTCTCTTTGTGCCAAAATGAGTCAAGAGGTCTCCATAAGTCATCTACTAGGGGTTGGCCCCTAGACATCCATGCAAATCATCAACTAGGGCCAAGCTTTGTGTTTGGGGCACAAAATGGGTCTCATGGGTCTCCTAGTGATAGAATAGCCTGTAAATGCTCCAACGTTGAGAGTTTTGATGATGGTGCTTGCCTTCCCATGTCTCAAGGGGTGATACGAACCTCCTCTGAGCCTGGGATCAACTGCCATACCACATGGTAACGTTAAGCATGTTGGGGCATGCTGGTCCAAGTGCATCATTTCATGAATGATATGGGGCAATGTGCAAACAATTGTGGTGCTATAGGTGCCCATGGCATGGAATGATGATGTTCTGCAAGTAACAAGAGTCCCATGGTTCTCAACACTTCACCTAGAGGGTGTCATATGCTCCTCAAGTGGACTTAGGCCTCAGTTAAGTTGCCCAACCCATGATGAAGCCACCTACTAGTCTCACATAATATCTAGTGATGCATCTTCACCATTAGGTACAATAATTCATAAGTGCATCTAAGTGAACCAAGCTTGTTAACCAAGGGCGCATTGAGACTTCATATGGGGCCTCCCTTCCCAATTTGGGGCTTTGATCTTGTAATAGATTTACCTTCCTAGGTAGGAGTGGTAAATAAACAACCCTATTAGGTGTTCTCAACCCTTAAGGGGAAAGACATGTCCCTAGTACATCCTTCAATTAATAGGTGGCATGTGAATGATGATTGTTGATTTGTGGTAGCATCAGATCTGCTCTAGCCATGCAAAATTGGTGGAGAGGCTAAAGCAAATGAGATCTCCGAGACCCAGAAATGGTTTGGGGAAATTCCACCCGGTTAGAGAGATATTAAAATAATTAATATTTTTAATGAGTTCCTAAGTCTAAACTTAGGAAAATTAAAATATTAATGAGTATTAATATAGAACTGGGTGAGAAGGTTCTAAATGACATGGATCAAGCCAAATCTGATCTTAGTTGTTGATTAGAGACTTAATCTCGATCGTTGAAGATTCAACGAGAAAAGTATAAGAGGAGACTTGAGGGTTAGTCGGAGACACACCATGATTGATCAGTCAGATCGATTTTGCTGGAGCGGGGTTTGTGAGAAAATTCGAACAGGTGACCTGAGTTGCAGCAAGGGGCAGTGAGTACATAGCAGAGAGGCAAAGATAGTGCCAGAGGGCCAATGCAATGATTGAGGAGACTACGCAGAGCCAACAGGAGCCACACAAAGAGAGTTAGTGACTGCGCAGAGGCTGAGGGGCCTGCATGGGTGACGCAGAAGGCCAGAGAGCTGACGCAGAGAGCCAGAGGGCTGATGCAGGGGTTTCCATAGCTACGCAGAGGCTAGCAGGGCTAACGCAGAGCCTTGGAGAAACGTCGGAAGGATTTTCGTAGGGCAGACTAGTGCTGAGAAGTTGAATATCTGCTTCCAAGAAGAGGTATTACCACCAAATAGAAACCTCTGTTGGGTGAGCCAGTTTGGCACCTAGTTGTACTCAAGAAAGCTTCTTAATAATAAAACCCTCAGAACTGCTACACCGGTTTTCCCAAGTTTGGTTTTTCCAGGGACGATTGTCCAAACATAATGGTGTCTCTTGTGCGTTTGTCTATTATTTCAATTGATGATTAATAACAGTGTCTCTTGTGTGTTTGTCTATTATTTCAGTTGATGATTTGTAGATGAGTTGAGACTGCATTTGTGTTTATTTTCAGTATTTATATGGTTAAATAACATGTTAAGGAATAAAAAAGCAGGTGACATAAACCAGATAATGCAGGAAGAATTTCTAACGAGTCAAACTTAGACATTTCAACATGGTATTAGAGCAGATCACAGGAGGACTAAAGGCACCGACAATATCAAAAGTTTGCAGCAGTAGCAGCTGTCTTGATAGACAAAGTTGCTCCTAAGCAGAGGGCAGCAGGGAAAGAGTGACGCAGAGGGTCTGCATCATCATTTCGAGGCACAGAGGGCTAACGCAGAGGCAGAGAAAGGCAGAAGAGGCTCACGAAGAGCCACGTCATCCTACTCAGCTAGGTAGGCTTGACGCAGTTGGGCAAAGGAGTGATTTAGCATTTTCCGGGATTGCGCAGAGCTGGAAGGCTCATTTTCTTCAGTTGTCGGGACCTAGGGAGTCGTGGGCAAATTGTGGAGCTGGTGGGGTGTTGTTTTTGTTGGAGCAGAATAGTACCTAACAGGACGGAACCAAGGTAGGGGGATTTGCTACCTTAATGGATTTCTATCCAAGAAATTCAGATCCGTGTTGCAAGTGCAAAGAGGATCGGAGAGGAGCGGTTCGACAGTTGGCAAGAGGATTTCTAAGAGGGAAACCGAGACTTAGAGGGAGTCTAGGAGAGAACTTGCAGGAGGGAAGTCGAGACTCAGAGGGAGTCTAGAAGAGGAGCAGAGATGGCAATGAACAGACTGAGGGATCAGGACAGGTTGGACGGGGCCTCCAACTTTGTCATCTGGAAGTCCAGGATCCTATCTATTCTGGATACACATCGCATCAAGGCCTTCGCCTTGAGAACGTGGCTATCCCAATCGACCCAGTTGATAATGTAAAGTATGAGGATGCAATGGCAAAGGCAAAGTGCATAATCCTTGATGGGGTCAAGGATCATGTAGTACGGCATATTGCCGAGAAGAACATGGCAAAGGAGATGTGGGATACCTTGACAACATTGTATCAGGGCACTTCCGTGCAGAGGAAGATGTTACTGGAGAATCAGTTGCGGTCGTATCAGATGCAGAAGTGTAATATTCCTAATTAGCCATGGCTAATTGGAATATTCGATTTTGCTCAATTTTGCCTTCTATAGTTATTTGTAAATAAAAAGGTGAGGAAAAGGGGGACATAACTCACTTTTAAAATAAAAGTCACTCCCTAGTAGCACAAAGTTGTGACTTAAAGGGGAGCCAAGGGGGCCAAAGGACCACGCAGACACTTGGAGGGACTGCGCAGATGGGAAAAGGAACACGTGGCAAGAGGAGATTACGTTGGAGGAGGTGAGCCTTGGGATTGAGAGAGGCCAATGCTATAAAGGAGAGAGGAGCCTCCTCATTTTGGCATTCAGTTATGAGCATTTGAGCTAGTCACTTCGACTTGGAGCACGCTGGCTGTTTAGCCTGTCTACAGCACTGTTTAGTGCACTGAGTGTCTTTGTTCAGAGATCTCACCCTTAGCCCCGGGGGACTTCGAGTGCCTACTCGGGCAAGGTAGTTTCAACAGTCTTTTTGCAGTAGTATTGATCTTTGGCATTGAGGAGGAGTTGAGCATTGGAGGACTGCACAGTCTTGAGAGAGAGGGACGCAGTTCTTCTGGAGGTAGTTCCGGATTGGGGGTTTGTGGAGGATTTGAGCTAGGAGATTGAGCAAGGGATCAGCCCTTGCATATTGGAGGATTTTGGCTGAGTTTCAGGCAGAGTTTTGGTGGATTTTATTCAGTGGCAGCGCAGAGCCTTGAGGGATTGCGTGGGTCCTCAAGGGGGCGATTTTCGGGGGTCGGCCATTTCAGAAAAGCTTTCTGGGTTTTTCTAGGTTTCTTGAGTAGAGTCTAATTCCAGAGTTTCAGCATTTTCTGAGGAGGGGAACAACCCCAAATCCTCATTTGATTTCCAACAGCAGCAGCAGCACGGCAGTTCTCCAGCAGCTTGGACGCAGTTCAGAGAGAGGCCATTCCTTTACTATTCTGAGTGTATTTCTTCACTTGCCTTGTGCAAGTCGAGGTGCCATCTTTCTGATCACCTCCTGTACTCATTCCATTACTCAGTATAATAAAATGGCTTAGCATTTCTCTCTGCATTTCTTGAGTATCTGCTTATATTTCATGTTTATATTATTATATGTTGCACCATTGTTATTTCCATCACTTTGAGCTTCCCGGTTATTATATCATTTGTATGTATTTGGTTGGAGTTTACTGGGGTTTGGGGAATATCTCTGAAACGGGATATTACAGTGGTATCAGAGCATAGATCTGGCTCAGCCTGTGGAGCTAGCAATCTATGACACTGGGGGAAAAGCCCTACATCTATTACAGAGGTAGGAGATACAAAGACACTGGACATAGGTTGGAGAACACCTACAGGGAGGGACACTGTGTTCCGGTGGTGGACGCAGAACAGGAGGAGCCTGTGGGGGACGCAGAACAAAAGGAGCCTGTAGTGGACGCAGAGCAGGAGGATCCGATGGCAGATAAGGACGAGAGGAGATTTGCGAACATGCTCCTCAAATCAGTGCAGGATTTGTCGAGGCATATTGAGGTGATGGGGTAGAGATACACAACAGTGGAGGCTAGACAGCGTGAGAACCCATGGGTTTTCCACGTTGGTGAGGGATCAGGTACATCTCACCATTTTCCAGAGCAGGGTGCCACTCAGCATGATATTACTCCACAGATAGCCTCACATGCCCCTACACACTTTACCATGCCCACTTTCCTAGGAGCGGACACGGGGGGTGGAGCCCAGCAGGAGGCAGAGCCCAGTCATATGGACGATTATTTTGCAGAGTACCAGGCCTATGGGTAGGAGTTCAGGGATGCTCTTTCATTTAGAGATTTTGTTCAGCTCCAGCGGGATAGTAGAACCCGCGACCATCACAGAGGACACCGGCATTATCACGATGGAGACACCCACCGAACAACTAGTAGATTCCACTTGCCTACGTTTGATGGTTCATCAAACAGTTCGGCAAGGTCTTGGGTGGAGAAGCTGGACATCTATTTCCAACTTAACCAGATGTCGGAGGCAGAGGCCCAAGATTGGTGGTTCCATGGGATGGTTACACTTGGGCACTCCACAGTGACGACATATGTCGAGTTCACCAGGAGATTGATGGAGAGGTTCGACCGGAAGGATCCGGAACAGCACTTTGTTGAGCTGACGAGGCTCAAACAGACAAGGAGCCTAGAGACCTACATTGCGGACTTTTTGAAGGTTTCAGTGATGGTGCCCGATCTATCCACGGCACGGAGGATCTACATGTATGTTGAGGGGTTAGCAAAGCCACTTCGTGGTCTAGCCAGATCCGCTAGACCAACCACACTTCAGGATGCTATTAACAAGACCCGGGACTTACAGGATGTCTTACCCAAGACCCGGACACCTTACCCCCAGCGACAGGCTTTTCAGCCTAAGGGGAAGGATGTGAGGATTCTGCCTCCGAAGGGGAATCCAGGACGAGTACAGATTGACGATGATGCCAGGAGGGAGTTGAAGAAGAAGCGGTTGTGCTTCACCTGTCAGGAGCCGTGGGCACCAGGACATAGATGTGCTGCTGGCAAAGCACATTTTATTGAGGTCTTCTCCGAGAGCAGCGGGGAAGAGGATGACGAGGATGATGTGGAGGCAGGAGATAGTCATGTCGTGCAGGGTCCCTTGCCGCCTCCACCACCAGCAAGAGGTGGTGCAGCTTTTGCACCTACCGGAGGAGCCCTTGCAGCATTGCGAGGAGTTCCCAAGTATTTGACATTGTGCGTACAGGGGACCGTATGTGGCCAGCGAGTCTCAGTTTCGGTTGACAGTGGGGCCACCCACAACATCATCGATGCACAGATGGTTGAGCGGAGAGGTATACCGACAGAGAGCTTCGATGGATTTTCAGTTTTGGTCCCAGGAGATCAGACCATGGTGTGTGCTCGTTATGTTCCACAGTTATCAGTGACAATGGGCACCTACACACTGACCGACCACTTCTTCGTGGTCAATATTCCAGACACCAACATAGTACTGGGTGTTCAGTGGCTCATCACTCTAGGGAAGGTCACTACAGATTGGAAGGCCCTAGAGATGGAGTGGGATGATGAGAAGACAGGGAGGCATGAGAAGATATGGGGACAGCACACATACCTGCCTCAGACTGTTTCAGCTCATCGGATGGAGGCAGTCTTCCAGAAGGGGGACGTAGAGTGGGCAGTGGAGCTGCGTGCATCAGAGACAGGGACTACAGGGCAGGCAATGCACCCGGAGATACAGTCCATCCTTGAACGATATGCCACAGTATTTGGGGAGATTCCACCGGGACAGCCACCGGACCGGGGGTTTGAGCACATCATCGAGCTTAAGCAGGGCATACAGGCAGTGATTACCACCCCCTATAGGCATCCCAAGGCCTATCGGGATGAGATTGAGCGGGCCATTCAGGAGTTGCTGGCTCTTGGGCACATTCGGCCGAGCATGAGTCCTTTTGCTTCTTCCGTGGTGTTGGTGAAGAAGAAGGACGGTACATGGATGTGCATGGACTACAGGGCCCTGAACAAGAAGACCCTGAAGAACAGGTACCCCATACCCAGGATCGATGAGTTGATGGACGAGTTGAGAGGAGCACGGTTCTTCTCAAAGATTGATTTGAGATCTGGGTACCATCAGATTCGCGTGAGGGAACAGGACATTCCCAAGACTGCCTTCAGGGCCTTCAGGTGTCACTATGGGCACTTTGAGTTTTTGGTGATGCCCTTCGGGCTAACCAACGCCCCAGCTACATTCCAGTCTTGCATGAATCACATCTTCCGTAGTCACTTAAGGAAGTTTGTGTTGGTGTTCTTTGATGATATCCTCATTTACAGCAAGACTTGGGAGGAGCATCTCCAGCACATTGAGACAGTATTGCGCATCTTGGAGGAGCAGCAGTTCTATGCCAAGCTCTCCAAGTGTGAGTTTGGGTTGACGGAGATGTTATACTTGGGACATATCATAGGGGTGGACGGAGTGAGGGTCCACGAGGAGAAGATCCAAGCCATCAGAAATTGGCCAGAACCGAGAAACGTGACAGAACTTCGAGAATTCATTGGCATTTGCACTTACTACCAGAAGTTCGTCAAGGGTTTCTCACAGCTAGCTGCACCCCTGACGGATTTGACGAGGAAGGGGGCATTCAGTTGGTCGGACACAGCGCAGCGAGCCTTTGACAGGCTCAAGGAGGTTATGAGCAACTGCCCAGTGCTTACATTGCCGGATTTTACGCAGCGATTTGTTTTGGAGTGTGATGCATCGAGAGAGGGGATCGGCACAGTGTTGATGCAGGGAGGTCACCCTATAGCCTTTGAGAGCCGGAAGCTCCTTCCGCACGAGAGGTTGTATTCTATATACGACAAGGAGACGCTGGCCATCATGCATGCATTGGCCAAGTACCGGCAGTATTTGGTGGGTAACGGGTTCAGGGTGAGGACTGATCACAACAGCCTCAAGTTCTTTTTGGAGCAGAAGCAGCTACAGGAGAGGCAGCAGAAGTGGATCAGTAAGATCCAAGCATATGACTTTGACATTGAGTATGTCAAAGGTAAGAACAACGTGGTAGCAGATGCCCTTTCACGTAGACCAGCCACATTGTCTCTTATGAGCTTGGACGTAGACTGGAGGGCTCAACTCCTAGTAGAGTACTCCAAGGATAGATTTGCATGTGAGGTTCTAGATGGGCACGTGGCAGATGACAGGTACAAGGTGGTCGATGAGATCATCTATTACAGTCACCGAATCTTCTTGACCGAGGGATCTCAGCTCAAGAAGAAGATACTTCAGGCGTCACATGATTCACCATTGGCAGGTCATCAGGGGTTTACCAAAACCTACAGGGCCATTAGAGAGAGGTTCTCATGGAAGGGCCTCAAGGAGGACGTACTCCAGCATGTCCGGGAGTGCGATGTTTGCCAGAGGAACAAGGGGGAGATGAACCATCCAGCAGGACTATTGCAGCCTCTTCCCATTCCGGAGGGGAAATGGGAGTGTATTTCGATGGACTTCATCACAAGGTTGCCCATGGTACAGGGCAAGGACTGCATCTTTGTCGTCGTTGATCGGCTGACAAAGTACTCACACTTTTTCGCCATATCCGCACACTACACAGCAGCACAGGTGGTCGAGCTGTTCTTCAGAGAGATTTTCAGGTTACATGGTCTTCCCAAGACCATCACTAGTGACAGGGACAACCATTTCATGGGTGGATTTTGGCAAGATCTTTTCTGGTTGGTGGGGACGGAGTTGACATCGAGTACCAGTTATCACCCATAGACGGACGGGCAGAGAGAGATAGTTAACAAGTGGTTGGAGGGCTACTTGTGTAACTATGTTAGTGGGCAGCAGCGAGCATGGCTACAGTGGCTGCATCTGGGGGAGTAGTGCTACAACACTACACATCACATGTCCATTGGTATTGGTATGTCACCATTTTATGCTTTGTATGGATATCATCCCTTATCTTTTGCTGACGTGATGTTTGGTGCTAGCAAGGCTCCAAAAGCCAAGATTTGGATCCAAGAGTCTCAAGATATTCTCCGAGCTCTCAAGGATAATATGGCTACAGCGCAGAACCAGCAAAAGCTGTATGCTGACAGGGGTCGGGTGGAGAGACAGTTTGAGGTAGGGGGCTTGGTCTACCTACGATTACAACCATACCGACAGTCGTCACTGAAGAAGAAGGGGGCGGAGAAGCTGAAGACCCGCTTTTATGGGCCATACAGGGTGATACGCAGGATTGGACAGGTTGCGTATGAGTTGGAGCTGCCCCAAGGCAACAAGATTCATAACGTCTTTCATGTATCATGCCTGAAGAAGGCATTGGGGCAGCATGTGACAGTGACAGATGAGCTACCACCCACGGATGATGAGGGGCATTTGGTGTTGCAGCCAGAGGCTATTATTGATACCAGGGAGAGGCAGCTATGGAACAGGACAATCCAGGAATTCTTGGTGAGGTGGAAGAATTTGCCGGATGAGGATGCCACTTGGGAGAGAGAAAATTTTGCAGCATCCATCACTTCAGTTGCTTGAGGACAAGCAACATTTTGCCGGGGGAGACTGTAATATTCCTAATTAGCCATGGCTAATTGGAATATTCGATTTTGCTCAATTTTGCCTTCTATAGTTATTTGTAAATAAAAAGGTGAGGAAAAGGGGGACATAACTCACTTTTAGAATAAAAGTCACTCCCTAGTAGCACAACGTTGTGACTTAAAGGGGAGCCAAGGGGACCAAAGGACCACGCAGAGATGGGGCCCACGCAAACAATTGGAGGAACTGCGAAGATGAGAAAAGGAACACGTGGCAAGAGGAGATTACATTGGAGGAGGTGAGCCTTGGGATTGAGAGAGGCCAATGCTATAAAGGAGAGAGGAGCCTCCTCATTTTGGCATTCAGTTATGAGCATTTGAGCTAGTCACTTCGACTTGGAGCATGCTCGCTGTTTAGCTTGTCTGCAGCACTGTTTAGTGCATTGAGTGTCTCCGTTCGGAGATCTCACCCTTAACCCCGGGGGACTTCGAGTGCCTACTCGGACAAAGTAGTTTCAGCAGTCTTTTTGCAGTAGTATTGATCTTTGGCATTAAGGAGGAGTTGAGCATTGGAGGACTGCACAATCTTGAGAGAGAGGGACGCAATGCTTCTGGAGGTAGTTCCGGATTGGGGATTTGTGGAGGATTTGAGCTGGGAGATTGAGCAAGGGATCAGCCCTTGCATATTAGAGGATTTTGGTTGAGTTTCAGGCAGAGTTTTGGTGGATTTTATTCAGTGGCAGCGCAGAGCCTTGAGGGATTGCGTGGGTCCTCAAGGGGGCGATTTTCGGGGGTCAGCCATTTCAGAAAAGCTTTCTGGGTTTTTCTGGGTTTCTTGAGTAGAGTCTGATTCCAGAGTTTTAGCATTTTCTAAGGAGGGGAACAGCCCCAAATCCTCATTTGATTTCCAGCAGCACGACAGTTCTCCAGCAGCTTGGACGCAGTTCAGAGAGAGGCCATTCCTTTACTATTCTTAGTGTATTTCTTCACTTGCGTTGTGCAACTCGAGGTGTCATCTTTCTGATCACCTCCTATACTCATTCCATTACTCAGTATAATAAAATGGCTTAGCATTTCTCTCTGCATTTCTTGAGTATCTGCTTATATTTCATGTTTATATTATTATATGTTGCACCATTGTTATTTCCATCACTTTGAGCTTCCCGGTTATTATATCATTTGTACGTATTTGGTTGGAGTTTACTGGGGTTTGGGGAATATCTCTGAAACGGGATATTACAAGAAGGGGGAGCAGATAGATCTATATCTCAGCAGGTTGCAAGAGATTCGAGACCAACTTACTTCCATAGGGGCCACGCCGAATCAGGAGTTCATGGTGAGGACCGCCCTGAATGCAATCTTCGAGGATTGGGAGACATTTGTCCAAAGAATTTTGGGCAGACCTACTCTTCCAGGATGGGAAGAGATGTGGGCAGCTCTTCGCCAAGAAGAGATCAGACGGCTGACCAAGGTGGGAAGTAGCAACAAAGGAGGTCGAATCAAGAAAGAGGAGGATGCAACTCTGGCATCTGCGAGACAGCAGGGGAAGAGGAAGAAGAAGGACATCTCCAAGGTGAAGTGCTTCCATTGTGGGGAGCTGGGTCATTATGCAACCCAGTGTCCCAGGAAGAAGAATAAGGGAGAGGCTTCTGACTCCAAGGCAGCTCCGGCTAAGGCGGAGAAAGAAGTCGAGACGGATGACAATTGTGCCATGAGTGCTCATGCACCTCTAGAGAAGAGGTGGGGTGACATCGAGCTGTAGTCAGGAGGACTACAGGAGATGAGGGGCAGGATCCTTGAGGTACCCAAACTCTTGGATCATATCCAACTACGGGAGCCCCAAATGATAGTAGCAGGATGACGGATGTCGGTAGAAGCAAGATGCGGATGGAGCGACAAGGCAGTGCTAGAGTGCAGAGGTTTGTAGCAGCGCAGTGGGGGTTGCAATAGTGTGAGAGGCACAGAGATGGTTGCAGCAGTGCAGAGAGGCACATAATTGTTTGTAGCAGTGTGAGAGGCACAGAGGTGCTTGCAGTAGTGCAAAGGCAGCAGAGGGAGCACAGGATAGCAGCGGAGGTAGCTTCAGCATCACGGGGCTTTCGGACTGACAAGGATGTCAGTAGTTGGGTAGATCAGTTACTTACTTCTTGGTAACTGAGTTGCAATGCAGCAGTTAGTAGTGGTAGTGCTATGGGCAGCATGATCCGGCATTTGAGAGAGAGCTACAGTGCAGATGCAGTGTTGGGAGGAAGGACCAGCGACAGCACGAATGTAGAGGGCGCTGCAGTACAGATGTAGCAATGGCAATGGCAAAGCCATGGGAAGTAGTACAGGAAGTAGCAGTGCAGAGGATGTTGGGCAACAGGCCAAGCGTCAGCACAGGTACCGATGTTGAAGGATCAGTATGATGTTCAGTAGTGGAACATTACTAGAGCACATTCCTCGCTAAGAGGGAGTGTTGATTTATGGTAGCATCGGATGTGCTTTGGCCATGAAAATTGGTGGAGAGGCTAAAGGACATGAGATCTCCAAGACCCAGAAATAGTTTGGGGAAATTTCACCCTGTTAGAGAGATATTAAAATAATTAATATTTTTAATGAGTTCCTAAATCTAAACTTAGGAAAATTAAAATATTAATGGGTATTAATATAGAACTGGATGAGAAGGTTCTAAATGACATGGATCAAGCCAAATCTAATCTCGGTTGTTGAAGACTCAACAGGAAAAGTATAAGAGGAGACTTGAGGGTCAATTGGAGACACACCAAGATTGATCAGTCAGTTCGATTTTTTTGGAGCGGGGTTTGCTAATAAAATTCGAACAAGTGATCTGAGTTGCAGCGAGGGGCAGTGAGTACATAGTAGAGAGGCAGAGATAGTACTAGAGGGTCAGCACAGTGATTGAGGAGGCTATGCAGAGCTAGCAGGAGCCACACAGAGGCAGCTAGTGACTACGCAAAGGCTGAGGAGCCTGCATGGGTGACGCAAAAGGCCAGAGAGCTGACGCAAAAAGCCAGAGGGCTGACGCAAGGGGTTCCAAAGCTACGCAGAGGCTAGTAGGGCTGACGCAGAGCCTTGGAGAAGCACCAGAAGGATTTTCGTGGGGCAAACTAGTGCTTAGAAGATGAATATCGGCTTCCGAGAAGAGGTATTACTACCAGATAGAAACCTTTGTTGGGTGAGCCAGTTTGGAACCCTAGTTGTACTCAAGAAAGTTGCTTAATAATAAAACCCTCAGAACTACTGCACTAGTTTTCCCAAGTTGGGTTTTTTCGGGGACGGTTGTCAAAAAATAATGGTGTCCCTTGTGTGTCTGTCTATTATTTCAGTTAATGATCTGTAGATGAGTTGAGACTGCATTTGTGTTTATTTTCAGTATTTATATGGTTAAATAACTTGTTAAGAAATAAAAAAGTAGGTGAAATAAACCAAATAATGCATGAAGAATTTCTAACGTGTCAGACTTAGAAATTTCGACAATGATGAAATGGATGGGGTCATAGGGGATCTCAAGGCCAAATGCCATCGGTACAAGGATAGAAATGATGAAGGGTGTCCACATTCTGGGTATATAGATGTGAAGAGTGAGCGATCATGGATACATGAGTTACCCCAACCTTTGTTTTTCCACCCTTCTTTATTTTCCTTTTACCTTTTCTTGATTTTTCTTTGTATTACTGCTCGGGGCTCCAAGAAACAAAAGCATGATGTGAATGATGTATAGTAGTTATTACCCACTTAAGGTGGGGCAGTTCATCACTCCCTATGGTTTCGGACGTGCATAGGTTCGTTTAATGATGTGGGGGCAATCATGGAACCTAGGAAGCAAGGTAATGGCCATAATGATAAGGGGTAGAACTCATGTTTTGGCTTTTCTCCATGTGCTATATTAAATGTCACGACCATCTTTTGCATTTTATGATCTTCCTTGTATTTTGTTTCTTGCTTGTGGCCATGATATGCTTTTAACTTTCTTTTAGCTGCATCAACCTCCAGGGCTACGTCCCTAGGCCTAACCTAGATATGTGGACAAAGGGAGGAGGAAGTGCCAGTGCCTTGTGTTGAATTTCCACGATCTTGAGTCTAGGATAGAATCTTAAAATCTTTGACGCTACCAAACCAAGAATCTCAATAGAACTACTTTGCACAGCGGAATATAAACAGCAGTAAATCACACATGCACAAAATATGGACAACTTTTTACAATTTTCAACCCAACTTCATTATATTAAACAACATATCATACAAAAGTCTAGGGCTCTCATACCAGGGATAATGGCCCTCATACATCCAGTAGTACAAGAATACAAACTAGGGCTTGGTGTTAATCCATCGACAACCAATCTACCCTCAACAAGATACTTTAACCATCTGGCTAATGAAGTCGACTCTCTCAGCTCCCCTCGATCATACCTTGTACCTGCCTGATCCTTCGGCTCCCAATCTGCAACTCCTACCTCTATTAATGCTCCAAGTCCATCTGGACACTGAATCTAGGCTGTCAATTTGCTCTCTAGTTGTGCCTTAGTCCAAGGCTGTCAATTTGCTCTCTAGTTGTGCCTTAGTCCATCAAGGCCACAGCACATTGAGAATCCTGTTGAGTTGTTCACAGCTCCACTTGTGAACAACTATCAACTTCCCACTATTGCTCCTCAGCGACTCAGGGACTTCAGCCCACTATGGTCTTCCTACGTTGCACCAATGAAGACCAACATAGGGCACGAAGGGTTGCCACCTATCGCTGCAAGATGTCCATCTCCCACAATGAACACGGGCTAGGAGGACTTCCCATCATCTGTTGCAGAAGTCCTCCACCAAGTCTCGGGCTCCACAAACTGCTCCTAGTTGATCAGACCCTTGAGCTCAACAACTGCCTCTCTTGCAACTACCTTTGTCCATCAAGTTGTTGCTCACCGAGCTCCAACTTGGACACTATCTCGTTGTCCTCCAGCAGACCATAAGTACCCAATCCACCTTCACATTTGGTCCACTCTCACGCTACCCTCCAACACTCCAAGAGTGACCAAGTCCACGTTGTAGCATCTGCACCTAGTTAGGGCATCCTCACACCTAGGAGACCATTACACACGATTGCCCACAGACTTCTCCAAATCTGCCCTTTGCTCTGCAATAGAGGAGCTACTGCACAAATCTAGGCTCCAAACTTCACTGTGAAACTGCCCACTGGTTAGGGCTTCTAAAATGCCATGTCAACCCTACCTCCTTGGCTTCCACAGGCTGTAACAACTCTGTCCACACTAGGACACCTACATCACTCCATAGCGGGATCGGCTCCTAGTTGGAGTTCCTTCATGCCCAAGGCAACTCCAACTCATGGCTCCCAACAAACTGCAATGTAGACTGATCCAAATCGGTCAACTCCTTGACCCAACATACCGCCAAACGTTGTTGTTCTGAACTTGCTACAATACTGCAATTCTGGGATTGGTTAGGGCACTAACCACAGTCCCTAACCACCCTTCAAAACAGGCCCATAATTACTCCTTATGTTATCCCTGCCCTCCAAGGATATGTTGCCCCTTAACACTGTTCCATTAGGGTAGATTTCAGCCCAAATACAAGGGTTTGTCTCCCTAACTAGGGCTGCGGCAGCCTCTTTGTAGGATTGTCCTCCCTCTAGCAAGCCTCCAAACACCTTCGTTGTCCCTCCCTTGGCTGCAACCTCCAAGAACAAGGCTACGAACCTCTAGACAACACCTCCTTTGGCTTAAACAAGCCAGTGTTCAACCCTTCAGGCCTTGGCCTACCTACATGTATCTTGGCCGCCAACATAGCTCTCGGTCACCTGGTAATAACAATTAAAACAGTCCCTCTTGCTGCGTTGCTCTGCCCTCTCTTGTTGGGGCCTCAAAACAGAGATCTCCCTTCCTCCACAAGTTGTCCTCAAGGTATGCATTGCACAAAAGGATGAGGAATAGTCCTCCACAACACCTCTTATTTATACTAAACAAGAGGGCTTCCTCCAACGTCATTCTAGGGTTTTTACAACTATCTCATGGCTTATTAACTCCAAGCCGACCTAGACATACATGTGCAAAACCCATACTTTGACTTCAAAAATTCATAACTCCATTTCTACAACTCGAAATCAGATGATTCTCGTTGCGTTAGATTCGTCTCGCTGAGAGCTATCATCCTCATCCATCACATGTCGAAATGTGCTCATGGTTTTGGCCCAAATCCCAAAGGGTGCAAAACCCCAAGCTTGGGTTTCAAGCCCACAAGCCTACTTGTAGCGCTTTGCCCTCCAAATCCCGAACACTAGGGCTTGGAGTACCTCCCAAGCTACACAAAAATCAACACCTGGTGGAACCAGTGGCCATGTGGACCCAGAGAAGGAAAATGACGAAATAGGGCTTGTAATGTGCGGATGGGAATGAAAAATGTGGAACAGGAAAATGGGACTGTTACTGCACAAACTAGAAAACCTTGTAAAGAGGCAAAGGCTAGAGGGCACAACAACACTTGGGACAAAGGCCCACTATCACCACAACTTAAGTCCCCTACTCTTCTCGGATTTTCATCAACAGGAGGAGTCCTAGTAATGCTCACTATTGATAGATGTGTACCTATGATGGATTTGAAGTGAGGCAAGGTGGCTCATTCAATGGAAGGGTTCAACAAAAGTATGAACTTTGGGAGAAGCTAGGAAGACCTTCCACGAAAAATCCCTTTGAAAGAGAGATACACAAGACCTAGGGTTGAGATATGTAGCAAGATATGAATGCATCCAAAGTCAAGGTAGATAAGAGAAAAGGCGATGAATGATCTTCTTCAATAAGTACTAGAGCAAATGCCTTCAAAGAAATCACCAAGTTGAAGGATTGGTTTCTAGGGTTCCCGCTTGATGCGATGGTTAGGGCATCAAATTTATGGAGATTCTACTATGGGAATTCCTCCAAAACATGAGGATCCCTAGAGGAGATACTAAGGAAGAATCCTATTTAAGCAAAATTCAAAACACCTTCCTTCAAAAGATTTCGCACCAAGCCCTAGAGGAACCTCCCTATCCTTAAAGGGGCGAAATTCAAGAAAAGAAAAGAAGGAAAATAGATGGATTAAATCCAAATTTTAACACCGAGGGGCTCGACTAGTGCCTAGACCATTGGGATTATGGAGTCACGGGTGCTTATAATAGGCTCAATTGACCTTCAAGGAGGCTAAACGAGGAAGCCCTAGTTACCCCTTTCAACAATTACCCCCTTTAGCATTAGTTAATGGAGTTTCATGGATTAGATGTGTTGTCGCCCAAAGTGTACAGACAAGATGTGACAACACTCAAGACGGGGGTTGTCACTCTGATCCCCCCCTGTTTGTTTTAGTTGTCTCCCTACAACAAGATATGGGCGTCGTCCTTATAAAATGTAAATATGAAAGACTCGTCGGCAACCGAAAAGTGCAAGAGACATAACTGAATGGCCTAGCAACTTGGTTAGATTAGCAAGTTTAATGATTTGATTAAATTATATTGGAAAACCAGTGTCTAAATGGAGTCAAATACTTGCTTAAGAAAAATTATTTACCAAGTAACCGGATGAATAGTTGTTTCCTTAGGATGCTTTACTATCCTAAATGAGATGCAACTCCTAAAATCTAAGTGAAACGCGGAATCTTGCTTTATTTTAAATTATATGCCTACCTAGGTGAATCATTTCTCTCAACTATTTTGAAGTTAGTCCCTAGAGTAGGTTGTGAGAGAGAAACACGTGGGAAGATAGCTGAGGCTATATTAACGATACTGGGGTTCTAACCACATGATGCCTCCAGTGCTGCAGATATCGTCTTCAAGATATCCTACTCCCTCACCCAAATCTAATGATACCCCGATCGAAAATCTATCTTACAGAAGTACTTGGCCCCTCTAAGTTCGTCCATCAACTCATCTATACATGGTATTGGGTATCGGTTCTTAAAGGTCTTCTTGTTCAAGGCCCTATATGTTAGTTTTTGTAGCATCGAATGTGTTCTAGCCACAAAATTTTGTGGAGAGGCTAGAATATATGAGATCTCCAAAACCCAAAAATAGTTTCTGGAAATTCCCCCTTGAAGTGTCTCAATTAGATTATTAACCATATTTTAAATATTTCCTAAGTCTAAACTTAGGGAATATGGTTAATTAATCAGTATTAATTGAGATAAGATGAGAATCATCTAGAAACTCACATGGATCGATCCAGAGATGATCCTAGCCATTGATTAGGTTTTAATCTTGGTCGTTGGTGCTCCAACAGTGGATTATAAGAGGAAGTCGATGTGGTGATGGAGAGATCATCCAGTGCAGATACTCAGTTACCCAGGTAGTTCGATTTTCTCAGTAGCAGCAGCTCAGCAGAGAAGATAGAGCCATAGGGTGAGTAGCAAGTGGAAGAGGAGAGCATTAGCATTAAGGGAGGAAGATTTCCAGTTCCCAGGAGAGTTAAAGGAGGAAAGGCCGAAATCTTCAGAGGGCCAATGTAGGCTCTGCGCAGAGGGTGACGCAAGGAGCTCAGTGCAGAGGCTAGGGGAGCTATTTTGGAGGCAAAAAATAGCTGTGGGGTGAGAGAAAATTCTGACAATAATTTTTCCAGTATTTTCTTCAGAATAGATTGCCATTTAGGCATCTAAATTATTGTACTCAGAATTGCTGTTGAATATTAATAATAAAACCCTCATCTACTACACCAGTTTTCCCAAGTTGGGTTTTTCCGGGGACAATTGTCCAAAAATAATTGTGTCGAAATCATTATGTGCTAGAATTTCTCAGTTTCCAGTATTTTATTTTCCGCGGTATTTTTATGGTGAAATTTGCAGTTGTGATTTTATTCATCATTTGTCCTAGCAAATAAACTGCATAATTAATTTTGAGTTAGAAGAATAATTTCCAGTAACTACAATAGATAAAATTTCACACTATTGTCTATGCACATACAGAGGGTCCTGTCCTTCTTCTTCACCATTACCACTGATGAGGCAAAGGGACTAGAGCTAGGACGAATGTGTCCTAAGGCAAGCAACTCCTGTATCGCTCTCTCAATCTCATCTCGATAAGCCTTGGGATGTTGGTATGGCGTGTTAATCACTGTGTGTACGCCCTCCTCTAACTCATTGGTGTGCTCAAAGCCCCTATCAAGTGGTCGCCCCGGTGGAATGTCCCCGAACACTGTTGGGTACTTGTCTAGAATGGCCTAAATGTCTAGGTGTGCTGGTTTGGGCCCGTTTCCTACATCTGATATCCTGAGATCCACAACCCACTCTATATCCCCATGTCTCAGATTTGCCTCCATCCTATGCACTGACACTATCTATGGGGGATACGAGTGGATGCCTCTCAATAAAACCATCTTCGCATCAGGCCTTGTGAACTCCATCTCCACTTCTGCCAGTTGATGGTAACACACCCAAGAGAGTATAGCCACTGACCACCAAGCACCACATTGGTGTCTAGAACGTCAACCACAAAGAAATTATCTGTCATCAAATAGTTCCCCATCACCACTGTCATCCCGGGAATGTATCTAGCATGGTACGGTCTCCGGTACCAAGACTAAGAAGCCCTCAAAGGACTCTATATGTATGCCTCTCCTCTCCACCATTTGGGTGTCTACGAAATTGTGGGTTGCCCCACTGTCTACTAGCACTGATACAAGTTGTCCTTGCACTGTGCCCCTGATCCTCAGGATAAGGTACTTCGGCACTCCCCAAAGTGAAGCGATAACTCCTGCCGCAGGCAAGAAACGAGCTCCTCCTAGTGGGGGTGGTGGGCCTCCTCTTCCTCCTCCTGTCACCTGTGGCTCATCATCACCAACACCTATCTCCTGCTCTACATCATCCTTTGGCTCACTATCAAAAAACACCTCTATGTAGTGTGTCTTGCCCTTGGTACACCTGTGCCCTGGCGCCCACAGCTCCTAGCAAGTGAAGCACAACTTCCTCTTGCGAAGGTCTTTATGGGTCTCATCATCCAACTGCCCACGCCCCTGAATATCTAGTTGTGGTGGAGTCCTAGTGTCACGGCCCCTTTGTGGGAAAGGAGCTTGTGGTGGAACTAGTTCCCTAGCCTTGGGAATTGTGTCCTGCAAATACCCGGCGCAAGATACTGCCTCCTGTAAAGTAGTGGGCCTGTGGGACCTCACTAGCTCATGCAAAGGCTCAATCAAGCCCTACACAAAGGTATAGACCCTCCTGGCATCTGACAAGTCTGACACCATCACTAATACCCTCAAAAACTTCGATATGTAGTGCTCGGGGCTGCCTGTCTGCTTGAGTTGTGTCAGCTCTCTGAAATGTGCCTCTGGATCCCTCCTATCAAAACACTCCACAACCCTCCGTGTGAAGTCCTTGTAGGAAGTCACACTGGCATGCCCTAGCGTGGTCAACCCATGGAACCACCAATCATGTGTTCCCCCTCCAAGTGCAAGGTAGCCATTTTGATGGCTTCCACCTCAGTCATCCAGCTAAGCTAAAAATACATGTCCAACTTCTCCACCCATGCCCTAGTCGTGCACTTGGATGACCCATCGAATGTGGGGAGATACATCCTCCCAATGGTACACTGCATCTATGAATCCTACATGCCTAAACCCCCTGCGCCCTTGCCATTGTCATTCTAATTGAGCTGGCAGAAGTCCCAGAAGGACAGTGCAGCTCGAAAGTCCTCCCCCATAAACTACCACTCCCAAAAATACTCTCCCATGGGCATCTCATCCTGTCCAGCCTGCTCACCTGCTCCTGAGGGCAAAAATGTGGGCAATGTAGTCTTGGTTGGCCCACTGAAAGCATGTGGGTGAGTTAAAGGGGAATGATGGTCATACTGGTGGGAAGCCCCTGAAGTCTCCCCAAACAAGAAATCTCGATGAATACCTTGTCCCGGTTCTGTTGCTTAATCTCTTCTAGCATTTCTTTTTGTCCCTTGGCCAAGTCATTCAGGGCCCTCAAGAGTTTATCGAATGTTGCCTCTTCTTTGCTCTTGGGTTCCACCATGTTTATTTCCTCTACCTCTTGTTCTAGGGCCTTAATATTAGGTGTAATCTCCAAATCCCTCTCCTGGCTCTTGTATCTATGCCTCCTGTAAGTTATGTTCTGCTTCTCTTCTGTGGTCATAGAAATGTCCCCGCGGCTGAGGCAAGACCAGAGCTCTGATACCACTGTAATATTCCTATTAGGAGAATTAACAGTGATACTCAAGCAAAACACACATGCAACATAAAAATTTCAGACAACAAATAGACACCCATAAATAGGCCAAAAACTGCACCTAGCTAAGCCATTTTATTATCAAGAGGAGAGTACAATAGGTGTATGGAATATGTGCACCTGGGCTTGCCAAAGCAAGCTAGATAAATCCCAGGTGAGAAAATATGTTGCCCGGATGCTGGAAAGTGCCTCCTCAATGCTCTTCGCTGGCCCTGGAAATTTGCACTGCTAGCTGTGAAGAGACCGTTGTTTGATCCCTCTAGAGTGCTCAGAAAATTCTGCTAAATTAATCTTGGCCTCTCCTTAACAAACTCATAAAAAACCCAAAAAGGGTTGGGTCTCGTTCCAACCTTCTGAAATTACCCCCAATTTGTGTGAGCTCCATATCCAGCTAGGTAATTCGTACTGCCTGAGAAACAGTTGCCAAAGCCCTCCAAAATTAGTTGAGAACTCCTCCAAGAATTATCCTTATGACCCCTTGTAATCCTCAAGCCCAACTCCGGTTCAAGCCCCCACAACCAAGGTGCTCCTCTAATGACTGCGCAAGCCCAGTCAAAGACTTTTACGCTGGCCCAAGAAGAAGAAATCCAGCCTATATGTTGTCCACTCAGCATGCCCCTCAATCCACTACAAAAACGTTGCTAGGTGCCAAGAGAATATGCCTCTAATTTCTTGGACCCAACTCTGTCATGTAGCTCACTCCCGACAAGAGTGCATGGCCCCTTACTGCGCCCAGCCTACTCCTCAACAGGTCGAACCTCCCTGTAAAATTCCTCTGGAACAGTTCCAAGAATGTAGCAAGAGCTCCCTTAGGGTGGCACTCGAAGTCCACCGAAGTAGGCGTTGAGATCTCCCCTCAGAAATCTCATGTTGAACAACACTCTGTTGACCCAGCTAAACAGTTTGAGCAAACAATGATTCAAATATCAAATTAGCAAAAGGTCCCAAAATGAGTTCTCCATCTCCCATTTATAATTTATGGCCCTTCTATTGCCTTGTGGGCTTCACCCATCGAATTTTCGTTTCCCTCCTTCTCTCTCCAAGGGGTGGGTACTATGTCATGGAGTGGCCCCCACCTTCCACTAGCTCCACTATTTCTCTTTTTATCTAAAGTGGGTCCCTCTCTTTACCCGAAAATTAATTCTTCTTTTAATTTATCCAATCTCCTAAGTTGTGGGCGAAAATTAGTGTTCACCTAATCAAAATTGCAAAAATGGTAGTATTGCTTATTGATTTTAATTAGAGGGGACATCACACTTTATTATTTGATGCAAACAAGGGCGATAAAGGTATGCCCAAAACACATGCTTCCAACTTTGTTTGTGATGTGCAGGGTGCAAGTCTGCAATCCAGGATTTTTGGTGTTCTGATGACCTCCCCATTCGAGTACATGGATCGTGCACTCTGCGATGAGCTCATGTCCCAGTTGGAGACAGACGTTACCCACCAAAAGTGGGTGACCCATAGGAGAATTTTTCTCCTAGTTATCTCTTCGGTTGGCAGCCAGCAGCCCCTGACAGCCACCGATGTAGCCGATATTTTGTGCATTTGATCTTCGCTCCCTGCATCAGTGATATTTACTCTTGCCCATCTATCAAGAGCATATGTTAGAAGGTGAGCAATCCAACCCAAAAGGAACATTTTTCATTGTGCAATCAGGTGCTTATGCTTGTTTTTGTTGGGCATCTTAGGAATGGAATATTAGGTGACTTGGAAGAAGGAAGGGATTTGACAACGGTTTTGTTCCATCACCTTAAATGTGTTAGTTTTTGGTAGCATATGATGTGCTCTAGCCATGACAATTGTTGGAGGCTAAGAGACATGAGTTCTAAAGAACCCAGAAACCATTTGGTGAAATTCCACCCTAATTGTATTTTATTAAAATAATTAATATTTTTAATGGGGTTCCTAAGTCTAAACTTAGGAAAAATAAACTATTAAAGGGTATTAATCAAAATATGGGTGAGAATGTTCTAGAAAGAGGATCAAGTCAAGTTTTAATTTTAGTCATTGATTAGAGACTTAATCCCAACCGTTGAAGTCTCAACGAGAAAAGTATAAGGAGGCTTGGGTTCATTTAGAAACCCACACGGAGAGAACAAATTGATCTAGAGTGTGAATTTTGGGGCTAGGAAGCTTAGAATTTCAAACTAAGTGGTCATTCTGCAGCAGGGGGTCGGGATAGTTCGGGAATACTGGGTAGAGAGGTGTAGAGCCACTAGTGGAGGCAACACAGCATCTAGAGGGACTGACGTTGGGCCAATCTAGGCCCACGCAGTCTTGACATAGAGCCAAAAGGGCCATCGCAGAAGTGAGGCTGCCCTCACGCAGAAATCCGGAACTGTCGAGGAGCTGCAGGAACAGCCGAGAAAGTTTGACACGGAAGCTCTAGGAGGCAGAAGAGACTGCACAAAGTTGATGCAGAGCCTGTAAAGCTAACACAAGGCCAGCGCAGAGATAGTCGAGGTTAGCCAGTTCTGCTGCCAAATCAACCAGAAACTATCAGGTGAAGTGAGGTAATCTCACTCAGTTTTCCACCATTATATTTTTATCTGTAACTGGATTGTCAAGAGAGCATCTAGCATTGTATTCAAAACTACTGCTTAATAATATAGAACCCTCAGAGCTGCTGCACCGATTTTCCTGCATTGGGTTTTTCCGGGGACTATTTTGTCCAAAAATAATGGTGTCCTATGTATCTTGTTCTTTTCTCAGTTTCTTGTCTCATGTAATCAAATTAAATTGGTGTACGTTGCAGAAGTAATTTACTTTAGTATTATTCAGAAAAATAACTTGATAATGTATATGTTGATCAGTGGTTGTCATTGATGTCAACCCAAGCAGCACCAAGGGCTACCCCGACCTTGCATGGGCATTTTGACTTGACAATTTACTCTATTCTGAGTCAAGGATCTTCTAGATGGATTCTACTCGTCGAGATGTTTCCGTTTATATATGGCACGCCAAGTAATTCTTCACGGTTTGAGAGATATTCATGTTTGAAGTTAGTAACCCCAGTTAGTGGGCTAAAACCCTATGGGGTTGTGGCATGGCACTCATAATTGGTTGTGGTCATTGAATAGTAAATAATTAATATTGTTTTTTTCCTAAAATCCCTCCAACGTTCACTTGTTGAGGACTCTCTCAACTCAAGACATTCATATAGATAGTGACCCTCATATCCTCCTCTAGTAGGGATTTTGTAGTTTCAAACAGGTCATCGTGGCATTTTCGCTATACATTTTTTTTTGCGAAGCTTCAGAAGCTGAAGTTAAAACCCATTTGCGTCAAAATCTTGATGAACCTCGTGACCGAATTTCAGATATTGGTTCGCTATATTTTCAAAGATATGATCTGAGGAAGTTATGGTTTTTGCAGGCTCCCGAATTCCATGTCAAACAAGTGACGTTGGGAAAATCGTCATAACTTTCTCTCTGAGCATTGGATTCAAATTTTGTAAATAGTCACAGAAAGAGGACGAACTTTCGTTCGCTGAGTAGCGTTTTCAAGGCCGAAGGTCGCCACAGTGACACATGGCATTACGTACAAGTTCGCTCTACTGAACGAGTCTATAATCAAGTCATTGTGGGATATTGGGCATAACTCTTTCTTGAATAATCCAATCTTGATCAGACCTGTGGGGTTGGAAAGAGGACTCAGAGGGCTACCACAGGACGAAATTTCAGACCCTAGAGATCCGAAATTACATAGATACACCAAATTCAATATCAAGCTCCTAAAAGGCAAGAAAAAGCATGCATTCAAGGATCACTGCAGTAAGGACCACACATCAATGGTCAAGGGTAAGTCTCCTATAGCAAGGTATGTATGATTAGTGTTTACATTTGAATTTTGAGTATCATCTCTGACATATGTTTTTTCAGGACAACGTAAGTATATACAGTTTCTCGGTTATATCTCTATGTCTCTATATGTCACAATTAG
Source organism: Pinus tabuliformis (assembly GCA_031772625.1). NCBI lineage: Eukaryota > Viridiplantae > Streptophyta > Pinopsida > Pinales > Pinaceae > Pinus > Pinus tabuliformis. The sequence continues at coordinate 1,705,467,891 of CM062820.1, forward strand.
TTTTTCAAATGTCCTATTCTTGATACTACACATTTTATGCTACATATTCTTGATGCTACACCAAGTTTGCTAAATCTATACGATGTTGTAAGTTCATGTTACTTCTCTTGTCATAGTTGATAGAATGGTCTCTGTTGTTGTACTTAGAACTTGGTCCATCACAAGTCTAGGGTCTATCATCAGTTTTTATTATATATATCTTTAGGTTAGTTTTGGATATAGTCTTGCATAGAGTCCAGGCCTATATCAAGAGTGGGAGTCTTTGTCTACTGCTGCAACAAGTCAACAACAAAAGTGATAAGCACACTTCAGATACACATTGTAATTTTAATTTGTATTTATTCATTATTATGCACTTACATGTGTTTTGCAGGCAGAGGTAAGTTGAAGGGTATTTTGTTTTGTTTTGGGATCGGTTTCGCCAGGAAAATTTTGCATGCAGGTAGAAGAAGATTCAAGTACAACTTCAAGCAAGAATTCAAAAGCAGAAGTATCAAATCAAAGGAAGCATTGCAACAGGACATCCTTTGAAGACATGATAGCCATCTGTATATTGTGAAGAAGTGTCAAGGCCAAGAGTCATCATTGTAAAGTTGTAAAAGAGTCATTTGTAAAAGTGTCATCATTAGAAGAATCATTATTGTAAAAGAGTCAATCTGCCTAGAGTCGAAAAGGAATTATTGGGAGAGATAGGAGTCCCTGTTGGGATAATGTCATGGTTGGGTTGCAGGTCAGTGTGATTGGGTGTTTGGTCAAAATCATTGTAAATCATATTGTATCGTGGATCGTTGTCCCTGGTACGGGAATCCACACTCTTGTCTCATTTCAGTCATTATAGGGTGGCAGGGAGGTGCTAGGCTGGTGCATGAAGTCGCCTACAGGTTGGAGCCTGTGAACACTTCAGGGTGGTAGGTTGGTCTAGGATGTTGGGGCATCCATTCAGTTGACTACTGAAGAAACTAGGGCATTGGGGCATCCTTCCAGTGGGAGCTGGAGAAGAATGTTTTTCTAGAATTCTAGGAAGTTGTTGCTTTCATTTCAGTTAGGGCTGAAGATTAAAGAATTTATTAGAAAAGAATTCGATGGTTTTTGACTCGGAGGGGGTTTTCCACCTAAAATTATTGTGTCTACTGTGTTCTTTTATTTACTGTTATTACTGCATAAACATTAATAATAATTGAAGATTAAATAATGCTCTGAAAAGATTTAAAAGTGCTAATTGCTAAGGAATATTGATTCACCCCCCCCTCAATATTTCCAACAGTATATTAAAATCAAGTAGGAGAAGTAAATTCAGTTTTGCTGCAGTAGGGGTTCCTTGAGTGTAGGAATTTTCACAAAATGGGGGGTTAATCCTCAATCCTAATCCCATGGGATCTCCCCTATTGACCTATGGTTTTAGGAAGGGCACTACTTGGGAAACCCTGATTTTGATAGCATGGTCCCATTTTCCCGTTCCACACTTTCACTCCCCTTCACACATTACAATCCATATTTCACCATTTTCCTTCTCTAAGTCTACATGACTACTAGGTCCACAAGGCAATGGCACTCTCCATTCCCTTGTCCAGATATCTGGATCGGGCCTGAAAATGTTGCCCTAGATGTTGATGCAGCTAAAAGAAAATTAAAATCATATCATGGCCACAAGCAAAAAAACAAAAGAAAAAATATTATAAAATGCAAAAGATGGTCAGGACATTTAATATAGCACGTGGGCAAAAGCCAAACATTAGCTCTACCCCTTTATCATGGCCATCACCCTGGTTCGTAGGGGCCCATGAGTGCCTCCATATCATGAAGGAACCCATGCATGTCCCAACCCCTGGTGGGTGATGAACTGCCTCACCTTAAGGGGGTAATAATTGTGGAAATTCCCAGATCTAACAATCTCAGGAATCCTACTACAACCAGCTGGATCTACTTCACCTAGATTGTAAATTACATTACAAACTTATTTCAGATTTCTTCTAGAAATATTGAAGCAAATTATTGAAGCAGCCTACACCAAATTAAATATGATTCTGAAACATAGAAACTGAGCAAGGAAATACAAAGACGTAGGACACCATTATTTTTGGACAAATGTTCCCAGAAAACCCAATGCGGGAAAACCGGTGCAGCAATTCTGAGGGTTTATTATTATTAAGCAGTAGCAAATTCTGAATACATCTCTGAATACCTCTCGGGTTATTCAGTTACAGAGAGAGATACTGACAGAAAGAATTGTGAAGTTACTCACACTATCACTGGAAATCCTAGTTGATCTAGCCCCAAACTGAATGCCCCCTGGCTTTTCTGGCTGACTCTGTGCGGCCTTTGCGCAGTATCTGCGTCAGCCCAGCGTCAAGCTCTCTAGGGACTGTGTCAATCCTCTAATTGGTCGATTTTCTGCCCATGAGATTCGATTTCTGCCTCCCGTTCTTGCACCCCGGCTCCCAGCTTCTAAAACTCGAATTTCCTCTACACATTTCGTACTCCTCATTGGCTTATGCGCTGCCTCTACGTGGCTCTGCGTCAGCCCCTCTGGCTCAGCATTGCCACTACTGGATTACTCTCTGCCTCTCTCTGCTGATGATTCTCCGGCTGAGAAAGTCACTCTCTCTCCAGATGCTATCCTTGCCCCTCAACTGTAAGAAATCTCCTCAATCGAATTTTCCTCTTAAGAACTTATCACTTCAGAAAATCGATTTTTTGATCTCTCTTGGTGTGTTTTCCAAATGACCCTCAAGCCCCTTCTTATATATTTATGTTGGACAACCAACGACCTAGATTAACTCCTAATCAAAGGCTCAGATCGTTTTGGCTTGATCCTCGTCTTCTTCTAGAAGTTACACCCACAATTAGATTAATACTCATTAATATTTAAATTTTACTAAGTTTAGACTTAGGAACTCCATTAAAAAAATTAATTATTTTAATAAAATCGTCTCTGGGTGGAATTTCCCAAAACGGTTTCTAGATTCTTTGGAATACCTGTGCCCAAGCCTCCCTGCAAAATATGAGGCCTAGAGCACATCCAATGCTACCCCAAATCAACACTCCCTCTTAGCGAGGAATGTGCTCTAGTAATATACTGTTGCTGCATACTGCTTCGACTCTGAAGCATCGTTCTCTGCATTGTTGAAGTCTAACATGTTGTCCACCAACTACTACGTTGCTGCTATAACTGTACGGTTGCCTTTGACACTGCCACTGCCAATGCTACATCTGTACTACAACTCCCTCGCAAATGTTGCATCTTCTATGCTGCTAGCACTGCCACTGCTAATACTGCGTCTGTACTGCAACTCAGTTGCTGAGAGAAGCAACTGAAAAACATCCAAAATTACTGAACTAACTGTGTTCAATAACGTGAATGTTGAAGCCTTACTGCTGCTAGTTTCTACGCTGACCCTCTAAATCTATTGCGTTGTTGCTGACCTATGCTCTGTGCCATCTGCATTGTTGCCAACTCTGCTCTGTGTTGTTCAGTCTCTAGCGCTCCTAGCCACTGCAACTGTCTCCTCGACACTCCTCGGCACCATCCGACACTAGACCATCCTGCTACTGCACAACCAGGCTCCCATAGCAGGACTCCTCAAGGATCCTGCCCATATGTAGCTCTTTCGAACTATAGCTCCAAATCAGCCCACCTCCCTCCTGGAGGTATCTCAGCTGTCATGGCAAACTCCTCCTCTTCGATCTTTGCAGCTGCAACCTTAGGATCATGCTTCTCATCCTTGTCCTTTTTCTTCAAAGGACACTAGGATGCATAGTGGCCCCTCTCGCCACATCTGAAACACTTTACCTTGGAGAAACCCTTCTTTCGTCTTTGTTGCCCCAGCTGCAACCTTAGGATCATGCTTCTCATCCTTGTCCTTTTTCTTCAAAGGACACTAGGATGCATAGTGGCCCCTCTCGCCACATCTGAAACACTTTACCTTGGAGACACCCTTCTTTCGTCTTTATTGCCCCTGTTGTCCCTTCGAATGAAGGGTTGTATTGTCCTCCTCCTCCTTGGGCTTCGACCCATTGCTGCTGTTGTTTCCATTAAGTTTGACCTTGACCAGGTCTCTCCTCAACTCCTCTTGTTTTAGAGTTGCCTACATCTCATCACAATTAGGCAATGTTGCTCTGCCCAGGATACTCTGGACAAATACTTGCCACTCATCTGAGATAGAATTGAGGGCTAGTCTAACTAAATCTGAATCCTGAGGTGTATGCCCCGCAGCAAACAACTCATCACGGGTTTCCTTCAGCTTCGTGAGGAATGGATCCACACGCTCTCTTTCTGCATCTGAGCAGATCTCAACATTTGATATAAGTACATCTTCCGCTACTCGGAAGATCCCTGATATAACGTGGCCAAGGCATCCCACATCTCCTTAGCAATCGCTCTGCTAGCAATGTGGCACACCACGTGATCCTTGACTCCATCTAGGATCATCCTCTTGGCCTTTTCCATCTCAACCTTGTACTTTTTCAGTAGATCTACATCTGCAGGTTCAGCCACCACGTTGTCGACATACGTCTTGAGGGCATGCTCATCTAGAAGGAAAGACATTCTAGCCTTCTAGATGACATAATTGGATGCTCCATCCAACCTGTCCTGATCCCTCAAGCCACTGGTTGCCATCTCCTTCGAAAATTGTCGAACAACTCCCTCTTTCTCCCTACTGCGTAGCTTCTAGGCTGGATTACGTACTCCCTGATGGAGTTGGTAAGTCTGTTGCTCCTCTGCTGCCCAGCAAATGAGAAATACTGATTTCCTCGAAAAGAAACCACTAAGGAAGTATTCCCTCACTATGCGATCTGCTTCCTTCTTCCGCAGCTTTTCTGCATAGCACTCAGCTTGCAGAAAATTGTGTCCTCCTAGCTCCGCACTGAGGCTCTGTGTGGCTCCCTTTGCCTCTGGCAAATTCTCGATCCAGCAGTCTTACCTCTCTATCGACTCACTTAGAGAGAGACAACCTCGAAAATATAGCACTCCTGGCTAGAACTGCGCAATCCCTCACGGGATTCAAACAGTTGCTTGTTGCAGCAACTTGGCCTTTGCTTCAGTGCTAGATCTGCTCTTCCTGTTTCACATCAAATGCTTTGATACCATCTGAAATTCCTGGATCTAACAATCTCAAGAATCCTACTGCAACCAGCTAAATGTACTTCACCTAGATTGTAAATTACATTACAAACTTATTTCGGATTTCTTCTTGAAATATTGAAGCAAATTACTAAAGCAACCTACACCAAATTAAATATGATTCTGAAACATAGAATTTGAGCAAGGAAATACAAACACATTGGACACCGTTATTTTTGGACAAATGTCCCTGGAAAAACCCAATGCGGGAAAACTGGTGCAACAATTCTAAGGATTTATTATTATTAAGCAGTAGCAAATTCTGAATACATCTCTGAATACCTCTCAGGTTATTCGATTACAGAGAGAGAAATACTGACAAAAAGAATTGTGACGTTACCTCACACTATCACTGGAAATCCTAGTTGATCCAGCCCCAGATTGATTTCCCCCCAACTTTTTTGGTTGACTCTGCGCTGCCTCTACGTTAGCCCAACGTCAAGCTCTCTAGGGACTGCGTCAATCCTCTGACTGGTCGATTTGCTGCCCAGGAGATTCAATTTCTGCCTCCCAGTCTCACACCCCGGCTCTCGGCTTCTAAAACTCGAATTCCCTCTACAAATTTCGGACTCCTCATTGGCTTCTGCGCTGCCTCTGCATGGCTCTGCGTCAACCCCTCTAGCTTAGTGCTGCCACTGTTGGATTACTCTCTACCTCTCTTTGCTAATGAGTCTTCAGCTGAGAAAGTCACTCTCTCTCTGGATGCTATCCCTGCCACTCAACTGCAAGAAATCTCCTCAATCGAATTTTCCTCCTGAGAACTTCTCACTTCATAAAATCGATTTCTTGATCTCTCTTGGTGTGTTTTCTAAATGACCCTCAAGTCCCTTCTTATATCTTTCTGTTGAACAACCAACGGCTTAGATTAACTCCTAATCAAAGGCTCCTATCGTTTTGGCTTGATCTCTGTCTTCTTATAGAAGTTACACCCACAATTAGATTAATACTCATTAATATTTTAATTTTCCTAAGTTTAGACTTAGGAACTCCATTAAAAATATTAATTATTTTAATAAAATCGTCCCTAGGTGGAATTTCCCAAAACAGTTTCTGGGTTCTTTGGAATACATGTACCCAAGCCTCCTTGCAAAATTTGAGGCCTAGAGCACATCTGATGCTACCCCAAATCAACAATAATTTCTTTATATCATTCACGAATTTGTTTGATGTATGGAAGTTTTGCTTCTAGAATGTGCTAATTGTGTCCTAATTATTGAAAATTAACTTTGGAAGGCTTTCTAGTTGAGTATTGCATATGTCATTCAATGTATGGCATGTAATGAATGTTCCTAGTTGAGGAAATTCTTGAACTCTCCATGAAATTCCATATCTTTGAAGTGGGTAAATGTTTAAATGTGGTACGTAGGGCATCATTTTTAAGCCTCCTTAGAGACGATTTAGCTCATCTTGAACATCCCAAGACTCCATTTGCCCAAAGGACAAAGCACTAATCCAAGCCCTTGGTAGTTATCTCTACTTTTCATCCATAATTTTTCCTCTTAAAATTTGGTCCTTTAAGGCTAGGGCAAAAATCTAGGGCTTGTAGCGAAATTTTAGGGAGAAGACTTTTTGGGAATTCGAGAGCCTAAACATCAATCTTAGGGTCTAGGCTACCTATGTTCCAAGTTTGGTGGGAAACCACTCGAATCTCATCTATAAAATCTCTTGCCCTAAGTGTTGCTCTAAGAGGGAAACCCTTGTTTCTTCTCCCTCAACTTGGGGACTTCTTTGAAAGTTGTATGAGCTTAGTACTTGTTGAGTATATCTCAATAAGCCTTTTCTCTCGGGCCTTAACCTTGTGAATATTTATTACCATAAAAAAACCTCAAAACCCTAGGTCTTGTGCCTTCTTTTCTAGGGCTTTTCTTAGAGAGTGATTTGTTTCTTTGAAGCCTTATACCTTTATTGAGCCTCTCCTTCAAATGAGCTCTGGCTTGATCACTTCGTGCCTTATACCTAGAATATCAATTAAAGGTGATTATCATCTTATCAAGACTCCTCCCATCGGTGAAAGTCCGTAAAGAGCAAGGGACCTTGGTTGTGATAACAGTGGGCCATTGTCCATTGTTAGCACTTAGTCTAGCTTTTGTCCTATAGGCTTTCCCTCTCTAGGGCCTACTAAATTTTGTAGTAACAAGCCCTAAAGTGAAAACCCTTGGGTTTCTTGGTGTGTTGGACGAAACCCCAACTCAGTATTGTGGATATTTCATTCAAAAATATCATAGAACTTCATCAACATCAGTTGGCAAGCAAATTTGGCACAAATCTGTGGATTGGAGTGGGGATCACCCAGATCTCCGATTTGGGCGTCATTTCCAGTAATGTGATGGAGGATCAAGAGCTATTGTCAGCCATTTGTTGGAGTTTGTAACAGGTTCTCAAAACCCTATTAATATACAATGTTCCACCGAGTTTCCGGGACGGGGAAACGCGAGAGCGGGGATATGCACAAGGGGGACGTATATAAACAACCCCAAAATTTAGGGAAATTTCGGGGAAACGGAGGGACGTCGAAGTCATAAAAATTATTAAATTATAAAAAATATATATATATATAAATAAAAAATAAAATCCCAACAATATGTCAATAACTAAGTTAGTAAATAGTAATTCTTAATAATTATGAAATGTACATCTAAATATGATCATCATTTCGTATTAGACTATTATGAATCATAATTATCATTTGACATTTTTGCAATCATCAATGTAAAATTGTAAATCTAAAAGTAAATTACTTAATTGCATCCATCATTTGACATTATGCAATGTTCCATCTAAATTCATCATTTGGCAATGGGCATTAATATTATGCAAGGTACATCTAAATTAAATTAATCATTTGACAATTGAAATTACACAATGCACATCGAAAGTAAATTCATCATATGACAATGACATTATGTTGAAGTCTAAAATAGCCATAGAATACTAAACTAAAAGTAAACATAGAAAGCAGTGAAATACTAGTAAATTTCTCAAAAAGTACTAAATAATAAATCACAACTCCAAGTCACAAAATGAAAATCGCAACTCCAATCCGACAACTCCAAATGTCTTAGGCCCCCGGCTAATGGTAAATCTGAATCACAACAAATTGCAGATGGAAAATGTCGAGTAGTGGCAGTAGGAAAATCTCAGGCGGCAGGGTAAAATGTTGAGCAACAGTAGAAGGAAAATGTCGAGCGGCAAGGTAAAATTGTAGGGTTAATGAGAAATGTGAATGATTATGTTTTAAAGTTTTAATTTATCCTTTAGTTTTTATTTTCATTTTTTTAATTATATTAAAATTTATAATTTTTATGTTTTTAATTGTTATTAGCAAAAAAACATTGGGGGGAGCTCGGGGACGCTTTTCATCACCAGGAAAAAGTCCCCCGAGAGTTTCCCCGAGTTTCCCCAAAAAAGGGGATGTGGGGAAACGTTTCCCCAAGAGTTTCCCCATCCCAGGAGCGTGGGGGAGCGAGGAAGCATGTCCCCCACCCTGGGGGGCGTGTCCCTGTGGAACACTGTTAATATAATAAGGCTGAATTTTGCTGAGTTTTCTTGTGTTAATTTTGAGTTTGCAGCATTTCATTTCATTTCCATGTTCTATTGCAAATTTGATTAAATTGCTGGCAATATCTATCGTATAAAATTTTGTAAATTTTATGGTGTTTTTAATGAATTTGATGGAGTAATTTTGCCAAAGTTATTTTTAACGAAAATAATAAAATGGAAATATTACAATCTTCAATTGTGTAAAGTATCCTTCGAAAGGGCTATGTAGTCGGTCAATGTCACCAAAGACTTACATTTGGCCTCATCCACAAAGATTGCATTAGCATAGGGGGCCACTATTAGTAATTATTCTATATTCATACATGCCCAATATTGTTGCATTAACATAACCCACACCCTAGAAAGACTTGTTCACCTTCGTTAACCAGAAGAGCACATCCACTAGGTTTTAAACCTAGGTCACCAATGTGGCAATCCAACTTGTCACAAGGTCATACCCCAACAAACTTTAAATTGCTAGGATTTAAACAAGGAATGGAAGTAGGTTCATAAAATGACATAGACCCCACCACCCATCAATATGTATGGCTACTCCATCTTAACAGGGTATAACCATGCATTGCCATAGGTTCAACCCCTGCCCCAAGTATTCTAGTGGCTACTTTAAGACGCTGGATAATGCCCATGGAAATAGAACCTTGTTCTATGGTATGAAACTCCTAGCTCTCTCCACAACATTTCTTAAATATGGTATTAAAACTCAATTTCATTACCTCGTTTTCTTGGTTAATGATTTGTCATTTACTTTGAAAAAAGAAAAAGAAAAAAAAGCTATATATCATATTTATAATATTTTTTTATTTACATATAAAAAATGACTGTGGCAATATTTTATTTTTTTAGACAGGGAAATAAAATACAAGGTATAGGACTTGGATTCATTAAATCAACCTTTCAAATTTTTTCCTTTCATCGTTTGTATAAGCAATAAAAATGGAAGTTATTTTTTTCCTTTGATATTTACACTGCACAGGGAATCCGAAATTTTTTTATGTTAAGAAAGAAAGAAATAAATAAATAAACCACGAGGCTAAAGATAGCCTATGGGACAGATTGCTTCTTCATCTGCTTGATGTATTCGGCCCTTTTTCTGTGAAGCTTCAAAATAAATGCCCCCAGCTTCTCGACAAACCCCTCGCTAAATAGATTATCCCAAGAGCTAGTTGCCAGCTTATCTGCATAACTTTCCCTGTTGTCTTTGAAGGCCTCACATTCTAAAATGAAATGTTTTTCTGTTTCCACTTTTCCGGAAGAACCAAAAATGCATACTCTTTCCTCCCACACTTCCTTTGGCCTTTTCCAGCGCCCTGTTTCACAATGAAGTTGATGAGAATTATTCCTTAACTGAGCAATAAGAATTTTAGCTCTCCAAGAAATATTGGCCTCTATGTATGCTTTTGGTTGATGACTATGAGTGGAATTAAACACTTCAATATAGTATTTTTTCTTTCTTCCTAGCTCCTTATCCCAAGTACACTTGTGGAACTTTTCCATAACAAAAGTTTTTATCTCTTTGTTGTTTATGGGACATGCGTTCAAGCAAATACCCCATTTACTAAACCATTTGTTATTTTGTTGCATCCAAGTTTTTTTGCTCTTGCACAATCTATCATTAAAGACAACCTCGGGCCATCTACCCTCTTCCATTTGCTCAATTTTTTTTAAATACCTTATGACTCGCACCATAGCAATTGCTTCAATAGGAGCAGTCCCTATTTCACTTAACAAGATATCATAAGGAACTGCACTTTTAATCTTAAATTTGTTTGTAATCAAACGCTTCTGAATTTTCTCAATTTGTCTCCATTGCATGTCAGATGTACTACTAGCCCATAGTTTACAACTATAGAGAATCACCGGAATCACTAGAAGCCCAAAAAGAGTTTGAGTGGTTTTCTAGTCCCGTAACTCTGCCTCTCTACACCTATTTTGAAAAGCATAAAATGCTTTCCAACCCCCCAAAGTTTTTTTCTTTCTACAACCATTCCAGCTTAGATTTTTGTTGAAGTCAATTCCGAGGTATTTGTAATCCGCAACTTCTTCCAGAATGTTGCCTTCAAAGTAGAACTTATGCTGGTTATGTTTTCTTTTCTTTTCTTAGAGAAAACCACTACTTTTGTTTTGTTGATATTGACTTGCATCCCCACACTTCTACAAAAATGCTCAAGGGATAGTAAGTGCTCTTGCAAACCAAGAGCCGATTTAGCAATCAGAATAAGGTCATCTGCATACAAAAGAAGCCTTATAACAAACTTGCCCAAATAGATACCATCACCCCTTGCGAATTTAACCACTCCTCAAGCTTGTCGATATATAAACCAAAAAGGGTAGGAGACAGTGAGCGACCTTGCTTGACCCCGATATCATTTCTAAAACTTTCAAAAATGCCTGCTGAAGTTCTAATTTTGACTTTCACCTCTTCATATAGTCTATGCATAGCTACTCTCAAATGTTTAGGAACCCCAAGTTCCTCCATTCTGTGCCAAAGCTTATCCCTAGGAACCGAGTCAAACGCTTTTCTGAAATCAACAAAGAAACAAAAGGCTTCTTCCTTTTTCTCCCAAACTTTTTCAATGATGTGTCCTAAAGTTATACAATGATCAACTGTGGAATGCTTAGGTCTAAAACCTGCTTGCCCTTTAGCACGCTTATCTCTTTCTTCTGCCCACTTGCTAATTTTGTTTTCTAGCATGCTTCCAAATAGCTTTGCAAACAAGGGTTTATCATGGTGGTCCTATAATTGGAAGGATTATTGACGTCACCGCACTTGAAAAGAGGTATTGCCATACTAGTTGTCCAATCTGTGGGGAGCCCCTATTGTATGATGTTGTTGAAGATTATGTGAGGTGCAAGAATCTTTGAGCCCCACTGCAGATATTCTGCTTGGAGTTCAGCTAAGTCTTTTGCTTTTCCAACACCCAACTTCTTGATACCCATCTCTACCTCTTGTACCGTGAAGAGTTCAGTATCAGTGTTGACCAAGGGGGAAGGTCAACCTTGGGAACCTGCTCATAGAGTTGTCTTGCATTGTCAAACCATTTAGAAGCTGTAATATTATTTCCAATTTGTATCTTTTTCGGTTAGAGCTCCTTCCAAAATAATTTGGGATTATTTTTCCCAAGGAAGATTAGTTCTTCCCTCCTTGAAACCATGAAATCAACCTTTTTCTTGCTTAATAACTGCTTGTAAGCTTTGAGCTTTATGTTATCCTTGTTTGACTCTTTCCACATTCTCCTTGCCTTTTTGCATTCCTCGTCAAACCAAGCATTAACCGGAAAGCAATTTGTTTCAGACTTCTTAATTTTTTTTTTTGCAATTTCAAGTGCGCATTGAATTAAATGTGTTAATTCATGACTATGAAGGCTGTGAATTGTAATTTTCTCCTTCTCAAAGAGCCTCTCTAGCATCATTTTGAAGGTATTACAATTTTTTGGGGTCAAAATAATTCTGCCTTATGGGAGATTTTGTTGGACATGCTGATTTTTTACTCTAATTGTTTCTTTCCAATCCAAGAGAAACATAAATAAATTGGCTTGTGATCTGATTTTAAGTCCCACGGCTAATCTCCAATCAAAACTTCCTCCATTTTCTCACACAAGCCATGCGAGCAAATTACATAATCTACCACACTTGCTCCATTGTAAGTATTGCAAGTGAAATTACCGGACTTTGCCCATCTAGTCAAGCCATTACCAATAACTAAATCAAAAGCCCCACATAGAGTAAGCAATTGTTCACTAAAGAGATTACAGCCCTTGTTCTCCGAAATTCTTTCCCACTGATGATTACTTTCTTCTGTAAGCCAAATAGGGTCGCAATCATCTTTACAACAAAGAATGCTAGCTTGCTCACTTGCAATCCTAGCGTTGAAATCACCCACTATAAGGACTTCACCTAGGTGCGAATATGTTGCAATATCCATTTTTAAGGTTGCAAACGGATCTTTGTGGTCAAGCCCTCTACCTTTGTAGATTTTTTAAACTTGGGGCGCAAAATAGCATGCCGTCTTTCTGATGTGGTTTCCATTTTCTGATATTTTAAGCCAAATGAATTGCTTATTTGAGTCTTCTTTTTCTAACTGAATGAAATGAGCTCCTTTCTCCCTTACTAAAACCATGATACTCCGTGTCCTTTGCCATTCCGGGCTGCCTTGTTCCACACTGCCATCTTCCAGTATCCTTCAAACAGAGGTGTCTTGCACCCTTCAGGCTCTTGTGTTTCTATGAGACAAATTATGTCTCTATCTTCCGCAATAGGCCCTAACCTCGTCTCCATGGGTAACCTCTGTCAAAAATTGTTTACTATTTTACGTGTTTTCGGACCGTCAGCTATAAATTTATGTTAATTTACAGGTTTCCTTCAAAAAAATATGCCAAGAGGACACCTCGGTGCTTTCAATTCTCTGGCTCATATAAAATAGTTTTCTGGTCAAATATTAGTTTGGAGTTTTCTTTTATTCAGTATGTGCTGAGAGGAAAATAGGCTCTGTGCTTTTAAAACTGCTGCCAGGGATTAAACCGTAAATTGCTACTTGCCTAGGACTCAAAGCTAAAAACAGCAATGCCCACAGTTCGAGGAGCAAAAACCTGAGAGGGCGCATTGAGAAGGCGCCTTTGCAGATTGACGATGAACGGAGCAACAGTGGAGTCAGTCGAATTGAGCAGAAGAACCTCGTGAGCTGTAATTATGGCTTTAATGTGCTCCAAATTGATCACAATTGCTCTGTCTCGACCAAGAATGGTGCAGGGATAAGAGAGCAGAGGGTCCAGTACGCGGAGGTCTCGAGCTGGAAGGCCAGTGCGGCGCATGATGTCCTGTTTTCCTGCTTTAACCACTTGTGTTCCGCCATGGCCGTCTATCAGCAACCAAGCGCGAACGCCTATTCCTTTCTTGCTCACTACTGCTCTTCGAAATGATGGTGGCTGTCGCGCTGAACTGAAGGATGAATCCAATTCCGCCATCCCTTATCCTACTTGAATGTTATGCGAACAAGCTCCATCTCAAGTGTGTTTTATGGGAGATACCTATATGTGTGAGTCTTACTGTACGTAATTTCAATTCATTGACTGTCTGGTTGATCACCGATTCTATATGGTGCAGGTTCGATCTATGAATAATGCCCCTATTATACGCTGAAGGCAGAGGCAGAGTATATAGTATTGAGGTTCGGCGAAAATTACTGTGTTATTAGTTAATTTGTAAATTTTTATTAAAAGTTTTGGTAAAATTAAATATTAAATTTAAAATTATTGTGTTATTAGTTAATTTGTAAATTTTTATTAAAAGTTTTGGTAAAATTGAAATTTTTTATTTTTAAATTTAAATTTTTTTATTTTTATTTCTATTGAAGTATCACAAATTTTATATAATTTAAAATTAAATTTTTAAAATGAAAAATTATTTTTAAAAAATAAAAACTTATATCTTTGTTAATTAATTAACGAATGATTTTTTTTTAATTTATGGATTTTTTATATTTAATATTTGGTTAATTATTTTTTTTAATAAACTTTACGGATATATATATATGATGCAATATAAAAACTAAAATTTAAATCAACCCTAATAAATAAGATTTTTTTTTCTTTACAATTTTAATCATAACTTAAAAATAAAAAATAAAAAAGATAGGAATCTTTTGCATTAAGACTTAAGCCTTTGTGTAACTAAATTTTTTATTTTAATATACTAAACATTGTAATTTTTTTATATTAGATATTTTATTACATAAGAATTCTCTGTCATACTTAATACTATGACATAGATTTTATTTGCTAAGATGAGTATAAATTTAAAGTGAAATATATAGTTTATTTGCTAAGATGAGTATAAATTTAAAGTGAAATATATATTTTATTTGCTAAGATGAGTATAAATTTAAAGTGAAATATATAGTTTGTTACAATAATTAGCTTCAAATTTATTTATTTTATTTATATCATATATATTCATTATTTAATATAAAGATACTAGACATTGTAATTTATCCTCCTTATTTGTTTTCTTAAGTTAAAGATGGAATGAAATATGCACAAGCACATTTTAATAAACTCTTAACTTTTGTAACAAATGATGATGTTGGGGCTAATGTTTCATACAAAATTATCTATGCACTTATCTCTATTTTGCTACAAGGTTATCTAGCCCATTAATTACTTCAAATGTGTTTCATTATTAGATTTATGAATTTGTTTAAACATTCAATAATTCTTATTGATTACTTTTTGCATAAAAAACGGGTATTAAGTAGCTTGCTTCCTATTACACTTGTTTGTATTATTCTGACGTATACAATTTCCCTCCCCAAGTGAAGAAGGTGAATAACATTTGAATTTCAATAAAGTAGATAAGTCCACACTTGTTAGTTTTTCACAATAATGTCATGATAGGGAGTTATAAGTTCAATACTTAGCTTTTTTTACGTGGTTAGAGTGAAGTAGTTGTTTACTAATCTCTATTTGTATATTTAATTTTGTTTGTTTAATTTTGTTTGTTGTATAAGTTTATTTTTGGTTTTGGTTGTTGAAGTTATTATATATTATTCTGACGTATACAATTTCCCTCCCCAAGTGAAGAAGGTGAATAACATTTGAATTTCAATAAAGTAGATAAGTCCACACTTGTTAGTTTTTCACAATAATGTCATGATAGGGAGTTATAAGTTCAATACTTAGCTTTTTTTACGTGGTTAGAGTGAAGTAGTTGTTTACTAATCTCTATTTGTATATTTAATTTTGTTTGTTGTATAAGTTTATTTTTGGTTTTGGTTGTTGAAGTTATTATAGTTTAGCAATGTTTATGTGAGGATAATGGGATTAATAAAAGTTAAGTAATGTTATAAGTTTTATTAAATTTTATTTTTAAAAAAATGTCAATGTAAGGGGGTTTTATTATTAAAAATTATTATTGTTGTTAATTAAAGTAAGGTGGTACATTTGCTCGTGACGAACACAAAAACATTAATGTTTTAAAAGATAATGAATACCTAATAATTGGTCAAAATATTTTTTTACAAAATTCTCTAATACCTTGAAGAAAAAAATGAGTTTCAATTAATCAAGCGGAGTTTATGCGGCTTGGTTTTTTCTTTATCCAAAGGAATCAGTCGTTTATCTATTTTTGGAAATTCAAGTATTGTTATTCATCAAGTTTCAAAATGCAAAATCAAAATGCAAAGAGAATGAGGATAAATTTCATATTCCCATCCTTCATAGGATCAAGATGTTGGTTGATTCATTTGATTATATTTCTTTTTATCATATGAGAAGAAATCTTCATAGGATCAAGATGTTGGTTGATTCATTTAATCAAGATGTTGGTTGATTCATTTGATTATATTTCTTTTTATCATATGAGAAGAAATCTTCATAGGATCAAGATGTTGGTTGATTCATTTAATTATATTTCTTGGTTGATTCATTTGATTATATTTCTTTTTATCATATGAGAAGAAATCTTAATGAAGTTATTGACTCCCTCACCTACCAAGGAGGGGAACTAGCACAAGGAAAAGCTCAAATTTGGCCGGGATCACTATTTCTAAATATATTCCTGGACAATGACAAACAACACCATTCAATTTAATTATTTCGGACAAGTGAAATCAAGGATTTGGAGGCGGATCCTGATACTAAATGTGCAAAGGAAGGCATAGGATAGCAAACAAAAATATATTTAGAAATCGATTTGGCAAAAAATTGAGACTTACGTCACTATAGATAGTTGGAAGCACAAGGCCTCATAACGCAGAGCACATGACAAATTGAGCGTCACAGAGATGGAAGAGAGTATTGGAAACTTGTGCGAATTTCTAATTCGGCATATTATTAACTAGACTAAGGAATTCATCCTCATAAATATTTGGAGGTCCCTTTCTATTCGCATTATGATTATTGACAGAAGCGGCATATTATTAACTAGATTTGGGAATTCATCCTCGTAAATATTTGGAGGTCCCTTTCTATTTTCTATTCTCATTATGATTATTGAGAGAAGCTTGAAGGTGAGGTTCAATACAATTAATGTGGAACGAACGGGATTGAGCAACAGAAGGGAAAAATTAAGGTATTCACTGAAAGTTTGGGTGACTTCCTTCTCATTGTTAACAACATTCAGCTCTCCTCTCCTCAGGCTCACGCTTGATTCAGAAGTTGGCTCTATTCAATGGAGAATTTTTTGAGAGATAGAGAGGAGGCTTCTAGCCCTGGTTTCGCAAGAATGGAATAACTTCTTGAATTCATTATTTCTCTAATCTCTCGACATGCTGAAATTCTTACAATTGGAGCAAGGACCCAAAATAATGTATTGGCTAAGTGGTTGGATTTGATTGAATTTAAGCTTACCGGGCTGCAATTGGCTTTGGATATGATGGAGTCTCGTTTGGACAATGTGCAGAAGGCAATGGAGTTTGGTGCAAACAAGAAGTCGATGGGATTGTTACAGCAAGAGCAAATGAGGCCCATCAATCTAAGTCTGGAGCAGTTGATGAAGAAATGCAAGAGACCTAGGCATTGGGGATTATGTAATTTAATGTTTGTTTTACAATGCTTTGTCATTTTCAAGTTTTTGGAGGGATTATGCAAGTATTGTGAATTCTTTTACTTTTGAAACATTTAGCTTTCTTGTACTTGGAATATCTTTCATTGGTGCAACTCTATTTCAAAGTTATTTCATATATTTGTTGTTTGGATGATCATTTAAGCTCATGAGTAATTGATGTCACTATCTTGTCATTTGGGCATTTACTTTCAAGTAATATCTCCTTTATAGTTGAAATTTATGTTTATATGATTATCTTGGTCTAACATTTGATTTTGCAGGATTGTCTATCATTGTATCTTGATTTGATTTTTGAGCAAACTATTGTTATTTATTTGAAGGCACTGGTCTATACTTTGAACATATCATTGAAATTTGCTCATTTATTCATATGCTTTCTTGATTCTTGGAATTAAGTTATTTTTTTACAAGTAATCCAAATTAACCTTTGTCTTAAAGACTCATATCATATAACTTTTCATTAGGGACCACCCCACTTAGCTAACCTAGGAGATAAGTTAAACGTAGAGAGTTGGGAATAGGTGACAACCCCTTTTCTCAGTTCTTGCCACCAACCACACCTTGTGGGGTTAAGATATTTTCTCACTAACTTAGGTGTGTGTGTAAGGCGACAACAACAACACCCATCTCCAAGTGATCCCAAGGCAAGACGTCTTGATCCCTTTAAGCAAAGGGAAACCCTTCTAGATGCCCTACGCAGTCTCCAATGAGCTAGTTGTTTGCAACAAATTGTCCTTGGGTTGAGTGGTATGAGATCACTTTAGAAATGCTCTCTTAGTCAAATTAGATCAAGTCCCATTTAGATCCCATCATTTAATCTAGTGAAACCAAATAACTTGAACCGCCTCCTCAATAAGTGTGAATTTGCAGGGGATATCATGGTGGCTAGGGACACCAAATTTTTCTTGTGGTTAATTCCCTTGATTTATGGAATGAGTGGAGTTCACATCACTTTTTTAACTTGAATTTTAATGCTAGGGACACCAAATTTTTCTTGTGGTTAATTCCCTTGATTTATGGAATGAGTGGAGTTCACATCACTTTTTTAACTTGAATTTTAATTCTTGTCAATTTCCATCTCACTTCTGGGCACTTTGACTTGGAGAGAATTTTAATTTTCTCTCAATTATTAATTTTTGGCTAATTTATTTTCCATTTTTTTCTCAAAACTTAAAAAAGTGGGTTTTGAGGGGTAATCATTTTTTGACCTTCAAAGTGTGTCTTAATAGAAAGTTGAGTTGTAGACATCTAATTTTGAGTACTCATACCCCTTGCAACATCTCTAGACAACACTTATTACAACTTACATCAAAAATTTATTAAAAATCTCATCCTACGAGAAATTTTTAATAATTAAAAATGACACCTAGACTTAACCAAATTTTGTGAAACTTTAGAGATGATCTAATATGGTAATATACATTGAATCTAGACACTAGGACTCACCTAAGACTCTACCATCAATCCACACTCCAACTTTGGGGTATATCTGGGAAAAAAACCCAACTAATTATAAGTGTTAAAAACACGAATAATTAGCTAAGTGAAAAAAAATCCCTAGAGTGAACTCACTTGCTAGTAAAGTCCTAAGCTACCTAGGCCTATTACATGGATTTATTTCATCATACTAGCATCATTTTTACAATGTCTCCCCAGTGTTGTGGAATCTGAGAAACATAATGAAGAGAAGAAGAAGAAAGGGGCTTAAAAGCCCTGATGAAGTCTAGAACTCTAATTGATTTGATGGTGTTGGAATGCTCTAAATGTACTTTGATCATGGATTCTTTGACAAATCTTCAGATGTAACCCTAGTGGTCAACATGACCCAAGATAATTTGACCTCGTTATTTCCTTGACCAATACAACTTCAACATGATAGGTTAAACCACTTAAGCTATTATATATATATGTGTGTGTGTGTGTGTGCACCAAGGTAGCATTAAATGTTAGTGATGATGTTTTCTAGACATATACACATTAAGCGTCTATCTATTATCAAATATGACATCCATGTAATCTACTTGGGAGCATTATATTAACTCTCTTAACCTAGAGGAACTCTACTAGACTTCAACTCATCACCTCTCAACAATATTTGACTTGAAACTGGTTAGTTTACACTACTTGAGCTAATCCTTGGAACATCTGAATAGAAGGTGACTCAATTGCGAGTTAGAACAAAAAGCAACAACCCAAGGGGCTCAACCAAATATAAAATTGAACCTATTACCTCCTCATTGGAAAGATGCCTTGGCAATGGCTCAACTAATTAAGCTAATCCTTAGAGCTTTTATATTTGTATTTTTGCGTGTCTTATAAATTATGTGTATATTTCAACATACTTATACATATATCTTTTCCAAAAAAAATCTTAAAGAAAAACCTAGAAAATAGTTCCTTACATTTGTAAATAATATCCCTAATAAACATACCAATATAGTCCAATACACCTAACCTATAATGATTTACATAAAACTAACCAAACACTTAAAAAAAAAAACAAACATAGATATTTCATATACTTTTACACATAAATAGTAAGCTTGATTTATCTATGGAATTAGAAAAATAAATATATGATACACTAGGATACCCTTACATGTCATATTTTCAACACATTGACATGTGGTATCTATCCAAACATGTTGGTGATCAATAGGATAGAAAAATTCAAAAACCTTTCACAAAAATTTAAAAAGCATGTGCAATATGTCCCTACCTACCACTAAATGTGTCCCAATATGTGCTTGATGTAATTTGATTTTGCATATTTATTCATTTTATTTTTGTAATTGTTTGTGTGTCATATTCTCGAGAGTCAATATGTGTTATCTTAGACATTTGGATCCCCATAACCTAGTGACGTGACTTGGAAGTGGATGTAGTTTATAACAAAAAGGAATTGGCTATGCTTCAAATTTCCATTTCTTTAAATCTGTGTTTGTAGATTTTATTCAAATGAGTTTTTATTGATATTGTTTTTTTTATTAGATGATTTGAAAATGAATATTTTTAAAACAAAATTATTATTAACAAGGAGGGCTGCGGGGCAACAAGTCCCTGCCTTCTACCTTTAGAACTTGTTGTGGACGAATAGATATACGTCGCGAATAATATCAAGGTTGCAATTCATAGTATGTGAAAGCCAACCAAATCAGTGTTGTTGTAATTCACAATATGTGAAAGCCAACAAAATGAGTGTTGCATGAAAGATTGATACTTAATCCTTTTATTGTATTTTGAAATTATCGACTGATACTTAATCCTTTTATTGTATTTAGCAAGTATCATGCATCACTAACAAACTTGCACACCCAAACTCAATATAGATCACAGAAAACATGACAGAGGCAGAGACTAAAGCAGGCAGGAGCAATTGAACCAGCACCCGCTTATGGATCAATTCAAGAGCCAGTTGATCAAGTTGAAGCACTCGTTTCCTCGCAATGGTAGAGACATAAGCTGAAGCATAGAAGGCAACAAAGACAGAGTGAGAGGCAAAGGTCGCAGTTTCATCGGTTGGAGATCGAGCATAAGAGGCGAAGGCTTCTTCGGTAGCAAATCCAATTATAGAGTCCCCAGCAACAGGGCAACAGGGAAATAGGAGTGCTCAAGTTACAAAATTCCTTCCACTCAAGTCCTGGTCTCCAAAAATGGGTAGAATATATGGGTACTAAATAAAACAAATAAGAATTGAAATAACTAAAATAATAAAATATTTATGAATGGAGGAACAAGCCAGTGTTGGTAGCTTGATTGTCATAGGAAAAAAACAAGTCAAAATAACCAAATTAAAAACAGAACATAGGTACTCTTGTAATTGCTGAAATTAGGGAAGAAAATCAAAACAATATTCTAGGATGTGGTTGTTTCTTATGTTCTGGGAGCAACAAATCTTGAAAGATATGCTGAAATATAAAGTTTAGTATAAATCTAAGCACCTTTTTTCTTCTAGAAAAAAATTGTGATCAATATCCCTGACAAACCAATATGCATGGTAAAGAAGTCCCCTGCCTTGTTCTAATTTAACCTTTCTAATTTGTTATATTGGTTGCACTGTTATTAACAAACATAACAATGCCCTTGATGCTCTACAAAAGAACTTTCAAATGAGAAGCCTCCTATTGCATTTTTCTGTTTTTTCTATAAAGCCAACATATTCAAAATTTCTCACCCATTAATTATCACCTTCAAATCTATGTTGTCTATGCAGCTAAACAATATCAACCTTAAATTCACTTGTAATCATGCAATAACCATCATAACTAATTTTTCATCGGTGTTGGCATAAAGTATGTTAATTGTATGCTCTACCTTTCCAAATGTTTCAAAGATGCAAAACAGTAAATAAAGTATGATGAGGTTGTTGTTTTGTTTATGGAACCTGTTAGTGTGACACAAAATCCTATCACCAGTGATCAAATATACTTTTACCAAGTCTGTTAGGAGTCTCAAGGTCAAATTTTATCATGTCACTAGGTTTACAGAGTAAAATTTGGTCACTGGCTAGTTTGTTTAGGAATGTCTTCATTCCTTTGGAAAAATAACACATGTTGGTCGCCTACCTCATTCAGATGAAGAATCATAATAAAAAAGGATGTTTTCATTATATCAGTCATCATTATTACATTCCACTCAGTCTCATGTATTCATTAAGTCATTAGGGTTTCAAGGTCCATCATCATCATGTGTAAATCCAGCATTAAATGAGTCATGATAAGCAACTCTTTGGCATAATTTTGATGAATTTTCATAAGTTCTTCATGATTTCAATCTCAAAGGTTCCAGAAGAATAAGTCTCATTGTTCAAAAGGTAAAAAGCAACTCAGGTTTCAGCTCTCCAAAGTGGCTCAGTTTTAAAGGTGAAAAATCAGTTTTTGAAAAGGTATGTGGGGCCCATTTCTATTCAAAAGGGAATCATACTTGCCTATAAAACCCAAAAGGTCCCCAAATCATTTCATTTGCCTTCTATTTTCCTTTATTCATTGAGGGCTCCCCTCCATTAGCGGGAAAAAACATTGTTTCTAGGCAAAATTGGTAAAAAATTGCAGGCGTTGCGCTTCCAGAGACTGCGTTGTGCTTTTGAGGCCGACACTGCGCTTCCAGACACTACACTGCGCTTGTGCCAGAGCAACCCAAAACCTTCCAAAATTCACCCAAATTCAAATTTGAAGCTTGCAATCTAGTTTTTTTCTAATCTAAGCTTGTCTACAAGTAAGTACAACACTTTGCTTACCTTTTTCCTTTAGCAAAATGAATTCAAATGCAAGATCTCTTCATCTAGGGTTTTAGGTGAAATTTTCATGTTATAAGCTAGGGTAAATGATGGTTTGTCTAGTTTTGATATTCTAAACATGCAAATCTTCCAACTCACACCTCTGTACATGTTTAAAATACATTTTGACTCACTAAACAACCTATAAATCATCAAATTACCTCACCTATAACTAAACCCTAGCTCATACCTAGCAATTTGAGCAGTTTTCCTAGAAGCTCTATTTTTCATTTCTCATAAGAATTCCTTTCCCTCATTTCACCTCATTTAAGCTTCATGAGTTGCTTGCAGTCCCTATTCATCTCCTAGAAATTTCCCTACCATTATTTCCACTCCTCAAACCCCTCATTTCATCTTTTCACTCATTCCTCACTATTTTTTCCATTTTCCTGATTCTAGGGTTTCTACCATCATGGAGGGAGATTCTTCACCAGAGAGGAAAAAACACCATAAAGGAGGCAAAATCCTCAGATATGAGCCTACCAACTGCAATGAAATCAACACATCACCCTTCATCAAGCAGTGTTTTGAAGATGTAAATTGTCTAGAGTTTTGCAAAAGGGTATGTGAAGTAGGTTTTCATGAACAGTTGACAGATTGGATCGCCACTCATCTGAAAGGGGAAAGGGCTATCATAGCTGGGGTTGAGTTTACATTTTCAGTGGCTGCTATTTCACTTGCTACATGATACCTGATCATGGAGAATACTAGTTTAAGGGCATGAATTTGGATCTTGAACATTACAGGTCCTTCTTGAAAACACCCTACAGGGAGACCCATACACACATCATCCCATTTAGGTACCTATTGGAGAAGTATGCTCCATTAATGAAGGTTGTCATGAAATTTTTCACATGTGAGGGAAGGTTTTCTAGATTGTATGCCTATCACATCCGGCTTCTAATGCACTTCACAACTCAAAAACCTCTCAACATGTGCAATTATCTGTGTAGAAGCCTTGTCAAAATGTCCGAGAAGGTACAGGTGAAAAACAAAGAACACTATCCTAGTATTTTTCATCATAGCTTGATAAAGACTGTAGTTCTCCATCAGCTTGCAGAGAAAAACATGACATGGGATTCTTTCATGGAGACAGCTTTGAAATGGCATGAGACTAATGTTTCAGTTCAACATCCAAACATGCCAACACAACAGATGGAGGTAGGATCATCAAGCCAATCAGTGGAGGTTCCTAAAGCACCTAGACCTGAGGTGACTAGAATGTATCAAAGAGGAAAAAGGCTTGTGTTTACTTCTCATGTTGAGAAAGGGGCCAAGCCTTCTACATCGGCAAAACAGGGATCATAGGTATAGGATAAAGACTTGATTGAGCATGAATTTGAGTTGGTGGACTTGGAAACAGAAAATGAGCCTTCAAACATGAAACAGATCATCAGAGAAATATTCTCAGATCAGAGAAGTCATGGACAACGTGGCAAGGGTACAGTTTGTTATCTCATTCCTAGAACAAGAAAACAGTCAACGAAAAGCTAGACAACTCATCGTGGAGGAAGAGCAAGCTAATTTGTTATAGCAAGTAGGAAAAGGAAAAGCAGTATTGGAGCTTAGTGAACCTAAGGAAACTAAAAAAAAAGGCAAGAAAAAGAGGCCAAGGACCAAGGGACTCAGGAAAGCATTGAAAGAGGAGAAAAAACACATTTTGCTAGATGACATGGAGGACATAATTGCCCTAGAGATCAATGAGGACAGGGAGTATTGGTTAGATAGGGTCAATGATCACTTGGAAAGGCTTCTTGACAAAGCCAACAGAGATAACCAACTACTAAGGCACATGGCACATCACTATCAAACCATAAATATGATTTGTAACATCAAGCTCAAACAGTTGGAAAACAAGCTCAAAGAAACCCTAAAAGACAAAAATGAGAGGGATAACTTAGAGATGCTTGTTGAAGCATCCATGAGGGCTTAACATACATCATTTTTCAGCTCATGACCAATTTTGAAGGAATTCTGAGCATTTTTGGTTTTTTGGCTATTTTGGTGCCTAATTCAAAAAATTGGCTAGTCACAGAAGCATTTTTCCTTAGGCATCCTATTGAAAAATGGTTTGCAATTTTGGAAAGTTCATGGCATCCTCTCAAAATCCATTTCATCATATTTCATCATATTTCTTAGAGAGGACCCAAATTTTGAGAAAAAGGGAAAAAAGGGGTCAAAAATCAACATTTTGCCCCTCTTTTTGATAGGCATTGTGCTTCCAGAGACACCTTGGGAGAATGAATTTGTGAAGGCCTTACCATGGGTCATTTTCAAAAATTCAAGGTGTTATGGAAACTAGAATTGAAAATCCAGTTGACTGTTCTTTTCAAATCTTCATTTGGACCTCAGGAAGGCATCTTAAAGTAGGCTCAAAGTCGGCACTACGCTTCTGCAAATTTCTGTGTTTTTTATTTAAATTTCACTGTGTAAATTTTCTAGTTTTCAGTTTGACTTAGTCAAAGTCAAAACTCTTGATGTAATTGAAGTTAGTTCGAGGTTAGATGATGTAATCATGAATAAATAGACGTCATAGATTGTTTTTATGGTTTATTAGGCATCATTAAGGAAGCAAAATCCAAATCAAAGTCTACAAGAAGTGTTTGTTTTTTACCTTCTCACTCTCACATGTTGGTTGAGAGAATCTTGGAAACAGTTCCACCACCTAGGAATTCAACTCCTGAAGGTGGGGGAGTAG
Organism: Pinus tabuliformis; assembly: GCA_031772625.1. NCBI lineage: Eukaryota > Viridiplantae > Streptophyta > Pinopsida > Pinales > Pinaceae > Pinus > Pinus tabuliformis. The sequence continues at coordinate 1,705,493,106 of CM062820.1, forward strand.
TTTAATTGATTCTATATGTATCATTTTTCATTCAGAGAGAAGGGTTGGACTTTTGTGGAAAAGCCTCGTATCTTATGTTCTCTTCAACTAATACAGGAGCAGTTGCAGCTATATTTCAGGAACTCTAGTTCAGTGAGTCTATGGTGTTTGTTTTCTCTTTCTATCAATTTCTAATGGATAAATCATCTCTCTTTACATGCTTTATCTTCTTCCTATGAATTTCCTTGTAATTATATAGACAGGAATCTTGAATTAAAGCTCTGTTTATGTGGAATTCATACATGTGTTTCCTTTCTTCTAAAGCTAATGAATTCATGCTTTCACACGCTCATTAGTTTCTTTAAAACTCACAAATCTATACTACATTGACAAACACTTCAATTGCACCATGATACACTGATATATAGCTCATATTTATACTTGTCTTTGCATACTTGAAACCTATACCCAATTACCTACTAAACCCTAGTCCAACAAACCTAAAAACCCTAAATTCACAAATACTCAAAGAAAACTTATATATCTAGCCTAAAACCTTGTTCTTTACAATTATTCATTGATAAATTCTTAGAGAGATCCCTCTGTGGTTCAGTAGGGCTAGCTACTGAATTGAAAGTGGTTCGAGGTTACCTCTTTCGATTTCCTCCTCAACCTACGAAATTGTAGAGGATAATAGAACCTACGAAGAAAAAATGTATCCTAACAATTTCCAAAAATTCCATAGTCATAGAAGCTCTTTCGACATTTCTTCTGCTATCAATGCCTTTATAGATAATCCACTTATGCAAGAGTAAAGTTGTTGGTGTTATTTTTTTAATATATGTAAATAAAAATATGTATTTTTAATTAAAATAAATAAATATAATAAATAATATATATCTATATATAATTTTAAATAAAATAAAATATAAAGGAAACTGCCAAGTGGGGTTTGCATGCAGCCACTGTCCACGTCCAAGACTGTGTTTTGAACCACACTGTGTCTTCTTGTTAATTGCATCTGCATGTCTCCATCGTTGCCCATATGTATTAATTGCATGTGCATGTTTCCACTATGCCAACCCAGCCGCCATAGCAAAGGTAGCAGACCCAGGACCAGCCAGCTCGCAAGCCAGCTATTACTCCCACCTAGCCAACAAGCCAGACAGTTATAAAGCCAAAGCTAACAACTTTTGTTGCTCCAACTGGTTCAACAGGACTACAGGGCAATAGAGAAGCATTACATGACAATAGAGAAGACAAAGTATAGTGCCAGTGATACCATAATAAATCAGTGAATACTCCTTTAACTAATGCTACAAATGAACCTAAAATGGTTACAGTAAATTGATTAGACAAGATGCGGGAGAAAAAATATATTAGTCATTAGGCTGGTTCTCCTTTGATAAGAGTAAGCTCCCCTGAAAGAGCAATATGGGTGGATCAGAAGGATGCTCTACCTAAATAATATCGATGGTGGTTAGATGCGCGGGACGAACAATAACCTATCTCGCCTAAGGAGCAGTTTACGGCCTCGCCCAATAGTTACCCTCCCACCTCGCTAAAGTTAGTTATGTCTTCCCCTGTGTATCCGTCATTCATAAGTCGACCCCAGAGGTGGGTAACCATCCATAAGCCATAGCAGGGGCCATTCATTAGCGGGCCTCAGATAGTAGCGTTACGGATATGGAGGTTGCGCCACCTAAGTACCACAACTGCCTGAGGGAGGGAGCCGAAGTTCGGACCCACCAAAAACCGAGAATACTTGGAATGGAATTAATTGGCCCTGTTGCCTGGAATTGGTTTCAAAGCGCGTAGATTTTTCCTTTTCTATAACGCATGCTCTCTCTATAACGAATGGGAATAGTGGCGTGTTTAATAGCACAAGGGAAGGAATGGCGGTGCTGCTCAGGCAGGGGTTCGATTCAAGATCAAAGCAGTCGTTTAGCGACACCCTCCCTAAGGATTATAAGGGATTTGGGCTTATGAATAACTGAACTGAAAGTGTTTTCTTCTACGCACCATCACCATATGGCCCTAATGAAAGTTTGCTTCCTTCTGACTGAATGATATGAGAAAGATGCTCTGCTTGGGGAAAAATCATAGGTAGGTTTCATTGTTGGCCCAGGCAAGAGTTGCATGTGGTCCGTCGTCAGATGCCACCGGTTCATCATTCAGACATATTCACAATATGCGGGATAGAATGTCCTAACAAAGCCATTATACAATCCATTATTGCTTGCCTCCCACCAATCAGTCAAAGCTCTGGCTAGGGAAAGAGAGGCGAGGTTAGGTAGGGTGGCGGTAAGCTCTCTAACCATGGGATCCCGATGATGCCTATAAAGAACTAGTCAAGCTCTGGTTTAATAAAGTATTTCCTTGCTTCAAGCTCTGGTTTAATAGAGTATTTCCTTGCTTCTTATTGTTCTTAGAAATCCTAGTTCTTATTCTTCTTTGGGTTTCTTTCTATTCCTATTGTTTATCTTAACCAATTAAGATTCCTATCTTTCCATCTATCTTATAATCAATAGGAGTATCAATGAAGACCAGGTTTTTCAGTCATAAATAAATACAACTATAAATCCATCACCAGCAAGTAAAGTAGCGAGCATCGTTAGTAATGTCTCTTACAAGCTACCAGTGATAAAGTAGACAGAAGTAACCTCGATCATCCTTCGACATCACTCACCAATTTCCCGTTTCCCTGCAGTTATAACAGTGCGTGAATGAGGGCGCTAACACAACCACAAATTGATCCCCGCTGCCGAGCCTGCAAAAACCCGTGAGAGGTTAAGAGGCAGATTCTACGTTGAAAATACAGGACATAGCAACCCTCAGTATTTGGCATACCAAGGTCATTTCTCAAATCATTTCACTCAACGTCAGACACCAACCCATGAGAGGTTAAGAGGCAGATTCTACGCTGAAAATACAGGACATAGCAACCCTCAGTATTTGGCATACCAAGGTCATTTCTCAAACCATTTCACTCAACGTCAGACACCATAAATGGCATTGCAGCAGACACCATCTCACATGCACAACGCCATCTGTCTCTGTTCTACACCATCCTCTGTCCCTGTTTTATGCCACTCCATCCTCTGTCCCTGTTTTATGCCACTTGTCTCTGTTCTAGTTCTATAGTTATGTTTGAAGATTATAAAATAACATTTAATATTTATGAACTAATGCTAGCAATAGTTTCCCAATAGAAAATGTTAACGGAATGGAAAGGAATATCGTACGAAGAATAGGGAAAATATCATGGGTATAGCCTCTTGCTCTGGAAGAGCCCAAATAAGACGATAAATTATCTCATTGGTCCTCGGAAATCAATATGATAAATTGATAGGTTGGGTTGCACGATGGTGGGTAAATAGAAATCACTACGAACCTTAGCTTAAAGCTCACCTGACCTAATAACACTAAAAATTTCAATTACTATAAGCTCACTTGACCTAATAACACTAAAAATTTCAATTACTATAGTCCCATGCTGGGACGACGGGGACTAATAAGATAATTGTTAATAGAAATGATATCATTTTTTTTTCAGAGGGAAAATCCACATATGGCCGAAGCCTACAGATATTTTTTTTACAATCAATATGGCCGAAGCCAGCAGAATATACGGCCGAAGCCAGCAGAATATACGGCCGAAGCCAGCGGAATTAATGGCCGAAGCCAGCAGAATACGGCATAGCCGTTTGAAATCGCCCAGCGAGGGGCCGCCGCAGGACTCGATCACGGCTGGGGGGTGCAAAAGTCAACCGCCCCAGCCGTCCTAACATGCACATTAATATATTTGTATCAATATCACATTCCGACTAATAAGATAATTGTTAATAGAAATGATATCATATTTATTAATATATTTGTATCAATATCACATTCTCTAAAGTATACATGTGTGTGACACACTTGAATTCCATGACTCAATGATGTGATTTAGAAATAAATAAACACACTTGAATTCCATGACTCAATGATGTGATTTAGAAATAAATAAAATTTATGAGGAAGTGGATTTGTAACAAATTTACATTTTTTTCCCAAATTTTTATTTTTAAATTTTAATTAAATAATTTTTATTTTTATTTTTTTAATTTTTTAAAATTTAAAAATTAAAATTGACTTATTTCATTTTAAAAACACAATTTTTTTTTATAAAATAATTATCAACAAAAGGATTTCATAAGTTAAAGTAACTTAGTTCAAGTGGTATGGTTTACAATTTGTGTTTCAGATAATGTAGATAATGTGGGTTCAATAATGTAGATAATGTGGGTTCAAGTTTTTGGAGATAAACATTATTTACAATAAAGAAGAAGTGAGTTTGTTAGCAGTTTTCACCTTATTTTTCAAATTTTTATTTGTAGATTTTAATTAAATAAACTTTATTTTCATTTCTTAAATCTCTTAAATTTTAAAAACTAGTTCAATTCTAAAAATACAACTTTTTTTTTTAATCTTTTCTTCTAATAAAATTATTATATTCATTTTTTAACTAAAGCTAGATCCATCTTAAATTCACCCTTAGAGGAATCAAGTCTGAAGTTAAGATGGATCTAAGCTGGTACTCTTACATTTCATAATGGATTTTCTCAAACCTTTAAATATGCATCATAACAAATACCATACTCTTACATTTTATAATGGATTTTCTCAGGGCTTTAAATATGCATCATCATAACAAATACCATGAACAAATCCATGAATTGTCAAAACCTTGAATTAAAATTGATCTTCAAATTGTTGATTCTTCTCCTAAATTTTGAGATTTGTTTTATTTTGTTACTAATTCTCTAGCACTTGTTGATTTGATTTGGATGTCCAAATGTTATTTACAATTACTAACTGAATCTATGAAATTTGGATCTGGAGTTATTGAACTGATGTTGATATTCTGCCTTGAAAATAGGGAGTTGTTGAAGCTGCTTCTTGAAGATCTGCTAACTTTTCTTCTCACTTGGTCAATTTTGTCCCCTTCTCAAGCACGTCTTGGAAGATATCCTTTGCGCTTAAATTCTAGCGGAAACACTCTTTTTAATGTCAACTGTACATTTCCAATATTTATCTATGATCTCTCTATGGTATATAGAATTGAAGCACAAAGTCTTCATTTTCTCATTAAGTCAATGTCTACGTGCACATTCGTTATGTTTCTGCAAATAAACCTTAGAAAAGTCCAGGCCAAAGTTCTCTACCATCAATGTGCAGTACGTAGGCCAAAATGACAGTTATAGGAATCGAAGCTTTTCATAGGTACCCAACTTTTCCCCCCTTAAACCATTCACATATCTGGTTGTTTTTTCCGGGGTATCTTCCACATACCCTGCCCGCAAATTCATCTTATAAAATTCCTCTGTAAATTCATTAACAGTCATTCCTCTTTGTTTCAAGTTCTGCACCTGTCTATACAACATAATCTGATAATCTTTTGGCAGAAACTTTTCCTTCTGTTTTGCCTCCATTCTGGCCCACTTCTTTATAGGTTGTTTGTGTTGCCTCTTTCTTTCCGCCTGAACGTTGTCCCACCACAAGGATGCATGTCCTTTCAGCTTGGTGGCGGCGAACTTCACCTGTTTGTCCTCGCTAGTTTCCTCAAATTCAAAATATTTGTTTACTTCACTTAACCAATCCAGTAACACGTCTGCAGACAGACTTCCGTCATAAGTGGGTAGCTTGTGCTTTGGCTTATGACTAGACAGCAAAACTGACTTTAACAACCGAAATTCCGGTGTCACCCCTACAAACTCATCCTCTGGTTCTGCCACATCTTCGTCACTATCCTTTGTTGGGTCTCGCCTTCCCCCAGCTTCCACCACTGCCAATCTTTCACGCAAAGCGCGAATCTCCTCACGGAGTTCCTCTTCTGCTATCCTCCGGACCGCTCTTCCTCTTCCTCTTCCTCTTCTGCCAACCTCCATTTTCTTCCTACTCAACAACCGGCTCTGATACCACTTTGATGGCCCAGCCCTTCCAACGTGGCGGCGCTGTGTCCACTGTGCGAGAATTAATGTGAATGAACGTTGGAGTTAAAGCGAATGTACAGGGTTCTGGATATTTCGGGGAGGTAACCGGTGGTACAGGTTACTCAACTCCACCCGTCGGTTCCTTTCCTCAAACTACTCCCGCCTTTTGACAGCCAATCCTCGTTTACTGGTCATTTCATTGTTCACTGTGTAAAGTCTCTGGCTCTGCTCTGTGGAGGGTTCTTTGCGCCTCCGGCTTCTCGTTCCGGCGTTGGGTTCCTCTGGTGCCTCCGGCCTCCTGTTACTCTGTGCGTTGGATTTCTTGTGAGGGCGATATGTTGTTAGTTCCCTGCACTGTAATGCGCTATATTTGCTGTTCCTTTGATTGTTTTCCGTTGAAAAGGGTTCACTCCACGCACTGTTAACTTATGTTTGATACTATGGCAGGTTTCCTTCAGTCCCGTGCTTCAGCTAACCGTTTCGCTTCAACCTGGTCTCGGAGGTAAGCTCTGGTTTGATGCTAATCTCTGTTTCCACACCTTTTACAGAGTTTAACAAGCTCGCCCCTTGTTCTTCAGGTTATGGGTGTCGGGTTGTTTGCAGTGCCGCCTGTCCAACCTCAGGTGAGAACCCAATGCGGTTGTGACCCGCTCGTTTACTGGTGCTTTTTTTTAATTGTTTTCTTGTCTCAGGTGGCTAACCCGCGTCTATTTTTGTTGTTGCAGGTTGCTCGGGTGGCTGGCCGCCGTGGGCTTATGCTCTCTGCGCGTTCTGGAGACAACCCAAAACCCTTCCAACCTTATGTAACGGGTAGGGTCCTTCCAGCTTGGCTCCATTTGTTTGGTTATGAAGCGGTTGTAGTTTTTGTATTTAATATTCACAGCCACCTGGGTTGTAAACGAACTGTATTCATCTCTGTCTTTAAGTTCTGGTCTGTAGATAATCACTGTCGCTTGGGCTGTAATAGAACTGGTTTGTCCTTTGTCTCTTATGGGACCTTTAGCCTGTTCGGTTGCTTTTTAGTTTCTTGAAATGGTTTTGTTTGTAAGGGGACCGTGGTTGGTGAGCATTCTATGCTCAGAGAAACTTGTTGTGCGCCTTATTTGTAATGGTTAAATTAAATGAAACTGTTGTACATTTCATTTCCAGCATTTACATATCTTGCGAAAGGTATTTAAACTAGTATGTTGTTACTTGGTTCCTTTTGTCGATGACGGTTGTCAGTCCTCTCTTCTGTATGGGATAGCTTCCTGTAGCAGCACCCTCTCTTCTCGTTGCGATTTACTGTCTTTTAACTTCAAATATGTGCTCAGTGTTTCGTATTTTCACTCGTGTGCTTATTGTATTCTACTTGCAATGAACGTTAATGCAAATATGAAATCAACCGAATAGATTTTGTATGCCTGTTGTATTCTACTAGCAATGGATGTTAATGCAGAAACAATATCAATAAATTAATTTGACAGTCGTTCTTAAAACAAACAGTTTGCTTCTTTTACAGAGGAATATATCTGTTTCTTTCTCTTTGAGGGGAATTTTTTTTCATTATCCGTCTCCCTCTGTTTTTACATCTGGGTAGCGTAACTGCTCCCACTTTCAGTTGAACTGTTTACCAGAATCATTCCAACTGTGTACCAGTTTCTTGTACTAAAT